>PITA01000003.1:379022-503432 GCA_004023965.1 Spilogale gracilis
AACAGTCAACAAAACAAAGAGGCAACCCACAGAATGGGAGAAGATATTTGCAAATGACACTACAGACAAAGGGCTGATATCCAAGATCTATAAAGAACTACTCAAACTCAACATCCAAAAAGAAGATGAACACATCAAAAAATGGGCAAGAGACATGAAGAGGCACTTCTCCATAGAAGATATACAAATGGCTAACAGACACATGAAAAAATGTTCAGTGTCTCTAGCTATCAGGGAAATTCAAATCAAAACCACACTGAGATACCACCTTACACCAGTCAGAATGGCCAAAATTAACAAGACAGGAAACAACAAGAGTTGTAGAGGCTGCGGAGAAAAGGGAACCCTCTTACACTGTTGGTGGGAATGCAAATTGGTGTAGCCACTTTGGAAAATAGTGTGGAGATTCCTTAACAAACTAAAAATAGAGCTACCCTATGTTGCTGCAATTGCACTACTGGGCATTTACCCCAAAGACACAGATGTAGTGAAAAGAAGGGCCATATGTATCCCAGTGTTCATAGCAGCAATTGCCACAATCGCCAAACTGTGGAAAGAGCCAAGGTGCCCTCCAACAGATGAATGGATAAAGAAGATGTGGTCCATATATACAATGGAATTCTACACCTCATCAGAAAGGATGAATATCCAACTTCAGTAGCAACATGGACTGGATTAGAAGAGATTATGCTGAGTGAAATAATCCAAGTAGAAAAAGTCAAGTATCATACGGTTTCACTTACTTGCGGTGCATAAGGGGTAATATGGAAGACAGTAGGAGAAGGAAAGGAAATGGGAAGTAGGGTAATTCAGGGAGAGAAACAAAACATGAGAGACTTTGGACACAGAAACAAACTGAGGGTCTTGGAGGGAAGGGGGTGAGGGTATGGAAGAGCCTGGTGGTGGGTACTGGGGGTACGTATTGCATGGAGCACTGGGTGTGGGGCATGGGCAATGAATCTTGGAACACTGAAAAAATAAAATAAATTTAAAGTAAAAAAAAAAGAAACCTCTATGTGGGTAAAAGGAAATTCTGTAATTTTATCCTCAGGCATTCATCGCAGTAATCTCATTTATATTACAACAGTGCCCTGATCCAAAGGTATTATTTAGTTATCTTTCTTGAAAAAAAAATAATATTGAAATAAAAGAAAAATTGTTCTAAAATTCAGTTATAAGACTATCCACTGTTTAGCTTCTAAAAATTTGTATAAGGAACGAGATATATTTTATTCTTTTCTCGAATTTAACTTGGAGAGATATAGTAAAATAGTAAAGTAACACCTAATCATGAAGTCTGATCTTCATCTTCTCCCATTACAAGATATAATCAACAATACACTTTGTTTTTGAAAATTCAGGCCGAAATGGACAACCTGAAATTCTAACAAGCTCTTGTCCTGTTCTGATTCTTCCTGCATTCCAAGAGAACTGACATAGCTCACTATTTCCACCAATGTATTCAGACCTCTTGGCCAGCATCTTTGCTATTCATCTATTCAATCTAGAGTAATCTGTGTCTAATAGAGAGCTGGGCAGTCAGGATGAACAATTAAATATGATTGTTGTCATTGACAACCAGCAGTTATTGCTAAAAATGTCCCAGGCAAGAATACGAGCATTGGGGTGCTTATTTTAAATAAGGGAGAAGTGTACACGAAGTAGCTCTTCCAGAAAATGACGATTAAAAGCTATATTCAAATATTAGTAGCTTTTCTTTTGCTTTTTTTTTTTTTCCTTTCCTTACTTGCTGACAAAAAGGATTAATTCTTTACTTAGTGAGGTTACTGACAGAGCATGTGACCTGTAATTATTTGGCTTGTCTTCTGGGGCAAGATGGAGAGGGGATGGGGTGATCATTTCTGAATAGGGCAGGAAGAGGACAGATCCTTGAAATAGACTATAAAGAACAAATGACCTCTAGATAAGTACAAAGAGAAAACAGTATTTTGAGTAGTGAGAAAATAAAATGAGATTTTTGTCAGAATTTCCACATGAAAAAGTAGTTGCCATAAAGGTACCCCTTTGGCACCAATTATATATTTTAAATGCAAGAGATATTCATCAGTTCTCACATGCAACAGCTGCTGTGTGTACATGAGTGTGTGTGTGTGTGTATGTATATGTGTGCACACATGTACATAAGGAGAGACAAAGAAGAGGTATGTGGAGAGCAGCTAACAGAAATATATTTCCTTTGATGAAGTGTAAACTGATGAAAGGTATAGTTGTGCTTTTTCTTACCCTTAAAAGAGGACTGATAATCAAATTTCCCAATATGCAGATAGAAATTTCTCATAGTTGACTGTTCCACTGACCCCTGAAAGTAGTTTCCAGGAGGAATTCTCATGGGATTGCTATAAGCATTTCCTTTGTCCTGAAGGGAAAAAAGTCATGGCCACGTGGTAGGGCTGGTGAGTTTTCTCCCATCCTGCAAGATGGTCTCCCTGAGGGGTGGGCCACAACCTGGGCACATCAGGTGCTTTGAGAACCAAAAAGTGAGGCAGAGAGAACAATACACAAGAAGGTAAGAGGAGAGAAAGTCTTTCCTTGTACTCACTCTAACAAATCCTTCACAAGATTGATTGTCATGCTAATGGTATAAATACCAGATGTGTTATTGGATCATATATGAAGTGACACTCAAGCAAAATTTAACTGAGAGTCTTGTATTTTATCTGACAACCCTGATCTTAGAGCAAGCCCAAGCATCTATTGCTTATTTCTTTCTCTGTTTCTGTCTCTCTCTCTTTCACACATGCGCATGCACATGCACATGTGCGCATGCACACACACACACACACACACACTCTACATTATCTCTCCTCTATGACAAAAACCATTTCATCTATGGCAGTTTAGCAGTGGGGCTCATGGTAAGTTAGTAAGCTTGCACATACAGGTGGGAGAAGGCCCAGCAGGTCTCTGGACTTCACACGTGGTTGGTTCAGTTCACCCTAGATCAGCATGTGTGGTTTCTCCCTCTCTCTTCCATAGATGCCTTACCTGGAAAAGGGGCATAAGGTTATTGTTTGGAGAGGAGTCTGGCATTTCTGATATTCCTGCTCTACTGTCATCTAGTGGCCCACAGTCTACCCTTCTTAACGCTTGTCATTTATCTTCAGTAGTCATTTTTTAGCCTGTTTTGACCAAAGACGCAGGAAGCCTCAGGTGATGCTTTCCTGTATCCATCTTGATCCAGCCTCATAGACATTGACTCTATTAAAGGCACCACGAAGTTAAGGAAAAGCCTTGCTGCATTCCATAACAATACAGTTGTTAAATGAATAGGGGAACGCCCGAACAAATCTGTATTTCCTTAAACCATGCTAGATCTTTCATAAGCACTTTTTGTAGGTAATTCTTCAACCTATTTGCATTTCAGCCTGCCTGAATGCAGTACCTGCTAAATTACTAACCACCTCTTAGTGAATCCTGATAATTGGTTAACAGGTCAGTTTTTCCATTTCTTTTCTGTCTCCATGTTTTGTCTTTTCACACTGAAGGACGGCATGGAAGTGTTTTTACCCTCTCTTCATAGAACAAATTACTAGTATATTCTATATTCTATCCTATGCACACATGTGTTCATATGCGTGTGAACACACACATTTATATACACACAATCCATTATTCAATTAACACATTTATCACATCTTTTTTAAGGTTCACATCAATAACTAGAACTGTTTGCAACTATCCCGTTGTATAGACCTCATGGTTCCTGTGATATTTCTTATTGACTGGTGGCTGAGACTAGAATCCCTGGGTTCCACCCTCATGTTAGAGGCTCCACAGCCTCATCCTGCTTGGAGAATTTATTTGCTACTAGCTTTGTACTCCATTTAAAAATGCTTGTGTTTTCTTCTAAAATAAATTTTAAGCTCTTTTTATGGTAGGGAATATATTATTCATTTAATGCCACTCCAAAATGCTTTGTATATTAAAAGAGCTATAGAAAATATTTGTTGAATAAGTGAATAATTGATAGATGGCAAAGCATATAAGAATAGGCAATTACCAATTACCCCAAGACTGAATACTTCATCGTTAGGGTGTTTGTTGACTTTTTTTACATGTTCTTATTTTAAGTCTTATGTTTATTATTATTTTGAGCATTGTAAATTAATTTACATATTGAAAACTCCCCCCAAAATAGTTTTAATTGGTTCTTTACTACTAATAAACTTAAATTCAATCAGTCTACTGATTGTTTATTTTTCTTTAAAAATTTCTTCTCTCTCATGCATTCTATGGAACACAGCTTGATGGCAAGGGAAGGCCTTTTAAAGTAAAACAGTAAATTAATACTTTGACATAATGGACCAGGAAGACTAAGTAACGAAATAATATAAAATAGACCAGTGGTAGAAATAAAATTGAGAAAGACAGAGAGGGAGAGAAAAGTAAATGTTGATGTGAGCTCTGCATTCATCTCGAAGCTGGCCATTTTCAAAATAGAGTAGAATAATTCAATAAAGTTAGGTTGGGGAGCAGAAGAAATTAAACTTACACTCCTTAAGAAAGGGTATTTTTAGAGTTCTCAGGATATGTCACAGGCATGTTAATTTATCAATGCCAACCAAATTCTAAAAGCAAAAATAAGTAATGATCTCCTATTTGGATAGCAGAACTTTGCCCGTCACCCCCCCCCCCAACATGACACATAACTGTGTGCTCTCTGCATTGCAAGCTGCCCTTCCCCCTGGAAAGGCTCGTTAGGTGATATGGAGACTGACAAGATCAACACCCCTGAAGGAGACACAGAAACCGTGGCAGGGAGATGCAGCGAGCCACCCACATGATGAGAAGCTCCTGCTAAGAGAGTGACATGGGCGCATATGTAGACTCATCTCTCCAGCCAACATTAGAAATTCTTTTGGTAGCAGCTTTGGAATCCAAGCACTCCAGTGCCTATCTGCCTTTTAGTGACAGAGAGGTTGCTTATCCTCTGTACACTACAGTTGTGGGAAGGAGCAAGAAGTGATACACACTTATTTAATTTTTTTTTAATTTAAAGATTTTATTCACTCCTTTGAGAGAGAGAGAGACTGAAAGAGGGAAAGCACAAGCAGGGCAAAGAAGCAGGCAGAGGGAGAGGGACAAGCAGGCTCCCCGCTGAGCAGGAAGCCCCATGCCAGGCTCAATCCCAGGACCCCAGGGTTGCGACCTGTGCTAAAGGCACACTCATAACCAGCGGAGCCACTGCAACGTCTGATATACACTTATTTTTTTATTAAACACATAGCGTGTTTGTGACATGTCAGGACTGCACCAGGAAATACGGCATCTTCAGGTGGGATCATCTAAAGAAATTTCTTGATGAACTGACTATTTACTAAGTGGTGGGCAGAGTGAGGGAACTCACACAGGTAAGTAGACACCTAGACCAGCAATAGTGGGAACCATTTCACCCTTAGACCTAATGGAGTGAAGGGAGGATGTGGAGCTTGGTCAAGAGCTGAGTGTGAAACAGAAGCTGCCCTCATGGCTAGCATCCCACTGCTGCCATGTTGCCAGATTGCCAGACCTGAGCTGAAACAGAGACCAAGTAGGAGGAATTACACCCTAGTCTTCCGTTTTCCACTTTCTTCCCTTTTCCATGCTTTCCATCAGCCTACCAGAGCTGAAGCCAAAGGGTAAAGGATCCCAGTTGATAACCCTACTTGCTCAACAACCTCCAGGAAACACAGAACAGGAGAGGGCAAGCTACAGAATGGGAATACACAGTAAATGTAGAGAAGCCAGTAGCACAGGGGCTGATGACTTCATCTAATTAAATATTTGAGAGAGAACATAACTTCTACTGAGAGCAATGTTTCTCTGCTGAAAGGCAAGATGAGGTCAGAGTTCAAGTACCAAGACTGCCCTAGGGTTTCTGAGAAGCTTCAAAAGGGTCCCTTAAATCCCCTGAGCTTCAACTCACGATAATATTTTTACTTACTATTTTTTTGTAGTAAAAGGGTTTATATGATAAGATTTGCAATAAGCCATGATTTTTCAGGGCAGGACATGGTTTAAATCTGAGACTTTCTAATCATGAATCTCATAGTGCTGAGAAAATACACTGTAAACTCTGGTGTATTTTGCACCTGTGAATATCATGAACTTAAACATACTTGAAGAAACTTAAGAGAAAGATTCAGCTGAGGTTAAGTTGTTGAATACTGAAGCTCTGGGTTTGGAAGAAGTTGGGTTCTATTTTCAACACACCTATTAAAGGTGCCTTTGAAATTCTTTAGATTTCCAAATAGTGTTTCAAAAGGTAATTTGGGTTGAAGTGGTTGAAGTTACAAGTGGGCAAACACAGCGGAGTGTTCCCTTTCACATAGGTTTCTATTCATCTACAAATGCCTTTGGTCTGCAATTTGCCTTTGGAAAATGCAAGCAATTTTCTTTGATAAACTGAAAATTCCAGCCTCACGCTGCTCTTTTGGAGGAAATCACGAGGCTCCTATAAGAATGGGTAAACAGAGCTGCAACTTGTCAAAAGTACTAACATTTGAAAAATTAGAATTACAGTAATTTGATACATCTATTTTTAAGGGCTCCTGTGAAAATAATCTCCTAATGCTATTTAATTTAAAAGGTTTTAATGTCTCAGTTCTAGTGCTTTAGGTCTACCATGCGGGGCCAAATATATATCCAAACTGGAGGGATAAAGAACTGAAGAAAAGCCAAAGAGAATAATAAACAGCATCCTATCCCAGGGGTGGTGGAGGGAGTTTCATGGTAAGGGAGACCACATGGAGCCTAGCTGTGACCTGTGCATTCTCCCAGATAGTATAGAAATAAGACCTTACATGCATGGCAACGTGGAAACATATTTCCTTCTCATCGCTAACTTTGTTTCATGTTTCTTTCATTTGAAACTCCCCTCTTAAAAACCTGAAGCTCTTGAACACATTAAATATTAAATATTAAAAAAATATTTTCACTTTGGTGCTTGACATATTTTTTTCCTCATCATTATCTGGGTAGTTGTTTTCTTCTTTAGGTAATACTGAAATAAAATACAACACGCCCAAAAATGAAAATAAAAGGCTCACTAAGACATCAACTTCTAAGAGAGACTTGCTTGATTGTATTAAATCTGGTCTCCAGAATCTTCACCAGTATGGGACTTCTGGCTACAGAGGTTGAATTAAGCCATTCCTGTTTCATTTCTCATCCTAGGAAACTGTCTAAAATCAATAAAAGCAACCACAAAAAAATCGATGATAAAGTTCCATCTTCACCACAATGTGGATATGTCCCCAACTCCACATGTCATTCCGAACTCCAGATCATTTTCTAAATATAATGATGCCAGGGACAAAATGAGGTAGAAGGTTCAGAGTGCCAACTTAGGCTTTCAAGATTCAGATCCCCCTAAAATGGAGACTACTGAGGCTCAAATGGCCATGCAACAATGCGGGAAAGAATGAGGGGTGCAAACAAAAAGTAGAGAATATCCAAATGCAGTTTCATTTTATGTTTTTAAATTTATATTTAATTAACCAACATGTAATGTATTATGATCTTCAGAGGTAGAAGTCGGTGATTCCTCAGTCTTATGTAATTCCTAATGCTCATTACATCACACGCCCTCCCTCATGTCCATCACCCAGTTACTCGACTCCTGCACTCCCCTTCCCTCCAGCAGCCCTGTTTGATTCATATGATTAAGAATCTCTTATGGTTTGTCTCCCTCTCTGGTTTCATCTTGTTTTATTTTTTCCTCTCTTCCCCTATGATCCTCTGCATTATTTCTTAAATTCCACATATCAGTGAGATCATATAATAATTATCTTTCTCTGATCGACTTATTTTGCTTAGCATAATGCCCTCTAATTCCATTCACATCATTGGCAAAGGTTTCATTTTTGATGGCTGAGTAATAGTCCAGTGTGTGTGTGTGTGTGTGTGTGTGTGTGTGTGTGTGTGTATACGTACATCTTCTTTATCCATTCATCTGTTGATGGGCATCTGTCCTCTTTCCATAGTTTGGCTATTGTGGACATTGCTGCTATAAACATTGGGGTGCATGTGCCCCTTCGGATCACTACATTTGTATCTTTGGGGTAAATATCCCCTAGTGCCATTGATTGGTAATAGGGTAGCTCTATTTTCAACTTTTTGAGGAATCTCCATACTGTTTTCCAAAATGACTACACCAGCTTGCATTCCCACCAACAGTATAAGAGGGTTCCCCTTTCTCTGCATCTTCACCAACATCTGTCATTCCCTGACTTGTTAATTTTAGCCATTCTGACTGATGTGAGGTGCTATCTCATGGTTTTGATTTGTATTTCCCTGATGCTGAGTTATGTTGAGCATTTTGTCATGTGTCTGTCTGTCATTTGTAGGCAAACCCCATTTTGAAATAGGTGGAGATGAAGAAGGAAACACTCCCAAGTGTCATTTTGTGTCTTCAGCCTACTTCTGGTTGAGAAACTGTTGGGAAGAGAAAAAAAAGAAGAAGAAACAGAAATCATGAGATCTCAACCAAGAGAACACCTCAAGAAGGTTCTTGTGAGCCACACTGATTCATTCTGGAATCACACTTAAAGAGTCATGTCCCTAGAACAGGGGAAAACACCTCTCCCAATTCCAGTCTGCTGTGTAACTCTCTAGCTATCTAACTACCCTTCTGCTTCTCTGTCTCCACTTCTGTCTCCTGTTCATCAAATATTAACAGAGACTATTTTTTTTATTGAATTGGGCTTACTTTTTGCTTTTTAAGTTTTTGCTTCTGTTTTGCTTATGTTTTTTTTTTAAGTAGGCATCATGCTCAGTATAGAGCTAATGTGGGTTTTGAACTCATGACCCTAAATTCAAGAGCTGAACTGAGATCAAGAGTCAGATGCTTAACTGACTGAGCCACCCAGGTGCTCCGATGTTTTGCTTAATTTTTAAATACAGGTAAATCATTGCTTAAATGAAATGTTATATAAGAAACCAAGTAATCTGATTTTTTATAAAACAAAAATCATTAACTAATGGCTTAAAGAAGACAAGAAGAATTGATGATGACTGAATCATAATTCCCTAACTTTTAATTCTACTTCAATATGTATATGTGTACATATATGTGTGTATGTGTGTGTGTGTGTGTGTGTGTGTGTGTGTGTGTATGGAAGAGGGGAGAGATTCTTCCTTCCTGGTTGTACTCTTGGTCAGTGGCGCTAAAGGAATAGTTTGTGTGGTCTAGATTCTCTTTGGAGCTTTCTTAATTTATGGCATGCTGTCTGTTGTTGTTTCTGTGAAGAAGAATCCAACCTAACAATGGGCCTCTCATTTATTAGTTTAAGCATGTGTTCCTTCATTAGCACGTTAACCATTTAACATTGAAAGTAAGAGATTTTACTGTCCTCACTTACCATCGTCTCAAACCTAATGCTGAAGACATAACATCACCATCACCAAGATCAGTTTGCCTGCATCATAATTGGCCTTCATTAACTCTTAAGCACAGACTTATAGAACATTTGAGCCTAAAGGAAAGAGGAGAATGGTTCACCATCGTTGAGAACCATTCATGCAGCATGCCATATTTCAGCACTTTACATTTCTCATTTCACTTAGTTCAAAACCACTCTCTATGAAATATCATCACCTGTGTTTCATGGATAAGAATATGAAAGTTTAACAGTGTCAAATAACTCACACAAGGAGTCTGAGCTAATCGGTGGTGAGCCAAGGATTCTAACCACAGGCTCTGAAGTCCTGCTTCCTTCACTGCACTGTGTTTACCCAGCTAAGACTGTATCTCCTTCAACACTTCATCTAATGTATCAGGGAGCTGAGGCCCTAATGGATAAAGGTCTTACACAAGTTCACAAGTCCAGGTAGGACTGATACTAAACCAAGCCTCCCAAATCTTGTCCCAGTGCTTTTCTACTCAACAAGGAACCTATCCCCACAGCAGGGACAGCTACAGCAAAGCCCTGTGCTGGCCCCTCCAGAGAACAGATACTTTTATTGAGCTGTGGAGCTCCCCAATACCTGTTCTCTGTCTTTTTAATCCTTGTGTCTTCCTTGCACTTGTGTGTTTATCTAGGCATGGTGGTTATGTATACAGTTACTGAGTGCTTTTTGAGGATCACACTAGTACCATCCAATAGGATAGAAGTGGAACTCAGTATTCTCTCATAATGTGGGCACCAGGAAATTATAAAATCAAGTCCAGACCAAATTCTGCCACATATACAAATATTAACAGCAAGAGTGCAGTCCCAATGAAATCCCACTGTTCTATTTTGAGTCTCTAAATATATCTTTCCTGGAAGATTTTTTGAAAAGTAATGATATAGTATTCAAAGTATATTTTTCAGTGAATCATGTCTTGGAATGCTGTGACCAATTCTCATCTAAACCAGCATCTAGACACAAGCTCATTTTTGAATCAAACCATCCATGTTATCTGTAAAGGGTATGTGGTTAAGTGGACACTAGATTTTAGTGTTCTGTTTCTTAAAAGGCAAGGATTGTTTTCAAAGTATTTTACCTTTTCCACAAACACTGAATACCAAAAATGAGTCAGTGGAAACACATTTCTAACACCCACTATTTCTAATCAACAAACTTTCTAATATCTATCAAACTTTCTAATTAATTATCAGACTCTAATGTCATTTGGTGATAAAACACATAGAACACATAAGTAGACACTCCTTGAATGTGGGCCTGATTTAAAGCTAGTGGATCTTTCTGGCTCGATTTGAGGAACTGACCAACCCAGGCATGCAATGGAAACTCACTAGTATACACATTTATACCACATGGCCTGAGATGAAGCAGTTTTAAGTACACTGCTACTTAACAGATTGACTCACCACTTCCCCTGGCTCGGGATGAGATGTTATCACAGCTGCTTCTTGTCTGTCTTGGTTCTGAGATAGTTGTCTACTGTTTCTAGGATCCTGACCTCATCACTCTTTATGCTCCCACCTTGCCCCTGCCCTAGGCCTGGGGGTATACAGTTTTAGAGAATTTCTGGACCAGTCTGGTCCCTGCATTCTTCCAACTATGCTACACAGCATGCATCCTGAGTCTGGGTTTTTCTGTTCAACCAGGACAACAAAGTAGAAAACTTGAACAGGCATGAAACCACCTTCTGGAGAGAGATTTAGAGGACACATTGGTTCATCTCTCCTCATTAGCTGGACTTCAGTGAGAGGTCACCTCTGTGACCTATCATCCTTCTCAAACTTGATGTCACCACTTCTCTTCCTCCCTTTTCTAACAGTGAATGTTAAAACACTGGATATTCCCATCTAGTCATTGCTCTTGATGATGAAACAGAATTTTAAGATACTGGATAAAGGATATAGGGTGGCTCTGAGACTGAGTGAAAATCTGTATCAAATAACAAATATTTATTCAATTAAAAAAAAATAATTACTTGAACCAACAGCCAATGTTGGTTCAACATTGGCAATGGTGGTCAACAGACCACCTTGCAGGACTATTAAACTTCTGAGGTTAAGCTGAGCAGTTAACCAGATAGGCCAGATTAGTGAATAGGGAGCAGATGGGAGCTGAGACAGCCCTTTGTGAAGGGTCAGCCTTGAGCCACTTGAGTGTCTCATTATCACCTCACTGGAATGAAGCCTAGCTTACCTGAATTTCCAGTTTCTCAACAGATGTACATAAGTTTGATTTTTAATAGGAAATCTCATTATTTTAAAACATTTTAGAGTGATTTTAGTTTCATGAAATGTCATGCAAATAAAACACTGCTGTTGGCCTGTATCCCCTAGTGTAGCTGAAACATGGAGCTTCTTCGAGAATCATAAGTTAGTAAAAGGGTTGAGGCATCCTACATATGAGAGAAGATCTGTGAGCTTCTCTAACTGGGCAATAAATATGTATCAAAAGACACAGAATTAAAACTACTTTGTATAAAGTTCTTTAAAAATAATTGCTAACATCTTCTAAAAGGCTACTCTATGAAAGACAAAATAGCGGACATCTTATGTGATTTAATTCTCCCAGCAATCCAAGAAGCAGATCTTATTATTTCTACTTCATCGATAAAGAAACTGAGAAACTCTAAGAAATCAGTCAGTCAGAAGTAATTACAGCATGTACTAGCACTTGAACAAAAGTCTATTCCCTTACCCCCAGATATGACTCTCCAATTCTGAGTTATTGAAGCAACATTTGTTATTGATATTTTCTCAATCAATAATCACTACCATGTGCCAGCACCTCCCCCTTCTTACTCTTATTCCAGAGAGAGCATTAGGTCTTCCTGTCATGCCTGTGCTGGAAGGGAGGGGCCTAATAATAAAATCAGTCTCCAAATTGAGATAGATCCCTATGTACAAAATTTGGGGGAGAGATCATTTCCATGTTGTCTCTGTTATTGATTTTTTTCATACTAGGACCTAGAATGGATGGTGTCTGGTTTATTTACTTCCTTTAATGTGAGCCTATGAAAATATCAAAGCATTCCCCCAAAGGGGAGAAGAATTCCCAGTGGCATAGTCACTTGAATGAATTTAAGCATCTTTGCTTGAGTGTTGAAGTCGCTGATGTTCCTGTTGTATGGCTGGAAATAACTGTGAAAATAAACAGAGGAGAAAGACAATGCTGAATTCAGATTCCTAAACTCTCAGTGCTAAGCTTTCACTCATCACTGGAGGAAGAGGGTACATGTTTTACTGAGGCAGCATCTCTCCCATACCCCTCAAATCATCCCACTACAGGGTGAGGGGCTTTCACTTAGCACCCAGACATGTAAATGAAGACGAGCAAGTGTAGGGAGTCTAAGAGGACATACTGAGCACATGGAAAGGCAGCAATGCTTCCAAAGAGGATGGAGCATGTCATGTGATGTCATAGAAAAAACTTGATTATGGGTCAGAGAACTGACTCTATGGCTCCATTAACTACTGTGTGACCGTTTATAAGAGCTTTTTTTTTCTCTCTCTGCTCATTGACAGCAAAGGATACAATTAAAAATACATATAAACAATAATAGTAACTGTATGTACATCAATTGAAATTGCAATAATTAAAAATCACCTATCAGGGGCGCCTGGGTGGCTCAGTTGGTTGAGCGACTGCCTTCAGCTCAGGTCATGATCCTGGAGGCCCGGGTCGAGCCCCACATCAGGCTCTCTGCTCGGCAGGAAGCCTGCTTCTCCCTCTCTCACTCCCCCTCCTTGTGTTCCCTCTCTGGCTGTGTTTCTCTCTGTCAAATAAATAAATAGAATCTTTAAAAAAAAAATTACCTATCAGTTTGCATGCATTTCTTAATCTTAACAGTAACCATGAAAATTATACCATTCTCCCTATTCTTTTTCTATTGAAGTACAGATGACATACAACATTATATTGGTTTCTGGTGTACAACATAGTGATTTGACATTTATATACATTATAAAATGATTACCATGATGTTTAGTTATCATGTGTCACCATATATCCAGTTATTACAATATTATTGATTATATTTTCTATGCTGTACTTTATATCTCCATGACTCATTTATTGTATAACTGGAAGTTTGTACCTCTTAATATCCTTCACCTATTTTGCCCACCACTCCATTCTCCTCCCCTCTGGCAACCACCAGTTTGTTTTCTGTATTTATGGGTCTGTTTTGTTTTGTTTTGTTTTTTGCTTGTTTTGTTTCTTAAAAGTGAAATCATACAGTATTTGTCTTTCTTTGTCTCATTTCACTTAGCATAATACCTTCTAGGTCCATCCATGTTGTTACAAATGTTAAGATTTCATTCTTTTTATGGCTGAGTTATATTCCATTGTAAAAAAGTAATCTATCTATCTATCTATCTATCTATCTATCATCTATCTATCATCTATCTATCATCATCTATCTATCTATCTTCTATCTATCATCTATCTACCCATCTATCTATCTATCCATTCGTCTATCAAGGAACAGTTAAGTTGTTTCCATATCTTGGTTATTGTAAGTAATTCTTCAGTGAACATAGAGGTGCATTTTTGAATTTGTGTTTCTTTTTTCTTTTTTTTTTTTCAGATCAACACCCAGAAGTGAAGTTGCTGGATCATGTGGTACTTCTACCTTGAATTGTTCGAGAAAATTTGATATTGTTTTCCACAGTGGCTGTACCAGTTTGCATTCCCATCAACAGTGCACAAGGGCTCTCTTTTCTCCATATTCTGACCAACACTTATTATTTCTAGTCTTTTTGAATCTAGCCATTCTGACAGGTATGCGATGGTTTTTCAGTATGGGTCTTGATTTGCATTTCCCTAGTGATTAGTGATGTTGAGTATTGTGTCATGTACCTGTCGGCCATACAGCCTTTGGAAAAATGTCTATTTAGGTTCTCTGCTCATTTTTTAATTGGCTTTTTGTGGGTATTAATGTGTGTGTATGTATGGTGAGTTCTTTATATAATTTAAATATCAACTCCCTATGAGGTATGTCATTTGCAAATATCTTTACCATTCACTAGATTATCTTTTCATTTGTTAATGGTTTCTGAATGGTAAAAAGCTTTTTAGTTTGGTATGGCCCCAATTGGTTATTTATGCTTTTGTTGTCCTTATCTGAGGAGACAATATCCCAAAAACCTAGTCCTAAGACTGACGGACATGAGTTTATTGCCTATACTTTTTCTTAAGGGTTTTGTGATTTCAAGTCTTATATTTAGGTCTTTAATCCATTTTACATTTATTTTTGTAATAGTGCAAGAAAGTGGTCTACTTTCATTCTTTTGCATGTAATTATCCAGTTTCCCAACACCACTTATTGAAAAAAACTATCTTTTCCCCATTGTATATTATTCCCTTATATCATTCTTTTCAGTTTTTAAAGGGTTAAGTTACTAGCCCAGCTTTAAATAACAAATGTTAACTATAGATCTTTTAGTCTTTCCATTCAGTTGGCCATTGACCCTTACTGCAGCTCTTCACAGGAGTCTGTTTCCTCCCCCATTCACCTCATGTTCATTTTATTTCTGCTGAAACTTTGTGTTTTTCTTTCTAGGTGTCATTATAGTGTTCTGGAAAGATGATTAATAGCAATTTAAGAAAGTACATAGTACAGATCTATAATCCCAGGAAATTATATATATATATTCATCTCTAAATGCATCTTGGTTTAGTACAGGACTAAGAACTGAGTAAGTGCTCCCATTCTTGGTCAGTTGACACAATGCAACCTTGATCCACTCAGTGGCAAACTCACTCAAACACTCCTCAGCTGTTGCGGCTCTGTTGCTCTTCTTCTCCGACCTGTTTCCAGGCTCATTTTCTCCTTCCAATAGTTTTTTCTAGAACCTTCTGGATTACCTTAAGTCCACAGCATAGGCCCCTTCATGCAAGAACAGGATGCCACTTCAGAGAGATTGTACAGGGGTCCCTTCCCAGAGCTTTTAGTATGGACTAAAATACCTGTGGTAAAATGCCCCAAATAGAAATAAATCCCTCAAATAATCAATAAACAAGGACTGGTATTGACAACTTCACATGATGAAAGGCAATTTGTGGTGCATGGTAGGAGTCTCTCCAGCAGTTCATTTAATCTATAGAAGTCATAGCAATTTTAAAATATGCTTTCACTTAAAAGTAATTAAGCAAACACACACAGGCACTTAAGGAATAATGATACTTAAACAGTAATGTTCTTTTTTTTTTTTCCTGGTGATTTCAACCACTATTTTTCATACATACTTATGTAACATTGGGAAGATAGCCTTGAAATGTCTACTTTGTTCTTCATTCATTTGTTCATTAGAAAATGAAAGCACAGAGATGGATAGATTGATAGCCAGACAGAGAGGTGGGTGGATAGATAATAGAAAGATAGAAAGATGATAGATGATGTAGATAGATGATGGATAGATGATAGATGTAGATAGATAGATGATAGATAGATGATAGATATAGATAGATGATAGATGATAGATATAGATAGATGATAGATAGATGATAGATAGATGATAGATCTATAGATGATAGATGATAGATAGATGATAGACCTATAGATGATAGATAATAGATAGATGATAGATAGATAGATAGATAGATGATAGATAGATAGATAGATAGATAGATAGATAGATAGATGATAGACCTATAGATGATAGATGATAGATAGATGATAGATAGATAGATAGATAGATAGATAGATGATAGATCTATAGAAGATAGATGATAGATAGATGATAGATGATAGATAGATAGATAGATGATAGATGATAGATAGATAGATGATAGATAGATAGATACATGATAGATAGATACATGATAGATGATATATCTATAGATGATAGATGATAGATAGATGATAGATGATAGATAGATAGATAGATGATAGATAGATGATAGATGATAGATAGATAGATAGATACGTGATAGATCTATAGATAATAGATGATAGATAGATGATTGATGATAGATAGATGATAGATAGATAGATAGATAGATAAGATGATAGATAGATAATAGATAGGTGATAGAGTAGACTGTAAAGGCTACACTTTATGGAGTCAAGGAGTAGATGCCAAGATGAATAACTGGCTCAGGCCTCTATCTCCAGCCCACACTCCTCACACACTCCTCTCCAGCTACCTTCAATACTCCCAGTCTCCCCAGCTTGTCTGTGCTCTCACTAAAAGACTGCATTGCCACTGCTTCATCTGCAGTGCATGAGGGGTTCTTGTCCTTCCACCCCAGCATTGCTTTTTCTTTTGAGTAACTCCTCATCTTTCAGGATTCAATTTAAAGTGATCTCCTCCAACTGGGTCTCTTCACCTCACAGCCAGGTAGATGCATCTCTTCCAGGGAGTCACAGGCATTAGCCAACCCTTTGAGCACTGACTCTATTATACATGGTTCCTTGTCTTGGTTGTGAGTGACTTGAGGACCGTGACTGGGGGCGTATCTTATTCTTTTATTTGTTTTGTTTCTGAAGATCTAACTCTGGGGGCAAGGCGCAGAGGGCAAGCTCTAAATAGTGCAGGTTGAGTGCATAAAGGAAGGAATAGTTAAGGAAATTATAGCCTAATTGTAGAGACAGAGGTGAATAAAGAGGAAGAGGCAACATTACAAACTCTCTAAGCAACCACGGAGGAGGTATCTAACCCACAACATTAGGGAAGGCATCAATCCCCTTTCTTCACTCCTGTTTTACAGGCAAGCTGTTCACCTCCAGCCCTCAGGAACAAGCTCAATATTGGTTTCTGCTCCAGTAAGAAATACCATGTAAAACAAAATGCATGAAGAGTCAAGCATTTTACAGAGGGAACAGTGGCTAGAGGGGAGGAAGGAGAGATCACACAGAGGCTGTTTTTGCTGTCCAGCATGAGAGAACACACTGCATCAAAACACAGGGATAGGAAGAGGAAGGAAGGCAAGGCACATGACAGAGGGGAATAAAACAAGTTTAGAGTGTGGCAGAGGGGCACCTGGACAGCACTTAAGCTACGTATCTGTGTCCTAAGGAGGACGAAGACAATCTTTACCACCCATGAAGATTGTACTTCTGGGGGCGCCTGGGTGGCTCAGTTGGTTAAGCGGCTGCCTTCAGCTCAGGTCATGATCTCGGAGACCCGGGATCGAGTCCCACATTGGGCTTCCTGCTCGGCGGGAAGCCTGCTTCTCCCTCTCTCACTCCCCCTGCTTGTGTTCCCTCTCTGGCTGTGTTTCTTTCTGTCAAATAAATAAAATCTTAAAAAAAAAAAAAAAAAAAAAAAAGATTGTACTTCTGGTTATTTCCAGCTAAGGAAGTTTCTGAGTGGGTACCTGATGTTTCTTCCTAATGAATCAGCTGGTTGCCCTTGTGCCTCCAAGCTCAGGACAGGTAGAACTTGGAGTTAATATTAAGAATCAATATTAATATAAGTTTAATATTAACAATATAAAGC
Source organism: Spilogale gracilis (assembly GCA_004023965.1). Taxonomy (NCBI): domain Eukaryota; kingdom Metazoa; phylum Chordata; class Mammalia; order Carnivora; family Mephitidae; genus Spilogale; species Spilogale gracilis. The sequence continues at coordinate 396,875 of PITA01000003.1, forward strand.
AAGATTTTTGTGCAGGAATTCTACTACTCACTCCTTCTTTCCAGTTTCAGAGGGAGGAAGTTATAATTGCATAGATAAGAGCACAAGAGCTGCATGGAAATTGAAAAACTAAACCAATAAACACACAAAACCATTTTCTCTTAGTACCTGGGTGAGAACATGATTGCTACACCAGAACAACTCTGTGGGATATCTTCCCAGTAGCTCTCCAAGCTTAGCCTCAAGAATATATGTAAGGTTTCCTACTTTTCTTCCCCTCAAATCTGCGAGAGCTGGATGTATGGAACCATCTTCCAGATAAATGCCACTGGGAGAGGCTACTCGGACACCTTAGTTCTAGCACATTGAAGAGCTAGATCAGGAAGTGTACATTTAGCTGGGCTTTCCAAAGACAGACTCCATGAATTTGCTTTTCTCCTGGATCTGAGGAACACAGGGGGAAAACACAGAAGGCGCGGTGTGAACATGAAGGTCAGCCTTTACTGTGTGCTTCTCTCGCGAGGTTCATCTACAGACTAGTATGTGACCCAGTATTTCAGAATCTGCTCATTTGGATTAGCTCTTCCTTTCTTTGAGTGAGATGGTTAAGAGAGCAAAAAACAGAGCAGCAAAGTTTCTTTGTATTTCTTTCCCCAAGGATTCAGCTGGAAATGTGTAGAGAAGAGAAAAGACGTCCCTTTGCCAGAACTTGAGAGCATCTTTCAGTCAAGTGTGTAACTTTTCCAAAATTTATTTTCCTGAATTGTAAAATTAGGAAAACCAAAGGAATTTCCTTACAATGTTATTGAGGAAACTAAATGAGATAATTTTCCAAACAACTGCAATATGACTCAACAAATGTTAATTTTGTGGCCACACAGAACTCTCCCTCACTTGGTGCCTCTGACTGGCATTGATACTTCTCTCTGACAAGTGATGATATTTTGTGAGCGCCATTTGTAAATCTGGTGTTTGGTTTTCTGACTTCTGCCAGCATCCCTGAGAATTGTGTATGAACTTCTTTTTTTTTTTTTTTTAAGATTTTAATTATCTATTTGTCAGAGAGGTAGAGAGTAAGAGAGCAAGGATCCTGATGCAGGACACAATCCTAGGACCCCAGGATCATGGCCTGATTTGAAGGCAGAGGCTTAACATACTGAGCCACCCAGGCATCCTTTGTGTATCAACTTCTTAGCAGTGTTCTCTGTGCCCTAGAAATTGTGCTGGTTTTGTCCTAAAGGAAAAATGTCAACATAACCTTTAAAGTGTATTACTAATTCCCATTTATAATAATAGCTTGGGTGAAAAAAATAAAATAAAAGCAAAAAATAAAAACCTTGGAATTGTTAGCTTTGTAGTTAGTGGCACTGACTGGCAGGGCTGGAGAACACAGGCGATATAAGCAGGCATCAAGAAAATGGAGCAAACAGCCACAAGATCTGTGTAATGTGTCAGTGGCTCATACTTGCTGAAAAAGGAAGGCAAAGCAATCAAGTGACTATCATGAGAATATACTCTTCAGAGTAAAGGTGACGATTATCTCACTATGTTCCATAAGGAGCTGGTTGAATGGAGAACACCGTTGTCTCTCCTGGGAAGGCGATAGAGCCATCACCAGTGCCTAGAACAAGCACCAAGAAACTGCGACGTGAAGACCACGAGTCACTTAGACCATAAGAGAAGTGCCTCTCTTCAAATGTGAAGCTGCCATGTCGACAAAAGGCCATACTTCCCTGTTTCTCCAAAGCACAGAGCTGGTATTCATAGACAAAATAGTCACTCTACCCATTAGAAAGAAAATTTTAGGAGTGCCTGGGTGGCTGAGTCAGTTAAGCATCTGACTCTTGGCGTCAGCTCAGGTCATCATCTCAAGGTCCTGAGATTGACCCTGCATAGGGCTCCACACTCAGCAGGGGAGTCTGCTTACGATGCTCTCCCTCTGCCCCACCCCTGCATGCATGCTCTCTCTTCCTCTCAAATAAATACGTAAATAAAACCTTTAAGAAAGAAAAAGAAGAAAACTTTAACAGTTCTGACAGTCCCATACAACCCTCTATATCTTAGCCACTGAAGATGTGTTCCTTAAGACATAGTAAAACATCTGAAAATGATTCAAATAGAGAAAAGAGGGGACTTGAGTGTAAAGAACAAGTAAATCTATTTCAGTTTCCATATTTCTTTTAAAGATTTATTTATTTATTTATTGGACAGAGAGAGAGATCACAAGTAGACAGAGAGGCAGGCAGAGAAAGAGGAGGAAGCAGTTTCCCTGCTGAGCAGAGACCCCGACGCGGGCCTCGATCCCAGGACCCTGAGATCATGACCTGAGCCGAAAGCAGAGGCTTAACCCACTGAGCCACCGAGGCACCCTCAGTTTCCATATTTAAAAAAACGTAAAAAAGGAAAAGTTCACTGCCTCATATGTATTAAGAATCCATTATGTAGAAACACATATTTAGTTTCAACATTGTGAGAGGTACATTAGATAAATTAGTCAGAACACAGTTCTCATGAGATTTACAACCTAATAGAAGGAAAGCATGTTCATAAATAATGATATTGCCATGCAGAAAGTGACATAAAGTCCTCTGGGCATTAGACTTTCAATAAGAATGGACAGATCAGCTTGTGTTTTTCTCATAAGAAAAAAAAAGTTAAGGCATCTGAAATAAATTGCTTCCTATTTTTCAAGAAAATACATGAAGGCTGAAGCAGGACAGAGGGTGAATTGGAGAAATGAGAAAGAAAAACTTTAGAAAAATGTTTTTTGTTCAATCTCTCTCCTGTTGTAAGCCTTATTGACTCTCCGGTTTGGGCTGGACACACAAGAATACATTTTGGGAATTATTCCAAATATCTCAATGAAAGGTCATTTTTATGTAAGGAAAGACATTTACCCAAGAAATATTAGAAAAATTAAAATAAAAAATAAACCTTTGATAAAGAACTTATAACTCCCATTACTATGTTTATGCTAAAATTACAACCTTTTCAATGTAAGTATGTATGTAAATAGATACACAGGTATATGCATATATACTAATATGAATACTGAACAATGAATAATTTTAAGTATTCTTCCTTGTGCAACATTCATAGATGCACAGAAATGCCTTTCCCCACTAATAAAAACATTTGGTGACATCAACATTGGTGTCTCCTTCCTTTTTTGGATGCACTATAATACATTTTTAAAAGCCTCATTACTAGACACTTAATTTCTTTCCAATGTATTATTGCAACACCAACAAATAGGCATCTTTCAAATCATTATATTATAACTTTGTTTTTACTTGTGTACTAAAGTATAGATGAATGCCTACTTCTGCACACTCTTGGAAACATTATTTCCATGATATTTTCTTTATCTGACCATATAAAGGTGCTATCCCAATGCTGTCTAATTTACTTGTCTTCATTTTCAGACAATATTCAGGGTTTTTATATATTTATAAACCATGAATCATATGAACTTTTTTCTTTTTAAAAATCATCTCTTTATGGGACACCTGGCTAGCTCAGTCAGTGAAACATGCTACTCTTGATCTCAGGGTTGTAAGTTTGAGCCCCATGCTGGGAGTGGAGCCTACTTACAATAAATAAATAAATAAATAAATAAATAAATAAATAAATAAATACCTATGGGATGTTTTATTTTTCTTATTTATTGGCAGGAGCAGGTTTATACATATTTCTTAACATCGATTTCTTTTAATACTTTTAAACATTTTTTATTATCCAAACTCATTTAAGCTTTATGCAAAAATAATTAATATATTCCTCATGGCTTTGATTTTAGTTTTGTGTTTTGAAAAGTTATCTCCAATCACCTAAATTATAGATATATTATATAAATATATAAATATATATTTATAGATACAATATTTTATAATTTTATCATTTGCATTTAAATATTTAGGATATTTGGTATTTATTTTGAAGTTGTGTAAGGTAGCTTGCCCTATGTAAGTTTTTTAGACAGTTAACTCATTATGAAGTCATAAATTATTGATTTCATCATTTTTGTTCTAAATTGAAATTCTTTATTGGACACCGCTAATGCCAGGCAACTGAAAACAGAATAATAAGGAAAAAAATGGACAAGATTATTTTTCTCACAGAGCTTATATTTCAGTAAGAGAAACAAGTATTAAATTCTTACTAAAATATTTATAGAAAATTCTGGAGAATATCCTCAGTCTGGGGACTAGGTAAAGATTTGCAGGGAGATGTGGGGAGAAAAATTATTTTACAGAAGAAACAAGACCCTGTTCAAAGGTCCATGAGTGGGCTGAAAGTGCCTCATTGCAAGAGCTGAAAGAAATCTTCAAATGGCTTGAGTATGGAAGGTCAGAAGACACCCACATCCTAAAGAATTGGGATCCCTTCCACACAATGCACAGCCAATCTCATGTCCCTTTAAAAAGAAAGTTATTCGGGGGCACCTGGGTGGCTCAGTTGGTTAAGCGACTGCCTTCGGCTCAGGTCATGATCCCGGAGACCCTAGATCGAGTCCCACATCGGGCTCCCTGCTCGGCGGGAAGCCTGCTTCTCCCCCTCTCACTCCCCCTGCTTGTGTTCCCTCTCTGGCTGTGTTTCTCTCTGTCAGATAAATAAAATCTTTTTTAAAAAAAAAAAAGAAAGTTATTCTGTTTTCTCTTATGGATAAATTTGAGAATCATTTTCTGTCAGAGAAATATTTTGATTAGAATTTCGTTTAATTGAAATATTAAACTGTGGAGGAACTTTTCTTTCTTTTGGTATTCATGATTACTTTTCATTGAATGGATTTAAAGGGTTTTGTCTTAGATTAAATGCACACTTCTTTTACCCGTATGGGCATGTGTGTGAGTGTGTGAGTATGTGGGGGATGTGTGTGTGTGTGTGTGTGTGTGTGTGTGTGTGTGAGTGACTTGGTTTGCCAAGACTTACTATCAGGACCAGTGAGGGGTGGTGCCTGGGTGGCTCAGGCAGTTAAGCATCTGTTTTTGGCCCAGGTCATGATTGCAGGATTCTGGGATCATGCCCTGTATTGGGCTTCTTGCTGGTCGGGGAGCCGGCTTCTCCCTCTCATTCTGCCTGCCCTATCCCCGCCCCTCCTTGTGCGCTCTCTCTCTCTCTCTCTCTATCAAATAAACAAAATCTTAAAAAAAAAAATTACAAAAAAAAAAAAGACTACTAAAGCATTAGTATCCAAAGAGGAATCTTTGGCTTTAAGTTGTTTTGCTGTATTCTGGCATTACCTAGTTGGTAGATTAGGTGTGATGGCCAGCAAAAGTGGTATCAAGAAGAAAGCTTATGGGAGATTCAGGGACTCCTTTATAAGGCATATAGAACCACTGGATGGGAGTGGTGTTATGGTCCAATTTGTTTAGATGAAACTCTCCATTAACCTTTTAAACACGACGTTTCCATGGAGAAAGAGGCTATTGAATGACAGGTATGAACACAAAAACTTTTAGAACACTATGCATTTTTAATAAATGAAATATCAAGATAAAAATTAAGGAGATCTTAAATTCACCTTGTCCTAACCTCTTGGCACCAGTAATTCGGTTGTCCAAGATTTACGTCATAGTTTCTTCTAACAAAATACATTGGCTCTTAGGGAGGAAATAATCCACAATTTATTCTTTCCTATGACTTTTATCTTCAATTTTTCTTCTTTTTAAGTAAGAAGGTGGATCTTTTCATCTTAATTTTTTTTACAGAGCTACTAATGCGTGATTAGCACACTGTAATGAGCCTTAGATATAAGCAGAGTCCAAGAATCATTTGTTATAAAGTGATCAATATGTTGTATTGTTTTTCCTTTTGGTGTTAAATACCAACGCCCAAGTGTGTCTTTTGAGAGTTGCCCCCAGGAGGTATCCCTTCTTTGGCATATGGAAGGTAGGGACAGATGGCGGGGCTGTTTTCCCCTATCCTAAGGGAAAAGGCCTCAGGCATGAAGTCGCAGTTACTGGCAACTGAAATTTGGTAGAGCACACTGAAGGGTTGGGGTCCTACAGAGGGGCTGGGGTCCTACAGAAGGGCTGGGGTCCTACAGAGGGGCTGGGGTCCTACAGAAGGGCTGGGTCCTACAGAAGGGCTGGGGTCCTACAGAAGGGCTGGGGTCCTACAGAGGGCCTGGGGTCCTACAGAGGTGGAAGGCACTGACTGTGTGTGCTGCAGCCAAGACTAATCTTCCTACCACAATGAAAAAAAAATCACTATTAACATGTTTTACAGTTTCTTCCAAACCTATCTTTACTATAAATACTGTACATATAATTTACATTCTCCATACTGTGAAAATTGTTTCCATCAATTTTATGATCACATAGTGTCCTTTTGGATTGCTTTCCTAGAACTCATTTAGCTGTGTTTGCCCACTAGTACATCACAGCGAAACGGTGTGCTGGGAACCCTTCCCGGCTGAGCTGCTGAAGTGTGGTCAATTTTTATTGCTGGTGTGTATTTTCATGTTGACTAAGGATCTTACCCTTCAGCAATATCTGTTAGGTGGAACAAGGAGCTGCACACAAGAAACTGATAAACCAACATGAATCAGAATCTAAAGAAAGATCACATATTTATTAAAGCACTTGAAGATTTTTGCCTGAAGACTACAAGAGAAATGCACACCAAGGAATAAACTCTTCTGCTCGAAAAGGAACGGGGATAAAGAGGGACCAAACAAAAAGCATAAGAATTATGGAATTAACCAATCCCTTCAAAATCCCAGTATTCTAAACCGCAGAGAAACACATATATGTTGAACATGAATAACTGAAACATCTTGCTGCCATGCATTTTCTTCATTTTCTTTGGCTTCAGCTTTGGAGTTGACAGTATAACTTCCAGTTTATGGTATATAATTTTAATTCTCATCGCTTCACAGAAAAGATCATTCTTTTTTGTGTGCTTTTCACTACCCTGATTCTGGATGCTATCTCACTCTCCCCAACAGGCAACTAACCAACTCCTTGTCATGTGTCTTTGGATATGTATATAACCTTATGAAAAGACAGTGGTCCCTTTTTTATGTGTTTGACGATTACATAAAGGGTATTCTGCTATGGAGATTGTGTGTGTGTGTGTGTGTGTGTGTGTGTGTGTTTGTGTGTGTGTATGTGTGTGTGATGTAGTTTCATGTTTTCTTCGTGCTATTGTATGTACCCCTAATTCATTGCTCTTTAATGCTGTTACAGTAAATGTAGCCATCATAGTTTATTTATTTAGAGATGAACACATAGACATTTACAAACAATGCTGAGAAGAATTAGCTTCATGTATGTTTTTTATGAACCCTTTGGAATGGGGCTCCAGGGTAATAGCATACCTACAAATACAATGCTGTTGCTGCCAATTGCTCTCCAGCCATACCGTCTTTACCCACACTGCCCACATCTGTGCCCGTGCCCATCCAAACCAACATTTGGTGTGATTCAAACCTCAGTTATTTTCCAAAAGGCATATTCTTTTTTTATTACGTTCAATTAGCCAACATATAACATATCATTAGTTTTTTATGATGTAGTGTTCAATTGCTCATTAGTTGTGTTCTAAGAATAGTAAAATGATACCTCTGTTTATTATTGCTGAAGTTGAATACCTATACACTTCTAGATCTTTTTTGCCTGTTTTTTTAAAATTTCCCTGTGTTCTTGTTGATCTGTAGCAGTTCTTTTTTTTTTTAAAGATTTTATTTATTTGACAGAGAGAAACACAGCTAGAGAGGGAACACAAGCAGAGAGAGTGAGAGAGGGAGAAGAAGGCTTCCCGTGGAGCAGGGAGCTCGACCCTGGGACTCCAGGATCATGACCTGAGCCAAAGGCAGACGCATAATGACTGAGCCACCCAGATGCCCTGATCTATAGCAATTCTTCAATATCCAAGATATTAATCCTTAGCTGGTTTCAATTGTTGCAAATATCGCCTTATACTCAGATGTATTTGCTAAAATTGTCTATATTTTCCATTTTTAATGAATTTCTAATGTTTTATGTAATGAAATCCATTCTTTTTTTCATTACAGTTTTTGGTTTGGAGATTTGGAGTATTCTCTCCTTCCTCAGCCCTACTCCAGGCTCCTATTTCCTGGAAAATATTTATCTATCTATCTACTTATTTATTTATTTATTTATTTATTTATTTATTTATTTATTTATCTGGAGAGCATAAGTGGGGGTAGGGGCAGAGGGGTAGGGAGAGAATCCCAAGCAGACTTTGCACTAACCATAGAGCTCAGACTGGGGCTCAGTCTCGTGACCATGAGATCACTACCTGAGATGAAACCAAGAGTCCAACTCTGAACCGACTAAGCCACCAGGTGCCACTCCTGAAAAAGTTTTTAAGTAGTAAATAGCTTCTCCTTGGAAGTTTGTAGAATTTTTTGGCTAACCCCTACTGACCACTCTAATTGGTTTAACAATTCCTGAGTGGCTCATGCTACCGTGACAATATTTGACATTTCAGGTTTTGTAAGAATTTGCTATTTCATCCAAATTTTCAAATGTATTAGCATAGAACTTCTCATAATATTCTTAGTACTTTTTAAAATATCTTTAGTGTCTTATTTAAATATTTCAAATAGAATTTTGAAGTAGCTCTTTTATTGTTGATTTCCAAATTGTATTGCACTGGAGCCAAAGAGCTTAGGCTACATGATTTTGTGACTTTGAAATTTATGAAGCTTCATTTGTAGCCTATATGCAATAATTTTTTATTACCCATGCATTTAAAATATTTACTTTTGGTGGCATCCCTCCATCTACACGTGTATTATGCATTTCTGTAGTAAATTAATTGGGTTAGATTTTTTTATAAATTTATTCTACTCTGATTTCTTAACCTATTATTTTCTGAAACTTATATGTTCAATTATCCAACTGTAGTTATTAGCTTATGTATTTGTTCTCTACCTTTGCAAGTTGTTTCATGTATTACAAGTCTACAAACTTAGATTGCTTATAGTCATGTCTGTTATGTCTTGATCTGTTGTTCCTTCTTATGCCTTCTTATGCTGTTTTTAAACCTTATTTCTATCTTTACTGATGAAAATTTTTAAATATTCTCCAGCTTGACTATATGAAAAATAATATTCAATGGGGCATGTGGATTGTTCAGTCAGTTGAGCATCTGACTTGGCTTCAGTTCAGGTCATGAGATCAGGGTCCTGGCATCCAGCCTGGCCTGGGCTTGCTGCTCAGGGAGGAACATGCTTCCCCTCTCTAGCTCCCTCTGCCCATTTCCCTGCTCCTGCACACTCTCTGTCTCAAAATAAATAAATAAATCTTCAAAACAACAACACTCAAGCATCACCCTTCCACCATTTTTGCTCTTCACATATCTGATATAAATTTGATTCTTACAGAACTTTCTCAAATTCCCCTTTGTCATTTGATCTGCCTAAATTTCACTATAATGTCAAGAATGTTCTGGGTTTTTTTTTTCTTATTTACTCTGTGGCCCCTACAAACTCCATCAATATAAAATCATGATCTTTCATTAATTAGGAGTTTTTCAGCATAGTTTATTCAAGTACTTATTTTTTTTCCCTCCATTTCTTTTGTTTTGCCTTCTGGGACTATTTTTTAAGTTAATTTTTATCTTACTCTGTTTATTAGCTTCTATTTTATATTTATTCCCAATGCTTTCTGGGAAAGGCATCTATAAGTCATTACTTTGTAGAGTCTGTTCTTCACCCATATATTGATTCTCCTCTTTCCACTATTATAATTTTCTTACTCAGTGTTTTAACTTGATTCTTTTAAATGTAACTATTGGTCCTTTTTTCTCATTATTAATATTACACCTTCTATTTATGAATATCATTTTAAGTTCCCATTTTCAGTGGATCACCAGATCGGGGTTAGTTAGCTTATTAAGTTTCTTTTTAGGATATGTGTTCCTTACATGTCTCATTATTTTCCCATGTGATCCCATACTTTCTTGAGGCTTCCAACCATATTAGCAGCTGCTATATTCCGAAGGAGAAGAAGCAAAACCCTAGGCTTTCCTGCGTGCTGTACTTGGGAGTCTGGGACAGGCATGGACAGGGAACTGTATCCATATTGGAAAAAGGACACATCCCAAAGTGAAGATTCACTACCTGTTTGCCACTCCCTCATCTGCACCTCTGCTCCTTGGGGACTTGCTTGTTCCTCTTCCTTGATTTGTGGTCTGTTGTATGCTTACCTGACCCTTGGAGGTATGTGCTATATGAGTAGGTGAGGAATTTCTCATGTTCCAGCTCTCCTACCCGAATTTATTGAGATTTACTTTCCACCAGCAAGTCCCACAGCAATTCTGTTCATAGTGCTGTTATTCCTGACCAACCATGTTGGGTTGTGGGTCAGGCAACAGTCTATTCTGGGAAATTCTGGAGAAAAAAAAGCCTCAATAAGTAGGCTTCACACTCTCTAAACATCCATCAGGATCTTTTTTACTCAAAGCTACTCTTTCTTTCTCAGTGAGACTCCATCACCGTCTGCCTCCATATTTTCTCACAGATTTTACATTAGCTTCTCTCAGCTCTCTTTTCCTTGTTGCTCTTTGCTTCAAGCATCTCAATTTTTAGGTCAGTATGCCATATTCTCTGGAAGCATAACTCAAGAAAAATATTTTTGTCTCTATTTTAAATATGAGAAAACTGAAGGTTTGAATTCAAATAATTTGTTCCCCATTACCCAGTCAGTAAACAGCAGAGAGGAAGTGAGAACTGTTAGAATGATTGCAAATCTTGAGTTTTTCTCTAGAATTTATATAATATAAGATGCAGGAAACAGCAATCTTTTCTCAGAATATCATTTGCTCAGTCAATTAAAAAAATAATCTTGTTCTTAAAACTGTGGAGCTAGAAAATCACTTCAAAATTGCCCAGCAAAATCAAGCTCCTAGAAGATATTTCAACCCCAACTGTTCACTTCTCCTGGTGGAGATGAGGAAAGGATGTTAGATAAGTGTAAAGATAATTTTGAGCTCCATTTACAAAGACAACTCATGAGGGAATTTCATATCTAAACCCTGTAAATTGACACTGCACTCTCCTGACATTAGAACCTCTCCAGTCACATGCACAGAGCCAATGGAAATCAGGCATTGCTCTCCATCATCAATAGAACACTGGCTTTCACAATCGCCAAACTGTGGAAAGAGCCAAGGTGCCCTGCAACAGATGAATGGATAAAGAAGATATGGTCCATATAGACAATGGAATATTATGTCTCCATCAAAAAGGATGAACTTTTGAAGCAACATGGACCGGATTGGAAGATATTATGCTGAGTGAAATAAGCCAAGTAGAGAAAGTCAATATGGTTTCACTTACTTGGGGTGGTGCATAAGGAGTAATAGAGAGGACAGCAGGAGAAGGAAAGGAAATGGCAAGTAGGGTAAATCGAGTATGGAAATGAAACGTAAGAGACTTTGAACTCAGAAACAAAGTGAGGGTCTTGGAGGGAGGGGGGTGGGAGGATGGGAGAGCCTGATGGTGGGTACTGAGGGCACGTATTGCATGGAGCACTGGGTGTGAGGCATAAACAATGAATCTTGGAACACTGAAAAAATAAAATAATATAGTAATAAAAAAAAAAGGACGCTGGCTTTCCTCTCAGATGTTTTTCAATGCAATGCCCTTAACAGAAGCTTTTGAAACAATACATAACATTTAATTTTTAATCACCACATATTTGTTTTTATAGGAGTAGACACACCAGTGCCAAGCACTAAAATGCAAGCTAGTCAAATGGAAAATACCACCTGGATTGTCATTTCCATAAATCTTTTTTGGCAAACTTGAAAAAATTTCCTGGGGCATTTGTTAATTTTTATGGGGTTTTGTCTTTTTATTCCTGTGCATCTTAATTTGGAGAGAAAAAATACTTATTTGAAGACAAGAGGAATTAATTTGAGTAAGTCTTGTGGTTCAAGTGAAAGTGAGCCTTCTCTTTTAAGGTCTTTGGATGCTAAAATAGAGACTTTTCCCTGGGTGTCTGTAGAAGTCAGACAGTCAGCCAAGCCCCAAGCCCACAGCCCCATCATTTCTCCATCCTGGATAATTCAATCTGTGTGACCAACACTCTACAGCTTTTGCCAAATTGTGTCACCAATCTGATAGATTTGATGGAGTCAAAAATAGAGCTTATAGCTGAATACAGGATTCAAAGCAGATATGACCAATCTATTTACTTTCTCATCTAGGTGAACCTACTGCTATCAAAGAAGAGGAGGGAAATGTTCCATGGAGAATCTTGTGTGCTAAATAGTTTGCCAGTCATCCTTCATTTGTGACTCAGCCAGATTGGTACAAGTCTATGATGCTGTTTTCAGAAATTAGTTTCCCTCCTCAAAATGTCCTCACCTTTTTCTGAGACTGCTGAAGGAACAGTCTCACAGTTCTCAGGAGGGAAGTACTCCAGTATCCCCCCACCCTCACCCTCACCCAGGCTATGAGCATGGCCGCCATCACATAACCTCTAGCTGATGAATCTAATAATGCTCTGCTCGACAGAGTCCCTCCAGTGAGGACTGCACTGTCACTGCTACTCTGGAAATTGGAGATGGGATATCCTTTTCTTCCATATCACATTTCACCCTAAGCATAAGTATGAGTTTTACCTTCTTCCCTGCAGATAACCAGCATCACATAATAACTTTTTATGAAAATTGTGAGAACTCTCATGAATCATCTTCTACTCAGAGATTAACTTTTTCTATTTCCAAGAGACAGACTCCCATGGTGTCTTAAGAGGGACCCCTCTACCTCATTCCAGGCTGCTTCCACAGGTCACAGGAACCTTCAGTAGAAGACTCCTATATTTCAGAACCTCAATATAATAAGAAGATGAGAAGTTAAACTAAAATAAGAATCCACCATTTAGTCAACATTTATATACTATACTAGGCATGATTCCACAGAGAGGTACCTTAATCTTTTTAACACCCAAAGAATGGATATTATTATCCCTTTTTAAGAAATGTGAAACTATAGCTCTAAGAACTTAATGGCTTGCCTAAGGTCACATAAGACTCAAGTATGGTCAACTCCACAATCAAAACCTTAAAATACATCACCCTTCTTTCCTTCAGATAATAGAGATTGCAAGGTACTGCTGAAGAAGGAAACTTGCAAATATATCTTTGATTTAGTCATTTAATAAAAATAGAACATCCTTCATGAGTTTATCTTCCTTTTATGACATGTTGGTCTGGATTCCCATTATCTAGTGAAAAAAGAAAATGCCTAAAATACTTTGAAAAGTTTATAACCATATTAAAAGGCAAAGTATTATTATTAATAATTTTTAAGGTTTAACGGTCCCTTGTATAAAGAATTTTTTATTATTTATTTTATTGAATACTATTAAGGAATTATTTATTCCATGATCTGAAATCTACATTCTTAGTAGAAGAAAATAATATGGATTTTCTGATTACTTTGCACATATTATGAGGAGAGCTATGAACTATACACACTCCAGAGCTGCTTGTTTCAAGATCCTTTACGCAAAATATTCAAAGACTATGTACATGATTTATACAGAGCTGAGTCTGTAGAAACCTCTTGCTGTTGACAAAATGGAGCAGTAACCTGGCTTCGTTTCAAGAATACTACATATGCATCTATATTGTGAATATATAGTGAGTTAATGTTTATGAATGCATATATAAAACATTAAAAATTAGTTATTATTATTATTACTAATAAATTATGCTAGTGATTTAAGTGGGGACACAGTTAAAATAATCCCAATACCATTTATTAATGGTATTCTACATGCAATGAGGTATATGATGTTTTATCTGCATCATCTCACTACATATCCTTCTCTAGGTAGCTCTTAGAAGTTAAGTGTGGAGGCTGAAAGAAGTTAAGTAATGTATTCAGAGACACACATCTAGATGTTGTGAAGTGCTGAGAGTTTGAACCCAGGCTCATCCACATCTGAAATTCCTTCCACTTGGCTGGCAGCCTCAGAGTTCCTCATGTGCTGAGGACTAAACCCAGATTGAAAATGCTCATGCCACCCACAGATTTGCCATTTATGATTTTTTTACCCTCCTGGCATTCTGTTGTTCCCTCAGGGAAACTACATAAAGCAAAGCCTCCTCTCCTAGACTACAGGTATTATTTCCTTTCATCCACATCTCCCTCTTATGAACCTCAACAATAACCGAATGAGTATAAGCCTGTGCCTAGGGTTATACAGGGTCAGTGAAAGGTACGGGATAATTTGGGCATGTTAAACTGAAATCACTTTGTTACAGTTTCTCAGAGGTTATCTGGTCTAATGGACAACTTCCTAGAACAGCCTGGCCAAAGGCACTGCCCCTGAAACAGAGTGAAATTGTAAGTCATATGTCAGACTAGAGACTGTCAAAGCCAAAAGGAATCTTTAGAAATTGCTTAACAATTTGTTTTTAGAAGTGAGGACCCTGAGTGCATTTGAGGTGAATGGATGACCCCCAGTAATTCAGCACAGAGACAGAGTTAGGAATTGAGCCTTCAGACTTTCAGACTTACACTCTTTATTCCATTGAATATTTTTATTTGTACAGATTTAAAAAAAAACCCAAAAAACAAAAAACAAAAAAACAGGAAGGGCTCCTGGGTGGCTCAGTCCATTAAGTGTCCAACTAGATATTGGCTCAGGTCAAGATCACAGGGTCCAGAGATCGAGTTTCTGCATAGAGCTCTGCACTCAGTAGGGAGTCTGCTTGGAATTTTCTCTCTTCATCTCCCTCTTCCCCTCCCTCTACCCATGCACACACGTGGACATACTCTCTCTCTAAAATAAATAAACCTTTAAAAAAAACCAGGAAAATATAAGGAAAATATAAAAATATGTACATATCCACCAACCAAAATGCCCCTCATTCCCTATTCCAAACCACACTTCCCATCACAGACATAGCTGCTATCATGCATGTAGGTGTAGGGTTAGTACACTTTATGTTTTCTGTATGTATACATGTCCATGAACTGCATGAAGTGACTTGTGATTCTCGTTTACATGAATGGCATTATACAATGCACTGTTTCAACCTGTGATTTATTCAAGCAGAACTGTATTTTAGTAACTTGTGTTTATACATAGTGACACATTTTTATCTAGTTTGACTGCTCTATACCAACACATGGTATAACTGTATCAGTTTATTTAGTAATTGCCAAACTGATGGAGATTTGTTGTCTCCTCGCTGCCTTTTTGGCTGTTGTCTCAAACCGTACTGCTTATGTACCTGTGTATCTCAAAGAATATACCATTTTGTTTTGCTTCTTTCTGTAATTTATAAAAAGTCTCAAAATTTGGCATACAGTCTTCTGTTTCTTGCTAATATTTCAAAGAGTGAGCCACAGTGACTCACAAAGCTCTATTTTGTTTATTTCTACTCCTATATATCATTCCATTACATTAATACACACAAATTATTTATCCATTATCACTGATGGACATTCAAACTGTTTCCCTTTTTCCTATTATGAGCACGGGTATTGCCAACATTTATACATATATCACCATACATACTCGAGTAAGTTTCTCTAGGAGGCAGACTAATGTGATGCATGAAATGTGTATGTTCAACTTGGGAAGACTGAGAAGTTAAAACACTGTATGAGTTTCCCTATACCACATGCTCAGCAACCTGCTCATTTTTCTCATGTTAAGTAAAAATAAATCAGTCAAAAATATTAAAATTCCTGAGTGCCTGGGTGGCTCAGTGGGTTAGGCCTCTGCCTTCGGCTCAGGTCATGATCTCAGGGTTCTGGGATCAAGGCCCGCATCAGGCTCTCTGCTCTGCAGGGAGCCTGCTTCCTCCTTTCTCTCTGCCTGCCTCTCTGCCTACTTGTGACCTCTCTCTCTGTCAAATAAATAAATAAAATCTTTAAAAAATATATTAAAATTCCCATTTGTCAGGATTCTTAAATTCTGCCTATTTGATGGACATGAAAATGCTTCTCCTGGTGGTCTTAATTTGCATTACCCAGCTCATTAAAGAGACTGTATAGCTTTCTCTGTATTTATTTATCATTCATGCTTCGGTGAAACGTCCGTGCATTTAGTTCAGATTCCTTTTTATGGTAGTTACCATATATTTTATATACATGTTTGTCTCTAACTTTTTCTTATTATGTCTAAATTCATGAAATACTGATTATTCTCCTAAATGAAGTAGGAGAATAGCAGATTTAAAAACTATTATAATATCTTGCTCTTTTCCCATAAAATCTTCCCTTGTTATTTTTGCCTTACATTTTATTTCATTTTTTTTAATTTTCCTAAATAACTTTGTTTATTTTGAGAGGTTTTTTCCACCACTTTTAGTAAATTATATTTTAGTAAATTATTTGCTCATCTTTTTTCTGCCCTTATATCCCACTTATATTTGGTTTCGCTTAGAATCCCAGGGAGGTGTTTGTGTGTTCATGTTCAGGAAGCTGAGATTTGTCAACATTTGAAAATATCTCTATTTTGCTTGAGCTACTGATTTGGCATTTACTGCTGGGGAGAGGTGATATTTTAATTTTTCCATGTAATGTGCCCCAGGTAATGATAAGTCAGAATGTACAGCAGCCACAGTACTTGAGATGTGTACTGCTGTGCTAGGAGAGCTCTTTCAACTCCTGTATGCTGTGGACATCCAGTGTGTCCTAAAGGAAGAGTTGCCAAGTCAAAAAGGCAGGGGGTGAGGATAATCTGAGGTCCAGGCTAAAGCAATTCACAATTGCCTAGAAAAGATCTGACAACAGGTATTGCTACACCAGTAGAGGCTGAAAGAATGTTTCTCATGAACCTTATCTTGAGTTTTCCCATTGGTGAAAACTTGGTTTTTACCTTTAATGTTTTTTGTTAATCTTTAATGTTCATCAGTTATTCTGTGATGTGTCTAAGTGAGGAACATTTTTTTAATCTTGTTTAGTACTCAGAGTGTATTTTCCATCTGTAGATATTTGTCTTTTAATTCTAGAAAATACAGTCACCATCATTTTGAATCTTGCCTCTCTGCTATTCCATCCTTTCCTTCTGGAACTTCTATCTGGGTATGTGTTGATTCTTCTAAATAGATACTCTGTGCTCCTTTCTTCTCTCTCATACTTGTCATGATTTTATTAATATATACTGTATGCAAGGTAAATATTCACTGCCATTGTACATCTTCCCAATTTGCTCTTTCTGTCTTGACAAGAGTTTATCCCATCAACTGACATTTTTCCAATTTCAAGAACATTTTTATTGTCATAATTTCCAATTAGATCTTGCTTCTTTCTATTTTGATTTCCTTTTTATTTCTTATTTATATTTGTAGATATTATTTCTTTCCTACTATATGAAGATTTCATAAGTATCTATTTTAAAATCATCTTGAAATTGCTCTATCATTTTTAATTATCTTCTTCATTATGTCGATAGTGGCCCTGCTTCTCCATATTAAAATTCTAACTGGCAAAGAGCAGGTGCCAAAGTTAAAAAAAAAAAAGTAAAGAATAAATATCCACAAATTCACTTTCATCTGAGAAATGAGAAATATAAACACCATTTGACTTTAAGTATAGAATGGACAGGTCCTATTCCACATGATCCATCAGTAAATACACACTCCAGGCAATATGACACCTACCCCTATCTTCGAGGTCATGAGAGAGAGTATCATGACTAATCTGTCATCAGCACCACGGCATTAGTCTCATAACTCTTTACTCCCTCCCCTGGTCCATTCTCCACATACCAGATGGGCTTTTGAAAACTTAAAATCAGGGTGCCAGGGTGGTTTAGATGGTTAAGCATCTGCCTTCAGCTCAGGTCATGATCCTGGAGTCCTGGGATCCAGTCCTACATCAGGCTCCCTACTCAACGGGGAGCCTGCTTCTTCCTCTGCCTCTCTCTCTGTTTCTCATGAATAAATAATAAAATCTTAGATTAATTAATTAATTAAAATTAAAACTTAAAATCAGGGCATATTAACCCTTTTCTCAAACCAATGGCTTTATAACAATAAAATAACAATAACAATAAAAAATACCTACAATGCTTTTAAATTTTTCCATATCAGTCGAATTACCTGAGAATCACCTGAGACTCTTATTAAGATGCAGATTCTGACTCTGCAGATCTGAGGTGGGGCCTGAAACTGCATATTTTACAAGGGTTTAGGTGATGTTTTATCTTGCCAGTCATGCTATAACCTGTTCTACTGTAACCTGGACTTACAGTTCTACTGTAACCCAATTTCACAACCTTCAACTCTTACTCAGGCTGTCTGCATTGGTCTTGAAGAAGACCAAGATTGTACAGCCTTGGACTTGGTCTTAGAATCAATTTCTGGTCTACTCCCTCACTTCCTTCTGGTTCCTGCTCGGATATGACCTCCTCCCAAGGCCCTCCTCTGAATAACTAAGCTAATAAGCTAATACACCCCCCCCTCTTCACTACATCATTCTTTACTGTGACCGCCTTTCTCTTCATAGTGAGTCAGAGGAGCTGAAGAGACCCTGTGAGAGAAAAAGCTGTTTTTTTTCCTTTTTACTTTTTGGACTTCTATTCTTGCTAGAACCTACACTCCCACTCCACTCTGCATATGCCCTGTAATGCAAATAAATCACTTATGTCCTCCTCATAAAACACAAGTAGTAAATGGTTCTCTAGAATAAGTAACATATATAGAAGGTCCAAGTGAGAATGACCAGAGGAAGCTCTCATATGTATATTCCAGACCACGGGCCCTGACATCTCCAAGTCAAGACTCCCTGGCTCTAACGAATAACACCTTGGTCTCTTCTTTGTTCTAAAGGGTTCCTGAATGCCCGAGAGGCCATGGATATCAGACCACCGTCATCATTAAAATCCCTTAGACCCCAAACAAAGATAGACTCCCTCATTTCCCTTCCAAGTCTCCCAGATTCTCCATCTATATATGTATGTGTGTGTGTGTGTGTGTGTGTGTGTGTGTGTGTATCTTTAATAAACTCTGCATTCACCTTCTACTGGCTCACATTTGATTTCTATCCTGCATGAAGCCTTAGACCCTCTTGTCTGATCCTGTTGTAACCCCCTCCCTGAGTCCTCAAACTCTATCTGCTGGTACCAATAGCATTTATCCTTAACTTACATTATATATATATATATATATATATATATATATATATATATATATATATAATATATATATATATATATAAATGTGTGTGTGTTTATGTAAGTATATATAAATTATGGATATAATATCAATATATAAAGTATACATAAAATATATTTCTTTAATAATTTGTTTGCCTTATTAAAACATGTACTCTGTTAGACCTTCAAATTTTCTATTCCTATTATTCACTAGATAATAAACTCCTTGAAGTTCTAGAACTTGATTATTTCTCGTGAATAGAATTGCACTTAGCAAATCTGACATGGTCCACAACCACTTCGTGAAGAAAAGTCTGAAGGTGAGTCCGTTGTGATCTTTTGTACCAGCTCCCAGTCCCAACATGGGGAGACCCCAGAAGCAGTGTTGATGTCTGCTCTAAGTGAGACTTGCCCTGGACTACTTAGCAGTTGTGTTCAGCAGGCTTCTAAGACCATCCCCCCAAATTTCTGGTCCCTGAGGTACACATACCTTCTGCTTCTTTAGTCAAATACTAATCTTAGGTACTGTGGTGAAGGGATTTTACAGATGTGATTAAAATCCCAAATCAGTTGATGGTTAGATAAGGGATTATCCTAACACAGGTGAGTCCTTAATATGGACAGGCTCTTTGAGAGAGAAATTTGAAACATAAGAGGGATCCAGCATGAGGAAGATTCTCTGTTGCAGGCTTTGAAGAGGAAGGGGGTCACATGGCAAGAGGTGATTCATATACACAGTAAAAATTAAGAAAGACTGATCTATAGAATATATATGAGATTAGAATCAAGGGATGGGGGTTCTCCTGGAAGTCTGTCTGGCCCTGTTGGGATGACAGAAAGGAAAACAATGCCATGTTAACCATTAAGACTGAGGAAGGATGGAGTTGTAAGACATGAGGGACAGTGGCTCTAACTATACAAGCAATTATTTTCCTTAAAACATAGATAAATATATGAGGTGCCTGGGTGGCTCAGTTGGTTGAGCGACTACCTTCGGCTCAGGTCATGATCCTGGAGACCCAGGATCGAGCCCCACATCGGGCTCCCTGCTTGGCGGGAAGTCTGCTTCTCCCTCGCTCACTCCCCCTGCTTGTGTTCCCTCTCTGGCTGTGTTTCTCTCTGTCAAATAAAATAAAACCTTTAAAAAAAATAGATAAATATATAAAGGAAGGGCTGCATGAGAAATTGCAAAAAAAATTAATGTAGCATTCATTAATTCTACGTGGCAGGTGCATGTCACGCATATTTCATTATTTAAAAATTAAAGCACAAGTTAATTTTATTTTTTTATTGTAAAGATTGATTTATTTATTTGGTGGGGGGAGGCAGAGGGAGAAATTCTAAGCAGACTCCTCACTGACCTCAGAGCCTGACACAGGGCTTGATATCATGATGCATGAGATCATGACCTGAACCAAAATCAGGAATCAAGAATCAGATGTTTAATTGACTCAGCCACCCAGGTACCCCAGCACAACTTAATTTTACATAAAAATTTCTAGATACAAAAGAAAAAAAATTATGAAACTTGTAACCTAGCTTCACCAACTGGGATAAAAAGTACCTCTCTGACTTCCTTATTCCAGAGGATAGCAACTCCAAGTCCCAGCTATGAGAATTGAATGTCTACCTATTGTTACCTCAATTTCTAATAGAATCAAAATTTATATGAGCACCTTTGAGATCAGAGGAAATCACAGCCATTTCTCAGTGCTTCTATTATTGCTACTGTTATCCTAATATTCTAGCAAGGGAGACACACAGGCAATTGGACAACAGAAGTTAGTTGAAGGAAATAAAACAGTAACAGTTAACTGTGGTGGTCAGGAAAGATCTTATGAAGATATGTCATATGAGTTGAGAACAATGAGAAGGATACTTTCAATATTCTGGGAAAGGTGTTCTTGGCAGAAAGCCAAATGCAACCACTTCAATGGGGGCAGAGCTGAGTTTGTTCAAGTTTTGGAAACTTCTGGTGATTTCACGCACCTTTCCCCATCCCCTTTCTGGGTCATCACAGCATGGTCAAGAAGAAGGGACTTAATTCTCAACTCCTTCCCTCTGGATGAAAGGAGCAGAGTAGACTAGTATGATCCAGTTTGCCTGCAGGCTCCCAAGGTATTGATTTCTGTCTCACCTGACTTGGAGATCAGACAAGAAAGGTGGCATAGCTGGTGGGAACCACAGAAGGCAGTGATGGGTATCATGATATGTAGAAACTGCAGGGAGATTGTAAACCTAATTATATGAAAGCAAGAGACTGGCACGGAAATATATCAGAACACCAAAGACCCTGAAAGGCTGGGGTGAGATTCTTTGAGAAATTAAGACATTTAAAAGCAGGTATGTATATGGTGGGGTTGGGAGAGCAAACTTCCAGTTATAAAATAAATAAACCCTGCGGATGTAATGTACAGCATGGTGACTAATGTTAACAATACTATATTGCATATTTGAAAATTACTAAAAAAGTAGATCTTAACAAGTCTTATTCCAAGGAAAAAAATGTAACTATGAATGATGACATATGTTAACTAGACTAATTGTGGGGATCATTTTGCAATAAACAAATGTCAAATCTTTATGTTGAACTCCTGAAATAATATAAGTCAATTGTACCTCAATTAAAAAAGCAAAACAAAACAAAGACAATATGTTGCTGTTCACATTGACCTTGTTTTGTGTTCTAAAGCAGAAGCCAGCAGTGAAGAAACACATGCATGAGATTTAATAAGGAAAGAGTTTAAAATGACTGTCTCAAACATGCTAAAATTCAAGGAAAACACAAAGAATGAAATAAAAAAAGGTATATCAATAAAAAATATCAACAAGAGGATATAAATTATTTAAAGAATTCAAACCTAAAAATGCAGTAACTGAATTGAAAATTTCACTAACAGAGTTCAACAACATAACTGAACAGATAAAAGGAAACAACAACAAATTTGAAGGCAGATAATTTGAAACCATCAAGTCCAAAAAGCGAAAAGAAAAAAAGAATGATGGAGAGTAAACATAGCCTAGGAGACTTGTGGGACACATTTCAAGCAAACAAGCATACACAAGATGAAGAAGACAGGATAAGAGAAATTATTTTAAAAAATAATGCCTGAAAGCTTCTCAAATTTGAGGACATGCATAGATACACAAATCCAAGAACCTCAACACCTTCAACTTAAATAAACCCAGAGATCCACACCAATACACATTGTAATCAAACTGTTGAAAGTCAAAGACAAATTGAGAAATTGAAAGCTAGATAAAAAGGGACTGCGATTGTAGGGGTGCCTGGGCGGCTCAGTTGGTTAAGCGACTGCCTTCGGCTCAGGTCATGATCCTGGAGACCCAGGATCGAGCCCCACATCAGGCTCCCTGCTCGGCGGGAAGCCTGCATCTCCCTCTTTCAGTCCCCCTGCTTGTGTTCTCTCTCTGGCTGTGTTTCTCTCTGTCAAATAAATAAAATTAAAAAACAAAAAAATGGACTGCAATTGCATTACAGCTTCACTTAGGGATGACTTCATCCAAAGCAGTAAGGGAAAATCCTACCAACGGGCACAGCTTTGAACAGTGTAATAGGTCATATGCCCAGTGTGAAAGAAAAAATACCCTAAGAGGCGCCTAGGTGACTCAGTCAGAGAAGAGGTTGACTCCTGACTTTGGCTCATGTTGTGATCTCAGGGTCCTGGAATCGAACCTTTCATAGGACTCCACACTCGGGGGGGAAGTCTTCTCTCCCTCTCCCTTTGCCCCTCAGCCCCCTCTCACTCACTCTCTCTCTCTCATTTTCTTTCTCTCATTCTATCAAATAAATAAATAAATCTTGGGGAACCTGGGTGGCTCAGTCTGCCTTTGGCTCAGGTTGTGATCCAGGGGTCCTGAGATTAAGCCCTGTGTTGGGTTTCCTGCTCAACAGGGAGTCTGCTTCACCTTCTCCCTCTGCCCCTTCCCACCTGTCACACTCTCTCTCACTCTCTCTCTCTTAAATAAATAAATAAAATATTTTTAAGAGAATAATTAAGAAAAATAACCTGAGATTAGAATATATGTGAATTCATGAGCAGTGGCCAATGGGCTGGTCAACTGGCCAAGGGCCCAAATAAAGAAAACTCAAAAGATTAAGGACAAGATGCTCTGAGGTAGAGACAGAGAAGTGGGCAAAAAGTATGAAAATCTTTGTATTACACATTAATGCCTAGCAGAGAGCATCCACCATGGAAAAGGCACTAGATCACAAGCTGACAAAATGTCTAAACCAGTTGATCTCAGCCAGCCTCTGACACTGGGCATTCAGTACTGGCATGATGGCAACAAAAGTAAAACAGCTGCTTTGACAGACATGGAGGTTAAGCATGAACTTCTTCTAGCCATGGCTAATCTAGCTTCCTTCTACCTGTTCTCAGGTGTAATTTCTTCTAGTGAATGATGTGAGAATATTCACTTCCTTCTGATTTTCCACTCTCTCTCAGAGCAAAGTGACCCAATCCTGTGAGCCATTACAAATAAATGAATATCCAAGTTCATACTGACTTTCTGTAAATAAGGCATCTTACAAGTGAATAAAGAAAATGTTACTGGGATTCAGGAAATGAGAATCCTTTTTGCTAGAGGAAGCATAACTAAGGGAGCTAGCAATTTAATTGGATAGTCAAGAACTCGCAGGCATATTGTTTAAATTGACATTTGGATTTCATTGTTCAAAATCTGTACCCTGGCTCTGAGTTAGTGCATGACCAATGAATAGGTATTAAAGCACTTCTTAGACCACGATTATAACTGTTTTCAACACATTCGCATCTTGACAAAGTGTCTTCAGAGCTCTTTCACTTGGGCCAGAGAAGTAATCAATTTCTTGACATAAACAAGTGACCAGCAAATAGTCAGTGACACCTTCTGACTTCCCCAAAATTAATGACTCAGCACTCAGTTCCCAGTCTGACTTTTCCTACTTTGAGTGGCTAATTTCCTCAACTATTTAGTCATGCTTCCAGTTGTCAAAGGGATTAGGTGTTCCTTTTCCTTCTTAAAAACCTTGTGTGTTCAAGTGATGGCTGTCTGCATGACCATAGAATATTTTAATACCATGACACTCTGAGAATAGGGAAGGTGATTATATTTGAGACTGTCTTCATGTATTAGTTCTTCTGAACCTGACAATTTTCAGTAAACCAATCAGTATTCTTTCTTGATGTCTTCATATGTTAATATTTCTCAGTCCCCTGTGGAAATTTTCACTTCATGGTATATTGTTTTTAAATTCTCCATCCTCTCTCTACCCACTTTCCATCCACACTGCCTCTGTCTTATTAGTCTGTTTTTCTTTTCTTTCATTTGTCTTTCTGTCTGTAGCCCCTGTCCCTTTGAGAACTACGTCTACCCAGCTGACTGTATTCCATTTCTAAAATAGAAATTGTTGTATCCTTCCTGGTCTGGAAATGCCTAGATGGCTTCCAGTCACCCAGAACAAGGAGAAACAGTTGAAAGGGCTCTTGGCACCAAGACCTCATACTAATTTCCAGCCTCTATTTTGCTGATTCCCATAAGACACTCTCTGCCTGAGCAAAACAAGATGATTTTAGTAACCCAAATGTCCCTGATCTTCCCTGATTCCATTTCTTTACATGTAGTGCTGTGCAGCTCTCTTCTACTCTCCTCGTGCACCTCATCTTTTGAAAACCCTCCAGACTGGGAGACCTTCCTTCGTACCCACAAAGAGATCCTTTCTTCTCTACTATGGTGATCATTTGCACTTATTATCAGAGGGCTCACCACAAGTCTTTGGGACAGAATGAAACTTTCCTGTGTGAACTGATGGCAGTAAGGACAGTTGCAATACCTATCTACCTCTTACTCATAAATCCTTTTTGAATTAATGAATAGATAAATAAAAGAATGATTGTCACTGACCTCCCCTTTCTTTCTGTTCCCTTCCCCCAACTCTAATGCAGAAACAAGATGGATAAAATCTTCAGTGGTATGTCTCTAGGGTCTTTCTCCCTTTGTTCCAGCATGACACGCTAACCTCCCTGACTCGGGAGCCAGAACTGACCTTGTTATCTGGTCTCCAAATCACCTTGCCAACACTCATGGCCACCTAAATTGACTTATTTATCTCACTAATAAATCCTTCCATAACACTCTCATTTTATAAAATATTGAATAATTAAATTATCAAATGGTAATTACACTACCAAGAAGTGTAAGCATTTAAAATAATTTAGTATTTGCTTCAAACTTTTTAAATTAAAAAAATAATAATGTTTAATAAATTCTAATTTAGTGCCACACCCTGTGTCATTCTCCCATATTCCCTTCCTATTCCTCAGCCCTAGTCAGAAGCAACCTCTATCTTGAGTCCAACCCATTTTTATAGTTTTAAATGCACATGTGTGTGTGTGCGCACACACACACACACACACACACACACACACACACTAACTTTCAAAAAGGATGCAATGCACTGTTTAAATAAATTAACATACTGATTGCGTGTATGTTTTTAATTTATATAAATGTGATCACTTGGACACACTATGCTGCATTCAAAATATGTTTTGATACCTACCTTTATATAACCATTGAGATCAATTTTTCCTATTATCTGATACATAGAATACTATATTGTATTTAATATTATATTTAATTTTATTTAATTTGTCTTTTTGAAGAATGTTTAGGCCACATTTTTTTTCTGTTTACAGGTATTGCTACAATAAATATTCATGCACCTGTACCAGAGTTTATATTCATACATCCTCTTTGTGTGTTACCTTGAAAATTTCTTTGTTATCAAAGAATTACCTTTGTTTTGCTTTTGTTTTCAATTATAATCATTCTGATACATAAGTAAGAGCATCAGAATATAGTATAATTTTTATTTCTCTAATAACTAATCATGCAAAGAACATTTTCATGTTTGCTAGCAATTTTGATAGACTTTTTGTAAAGTGACTTTTCAGTCTTTTCCTCAATTTTAAAATTGTATTGTCTGCTTTTTTTAGTAACTGCTAGAAATCCAGGTCTCTTTGAAACAAGTTGATTCTTACACCCTTAAAAGTATATTCTGATGAACACAAAATCTTAAGATTACTATAACTGAATCTACCAAACATTTCTTTTATGATCAGGCTTTTCATGCTCTGTTTAAGAAAACTTTGTCTACTCTAAGATGCTAAAAATATTATTATATATAATCTTCAACAAATGTTATTGTTTTACCATTAATATTAGATCTACAATCCACTTCAAACTAATTTCCATGCATGGTGCAAAGTAGAGATTAGGGTAATTTTTTCTATATAGATATTTTATTGATAGAGCATTATTTATTAGACCAATATATTACTTTTACCTTCATTGTTCTATCTGTATATTTTACATTAATACTGCACTGCCTTCCTTATTATAATATTATAAATCTTGACATCTATAAATATAAGTTGTCTAACGTTCTTTTTCCAGATTAATTTCACTATCCTTGATCTTTTTTACTTCATATACATTTGAGAATCAATGTGATATTTTTCACCAAAACAAAAAATCAGCTCAGATTTTAGTTGACATTGTAATATATCAATGGGCTGACTTTTGGGCAGCTCTAACAATTTTATTTCATCAAGATTTTAATCCCTTAATATAAAATGCTATTCCTTTTATTTAGAGATTCTATATTTTCTCTCAGTATTATTTTATAGTTTCCTCTGTCAATGTATTTCAAATCTTTTCTAGATTTATTTCTAGAGTTGCTTTATGGTGCTATAAATAATAGCTATTTATGAAATATTATCTTTTAATTATTTGTGGCAATATACCTATAAAAAGGTATATTGGTATGAATCCAGTGATCTTACTAAATTTACTCAGTAATTTTAATAATTTATCTCTAGACATTTTGAATTTTCTAAGTACAGAATCCCATCATGAATGGGTGTTATGTCACATCAAATGTACTTTCTGTAACTGTTAATGATCAAATGAACTACTCATTTATTTTGTTGTTACAGTGGATTACATTGTTTGATTTTCAAATGTTACACTAACTTTGTATTCCTGGAATAAAACTCATTTATTTATGATGTATTATCCTATCAGCATATGTCTGGATTTAAACAGCTAATATTATGTACAGGATTTTTTTCATCTATGTTCATGAGGAAAATTAATTTGGAATTCTCCTTTCATGTAATATCTTGATAGATTTTTAGTTTCAACTTTATTCTGGTCTTTCAAAAGGATGTGGGTGGTTTTTTCCCATTAATTATTAATTAATTTATTTCAGAGATCTAGGACTATTCAGAGTTTCTATTTCTTCTTGGGTGTGTTTTGTTAAGTGGCATTTTCCTAGGATTTCATTCACTTCATCTATTTTTTTAAACTGATTTACATAAAGTTGTTTATATATCCTCATATTAACTTTTCACATATGTGCATTCTATTATGGGTGATTTGTGCATTACACATATTTTTCTTCATTAGTCTTGCTAGTTGTTTATCAAATATATTAGTCTTTTCAAGTGACCAACCCTTTATTATTTTTTATTTTCTCAATTGTGCATTTATTTTATATTTTTATAATTTTCTACCCTCTATTTTCTTTAAAACTAATTTGATGCTTTTTTACAAATTAATATATCTCCTCTCCCTTACTTAATTATAAGAAAAATGTAGCTACTGTTTCTTTTTTCCTTTTATAGTCTTTTATTTTTTAGCTTGATTAATGTGTGGTAGACAGAATAAAGAGTGTCCCTAAAATTTCTATGGTCTAGTCCTTAGAATCTGTGAATATGTTACCTTGCATGGAAAAAAATAAAAAAGATTTTGAACAAGTGATTAGTTAGAGAATTTGAAATGAGATTTTCCTGGATTACTCAAATAAATCAAAAGGGTCCTTAGACAGGAAAGAGAGAGGCAAAAAAGTCACACAAGGAAATGGAGCACGGAAGCAGAAGAGAGAATGGAGATTTAAGATGCTACTTTGTTGGCTCTGAAGGTGGTTAAAAGAGCCAAGAGCCAGACAATACATGGATCCTTGAGAGCTGGAAAAGGAAAGGAAGTGTATTCTCCCCAAGGCATATGAAGTACATCAAACTCTCAAGCTGGGTTCTTTAAAGATAACAGTTCAGTGACCTTATTTATTTTTAATGATGAAAAGCCCATTGTCAATCTAATTGATCTTACTTTGTGGAAAATCTGCCTTCTTCCCCTATCATAGATATTTAAGGTTATCTTCTATTTATCCTAGATATTAGTGAAGATTTCCCCTTCCCTTTTTAAGGCAGGCTTGTGTATTTTATTTAACATAAAAATACATTTTTATCTACCCTTTCCTTTTGTTTGGAAGAAATAAGGAAGATTTTTCCTTGTGCTGGCTCACTCATCTGGACCTAGAAAAGTTCTAGAGCTATTTAATGAGAAATGAAATAGCTGTATTGAGACTTCTTGAAATATATCACTTCTAATCAAAACGCATCTCCTGAGGTGGTTAGGTGGCTCAGTTGTAAGTCTTTGGCTTAGGTGACGATCCCAGGATTCTGGGATCAAGCCCTGCATCAGGCTCCTTGTTCAGCGTGGAGCCTGCTTCTCCATCACTGTCTGCCTGCTACTGCCCCTACTTGTTCTGTCTGTCTCTCTCTCTCTTTCTGCCAAATAAATAAATAAATAAATAAATAAATAAATAACCTTTATTTAAAAATAAAAAATAAAGCACATCTACTGATTTTAACACATTTGTGCTTTCTTTGTATTGTTTCAAAAATTTCTTGGTAAGTACTCTCCTGTCCTGATCCTATTTTCCCTCTTTATCGCTTTTCCTAAGGCTCCGAATACCTTAATATCCACGTAAAATACAGAACCATGTTTCAGTTTAACCACTCTAATATATTTCTTTCAATTATGTAGATAGAGACAGGGTTCTTATCTCATGATACAGTTATTCATTAAGGAAGATGATGTCATCTTTTCAAGGAAGAAAACAGAGAAGGTGGAAGAACGCAAACAAAATGCTTATCGTATATGTTAATTAAATTTTCTGAAGTTTTCTATACAATGTTGAAAGTGCACGGATCTTTGCAAGATCATTTTTTATAATTAAGCAAAGTAATTAAGTAAAAATAGTCCATAATTAGCAGAACATTCATATATGTGTGTGTGCACATGCACGCACAGGTGCACACACACGTCAGCTCTCTTTTTCTTGTGAAGAACAATTTTCTTTCTTTTTTTAATTTCAAACACTTTTTAAGAATTTCAATTACTTGAGGGAGAGAGAGAGAGAACATAAGTGGGGAGAGGGCAGAGGGAGAGGTAGAAGCAGACTTCCTATTGAGTAGGAAACCAAACTCAGGGCCTTGATCCCAGGACCCCAGGGATCATGACCTGAACTGAAGGTAGATGCTTAACCTACTGAGTCACCCAAGTTCCCTAGTGACATGCCACTTTTCTTGTTAAAAATAAAATAACTGCTTCCTACAATTCAGGAGGAAGTCTCATTACTCTCAGCAAGAATAATTTTGTTTGGGGTGCCTGGCTTGCTCAGTGGGTTAAAGCCTCTGCCTTCAGCTTGGGTCATGATCTCATGGTCCTGGGATTGAACCCCACATCGGGCTCTCTGCTCAGTAAGGAGCCTGCTTCTTCCTCATTCTCTGCCTGCCTCTCTGCCTATCTGTAGTCTATCTCTCTGCCAAATAAATAAATAAAATCTTTAAAAAAAAGAAAAGAATAATTTTGTTTTAAGTTATGAGTGTTGCCCCTTTCTCTTTTGACAAGTGACTAGTTGTATGGCATCAAGGTATGCAGATAGTTTATGAGAGGAATTCAAAAATCTCTTAGGTGGAAACAACAGGAACTGCTAACTATGGCAAATGCAAGCAAGCACATTGGGAAGGGAGAAGGTGTTCATCATAAGAACCTCCTTGAAGCCAGTCTGCTTCCTCAGGCCCCCGGGGACTCACTCAGGTATGAACTGAACTCTGAAATGTTCTCCCTTCTCCCTGCCAATCCCAGCACCAAAACCTTCATTCCTACGGTTGTCAGTAGTTGCCACAGAGGAGGCAATCCATATTGATCCAAACAAGAAACGATACAAAAATCTTGGCCTACAGAGGTATGGCCGTGAAGGATAAATCCCAGCAACACCACCATTTAGTAAATTCACAACCTTCCCCTACTCAGTTTTTCCTTCAAGGAAATAAAGACAGCAAATATAACTGCATTTTGCAATAATTATGAGAAACCAATGAGAAAATGTGCGTGCAAATGGCCCAGATGTGAGATGTGGACTATAGCAGATACAGTATGTAGAGAATAGAACACTGAATATAAAGCATAGTTCAAAGCCAAGACATGCGCTGAATGTTATTATTTATAACCTGCAGAACAGTACATAATTGTTCACTGTAATAACAATATTCCTACAAATTTGTGTGTCCCTGTTGTTCAAGGCCATGCTAATCTTCTCTGTATCATCCCAATTTTAGAATAGGTGCTACCAAAGCAAACACACAACAATAGTCTCAATAAGAATAAACACCAAACATGTTTTTCAAGAATTCTTTCCATTTTATAAGATTCGGTGTCAATGGAGGGCTTTGGTATATACAGTGTAATGTGCAGGCCACGGACAGGACTGCGAAAGCCAGCCAGGAAAGAGAGAGAGACAGCAGACAGGGTTGGTGTACTAAAACCTTAGAGTGTCCCTCAGATCAGGCAGAAGGCAAATCGTGTGTTTTTGCTTCCATTAGACAAGGATTGCCTTGTACCAGCACTAATATACAAGCCACTTAGCAAATTTATTTTAATTCAAACCGTGATGACATTCGGTGCAACATTCTCCAGAAGTTAACAGCTCTCCCGACAAGCAGCAGCCGGTACTTTGTGAGGCACTCATATGCAGCTAAGTAGTTTGGACTCCTCAAACATCTGGCTGGAGTGAGGCAGCTGGAAAAATGGAGCTATTAACCTTTTGTCTGCAGTGAGATCTATCCCTACAGATGACAAAGCGTTGTGGGAGACTGAAATACCTTGTCGTGGTTCAGACCACTTTTCTAATTGCAGGTGGTAGTGTTATGTCTCTTTTCTGCATTGCTGGGAAAGAGAATCTTGTCTGGTTTTGCCTGTTTGATCTGTGTGATTTTGCATACACCCCATTACATTTAAGCTCACTACATGCAGGCAGAGAAAGGCTTTATAGAAGAACAGTATACCATGTCTAAAACCAAAGAAGCAGTGTCTTGGATAGGGAGGACATTTGATGAAAGCAAAATTAAATCAACATTTTTAAAATCATTTTACCAGAAGTTCAGGGCCACAGAACTAATACCTGATGAGAGCTAATCAGATATATGTTAGTTCTTTATTGCTTATTTTTCTCGCTTTTTTTATGTTCACTGAAATTTTGTTTATGGAAGAAAGGGAAGCATGGAGAACTTGTGTACATTGTCCATAAAAACACACTAAGGACATGGGCATTCCGAGGTGAAGAACCCAAGCAGGCCCCCTGGACCTTCTATACAATGCCCTAAATACACCAGATTCTAGGGGTGCCTGGGTGGCTCAGTTGGTTTAGCATCTGCCTTTGGCTCAGGTCATTATCCCAACGTCCCCCTAATTGACTCCCTGCTCAGCAAGGAATTTGCTTTTCCCTCCTCCGTCTTCCCCTTCTCTGATTGTGTATGTGGGCACACTTGCACACAGATGTTCTCTCCCTCTCTCTCAAACAAATAAAATATTTAATATATATAATATTTATATATTATCTTTATATTTATATAAATATATATTTATAATATATCTTCATATATTATCTTTAATATATAATAATAATCTTATATATATTTAAAGATTTATATATTATATATTATATATATTAAAGATTCTAATTCTTGCCCAGAAGTTTTTCAAATCTGATTAAATTTTAAAATGCTCCACATAAACTCCGTAGTGGTATTTTGCTGGAAACGCTAAGTTCCAAATATTTCTGGATACTTTGTGTATCTCAGTGGTTATTTGATTAGAAAAAGATATAGATAAATAAACAGCAGTATCTACCTCAATATCTTAGGTTCATATGTGTAACAGTCCCACTCAGATATATTTTAAATAGCCAGTAGTAGTAAGAATGCAAAGTTATCAGGGAAAACATCAGAGCAAGATATGTTTGGAGAAGTAGACAAGAACAAAATTATAACATATGGAGACTTAAAGTGTATGACCATTTTTTTCTAAGTAAAAAATGAAATTTATCCGTGTATTTTAAACAGGTAGGCACTGATAACATAGTTTTGAAAAAACTCTGCATGGCTATGGTTGAAGAAAGGATTCCCAAGGGAAAAAAGAGCAGGAGATGAAGGTATTTGGATTACGGCAAAGGCTTGAAGAAATAAATCCGTAGACCGGATGATGGATTTGGATTTGGGGGCTACAGAAGGATACCTACTGGAGGGGAATCTAAGTGTTCTGGCTTGTATGATTAAGTGAATCTTAGTGTATCCATTCATCAGGGAACATGGGAAAAAGACCGTTTATGAAGGGAAGTCCGTAAGTTCACTTTGGGACATAACAAACTTGAAATCCATTTGGGACACCCAGCTGGAGAGGTCAAGCACTCAACTGCATGAGTGTGTTACACTCTTGGATAGAGACATGTACTCAGAAATAGTTCTCAGTTGAAGCTTCTTGCACAATTCAGATTACCTAAAGAAAGAAAACCCAAACAGACAAAAGACTGAGACACTTTATTATGTGCTATGCCAAGTAGCATATTCAACTTGGAAAAAAGATTCCCCTCCTTGGACTATGTTTTAAATGGGCCCCTTGAAATGGTTCAGTGTGACAGCACTGGACACAAGTTTGAGGACCCAATAACTAAGGGAAAGAAGACTAAGTTTATCAGACTAGTGCCCGTAAAGACAAATAAGGGGAAAATATGGGCCATATATGGCAACGGAAGGAAAGAGAAGAGGCCATTTCAAGAAGGACAGCATGAGAAGTTACAACTGTGACTGAGACATCAAGTATGGTGACGATATAAAACAAAGGACATTGAACTTGGCAACACAAAAGTCATGAGCATTCTTAGGAATGATCATTCTTCATTCTTAGGAAGAATCATCTCAGTGGAATTACTGAGATAGAAACCAGAGTGGAGTAAGAGAATAGGTGAGCAGAAGTCTGACCACAACTCTCAAATCTCATTGCACTCTGAATTCTCTAGTAGCACTTACCTCACTGCAGTCAACCTATATCGGTCTCAGCCTCTCAAATGAAGTGTGAATCCATTGATATTAGGACTCTACTTGATTCACCTTTGCATTCCAGTGTCACTGTACCAGTCAGAGTCCTCCCAAATCATAAATCAGATCAGCTCTCTACTCCATCTAAAACCCCCCACTCATTCCCAGTCTCCTAAGAGCAAATGGCAGAATCCTTCATAGGACCGTCAAGACCCTCTATCAGCTATTCCCCTTATCTCGCTGGCTTTATCTTCCACTACTTGCTTCTCAGCCATTCACTAAATGACCATGACCTCCTTACTCATCCACAAGATGCTAAGCATGTTGTTCCCTTCTCACTTACTGTTGTGTGCTCTTGCCCCCTTGTGTGCTCTTCTCCTAGACTCCCTTGTGGTTAATGTCCTAGCTTCTTCCTGGTCTTATTCAAACATCTCTCTCCTTTTCTGAGAGTCCTTCCCTGATGACCCATCTGAAATGTGCCCCCCTTACCATCCCATCACATCAGTCTTTATCCCCTTTTTCTTTTATACATATTTTTTCTATTTAGTACTTAACACTTTCAAGCACACTCTATACATTATTTGTCCTACCCATTTTGCCTCTTCTCCCTTAGAATAAAATTTCCATGAGGATAAGAATGTCACATTACTTTTACTGCAGTTTCCTCAGCTCCCAAACAGTGTTCTTCACAGAAAAGCACTCAGTAATTATTTGTTGAATGAATGAAAATTTCTAGTGCCTAATACAGTGCTCTATACATAATTGACAAGTGATAAATTAATGAATAAACTTTTATATTATGACCAAATTATATTATTAATTGCTAAGATAGTATTAAATGAAAGGATACAACTGATCCTTTTTAAAATCCATTTGTCATTACTTTTTGATATTTATCTGTAAGACATCAAAATTGTAATATTGTCATTATGATAAAATTTTCTGCAGCAATTTTAAACTGCAGGGTTTCATTGGTCATTCATATCAATCCTGAAATTAGACTGATGTAAGGCTATCCACTCATTTGAGTCTAATGAATTTCCTGGAGCCTCAGAGCAAAGAAAAATTCCATTATTATTATTATTTTATTATTATTATTATTATTATTATTATTATTATTATTATTATTAATTTCCCTAGTAACAGCACTAAAAATATGGATTGTACAAGTCTAAAATTCTTTTGTTTTTAATCCCATTCTAAGTATGAGACTGGCTTCACTAAATAGAAAGAATAGATAATGCCATAGTCTGGAATTGTCTAAGATGGTACATTAAACAATTGAGTGAAAACATTTCATGGTATCTTTATGTCCTTTACTGATTTTTATTTCAAATTGAGTCACCTATTGCTCCAAAACTTTTAACTTAACACGGTTTCACATCATCTTTCTCCCCAAAGAAGATAAAGACCAAATTATTGAGCCATATCTGAGTTGGCTTCATAAATTTATGACCTGTCATCAAGTATAAGTATGTGAAAATTGTCATAATGACAGAGATTAGTCTGTCCAGGGCAGAGGTGAGATCTTGATGCATAATTTCTAAGTGAATAAACAATTTTCTCTGAGGAGCTTGATGAATGTCTTTAAGAAATATGGTCCATTGGTGATACTGTCACAAGAACAGCTAGCTGTGTTTTAGGGGGAGAAAAAAACATTTAATGGATGACAGGTATGAGGCACAGCAGCCTCAGGTGTCCTGAGGCCCAAACACCACAGAAAATGTGTACTGAGAGTAACATATGGCATGGCCAAAGATCAAGGTGTAGGTTTCATGTCAAAAGCAAAAAAGAAGAAGTAGTAAATTCATCCTCTGGGAGATATCCCTACTTCTCTCTCTTTTTTTTTTCCTTATCCAAACTAAAATAACCTAACTTTCTAAATTAATTAGCATTCATGATAAATCTCTTTCAGAGCCTTAAGAGGAAGGCAGTAAAAATTGTACTCTGATCCCCAAAACTGTATAAATAAAGCAACTGAGAATTCCTCACCCTCTATCATAACAGAGACAATATCATAAATATCATCTTCTATAGATTTCTTTGTTTTTAAGGAAATAGCTGCATGGCCAACTTGAAAATCTCTGGGGTGCGCCCACTGCACTCATGCTTCCCAACACAAATCTCTGATATATCAACTCATTCAGGATGAATCCAACCCTCAAAGCCCCAGTGTTTTTAAAATATCCTTTTCAGAGAAATGGTTTAGGGGAACAGGTGTTATGGTGCTGTCATTTGCTTGCTTTAGGGCCCATTCAGTTGTATAGTGATATCACTTAGGTGTCTTTATCCATAAGAAATATTCCCTGATGAAAGTAATTTACCAAAGGCCTCTATGTCCTGCCTAACTAGAACAGTTGTTAGTTCCACAGTGGGAATGCAGGCTGTAGAGTCTGAGGAACCTCCCGAAGCTGGTTTCTCCAATTACTATCTGCATTATACTGGGCAAAATACTTGCACTCACTGGGCTTCAGCATACTCCACAGGAAATAGGAAAAAACTAATAATTTCTACTTCATAAGTAGTTGTGCCAAGTAATTGAGTGACTGAGAAGTTCCTGGTCCAACTAATATTTGACAAGGGAGCCAAGAACACTCAAGGGGCAGAGGGGCAGTTTCTTCAATAAATATTGCTGGAAAAATTGGAAATCCACATACAGCAAAGTACAACTGGACTCCTATTTTATACTGCCCATAAAAATGAACCCAAAATGGAATGAAGGCTTTAACATCAGACCTAAAACCATAAAACTCTTAGAAGAAAACATAGGGGCAAAATTTCTTAATATTTTTCTTGGCAGTTTTTTTTGGATATGATACCAAAAACACATGCAGGAAAATAAAAATTTAGTACGTGGGATTATATCAAACTCAAAAGCTTCTGTATAGCAAAAGAAACAATCAACACAATGACAAGGCAACCTATGGATTGGGAGAAAAATATTTGCAAATCATATATCTGATAAAGGCTTAATAATATCCAAAATATAGAAAGCTCATCTAACTCAATAACAATGAATAATCTGACTTTATAAACAGGTGGAGAACCTAAATGGACTTTTTTTCCCCCCAACTGGCCAACAGGAATGTGGAAAGACACTCAACATCACTCATCATCAGGGAAATACAAATTAAAACCATAGCAAGATACTGCCTCATACCTGTTAGAATAGTGTCATGAAAAAACAAGAGATCAAAAGCATTGGCTAGGATGTGGAAAAGGATGTGTTCATAAGCTCTTAGGAAGCTTCCCAGGTGAAATCTGAAACATAGGCAGAGGGCAAGGAGAGGCCAAAGAAAGAGACAGGCCACTCCAGATTTGTAGGTGGAAGTATTAATAAGTAAAGAAACATGTACAAAGCTTGATTGGGTGGCTGCAGACACTCATGTAGATTTCTACACCCACCTGCCAAATTGTAAAAATATATATGCGGGCCTTCCCTAGGTTCAATCACATATACCATCTAAATGATCTCAGCACCATATCGCTATTTCAAAGCTGTGTCCTTGGGCAGATTCTGGGACTGGAGAAGGCAAGTCGTACCCACGTTCCAAGCACGGGAGCTTCCAATTACCCAGGTCCAGCTCACATGTCAACCGGTGGTAATGTCTTCTCGATGGCCTCCCCCAACACTGTACCTTTTGTGACCTCTCATGTCTCCCTCTTCACCAGTGTGAACTCAGGGACCAGGAGGGCTTTCATTAGCTTGAAGTCGCTCCTTTAGTGGTTATCTGGCTGTGATGGAGGTGGGTGTCAGAAGAACAATAGAGGCTCATGCAAGAGAAAACACAGATTAAGACAGTGATTCCCAAAATCAGTCACAAATTTTTCCACTAAGAGCTCCATGATATGAACCACTGATTTACTAGGTCCCTTGAGCCAGGGATCAGGATCACTCAGGCCACTCACTTATACTCTCCTGTGATTTAGAAGATGACACATTAGCAGATCCATCAGATATGAACTCACAATATTCTGTTTGGATAATGGCACAGGTGTCAGCTTCTGAGACAGTATTAATATCAAAGTCCATTGTATTGTGGAGGACAGCTTTTCTCATTAGAGATATCTCAGTATTCAGTAAGGACAAGTTTTGCTGGCTATCTTCCAATGCTAGCTGAGTGCATGCTATGATGCCCTTTTAGGACAATGGAAGGAACAAAGACAGCAGCCAAATGATCACTTTGGTGGAAAACAGTGTCTACCTGACCTTGAGGAGGGCAAGGTTGGTGGTTTTAAGGGCTTGACCTGGTTGTACATCACATACACGTTACCCAAGAGGGGCAGCACAGTCAGATATGAGGAGATGGACTGGGGACAGGACATGCCAGACCAGAACTCTCCCCATCTCCCCTCTTTCACTGGCCCATGTTCCATTCCAGGCATAGTGCAATCCAGCAGGTCTGGTTTATAACAAGACAGTCTTCCCCGTGGAGACTGAGTAGTCTCCCCTTCGGAGAGACTTGGGGATGCCAAGTAACTTACCCAGCCCTGAAGGACATCCCACTGCAATTTCCAGCACATAATTCCTTTCCGGGTGTGATGCAGCACAGTGTTCTCAGTAGCATAGCATGTGATCCACGGTGAGACTGGGAACAATGGCTGCTTCCCATGACTTCCCTGCTTTTACTGTGTTAGGTGCCTCAGTAGGGGTCTACAGGCTGGCACATAGGGCAACAGGACTTACTGGTTAATTATTCACACGTATTAAAGCCTGGGCAGTACTTTAGTCTACCCCGCCAAGGTGGTTTTACCTGTTAGTAATTTAACCTATTTTAATATCCCTTTGTCCCTTTCCACCAAACTGGCTGCTTGCAGATTATAAGGGAGATGGAACCTTTATTTAATGTCATGCTGTTTTGCGCAATCTTACACATCATGATCCTTGAAATGTGACCCCCAATCACAGTCTGGAAGATAAGGGTATCTGTACAACAATACTCAGCTTCTACAATCCCCCGTGATGGCAGCCTGGTTTGCAAGGCAATGGGGAACAACTCCAATTAGGCGAGATGCAGTGTCCACACAAGCCAAGGTGTATTTAGAACCCTCCCTTGGAAAGATGTGACCAATGCAATCAATTTAGCAATCCCTTACTGGTTGAGAACTCCAGTGGAAAGTCCCAAACTCTTTTGGCAATTGCCTTGGGCAGCGATCAAAACACACAGGACACATGATCACTGGATTATCTAAGTCACTATTTCAAGGGCAACTGGGCATTCTTGGCAATACTCTATCACACCTGGGCACTGTGGTGGCCACTGTGTCTCTTCATCCAAATTGCTTCATCTACTAAAGGGTCGGTTGCTAGGGGTCACCCTGGAGGTAGAGTATCAGCTTCCTAATGGCCAGGGGGTGTCAGTGCCTTTTAAGCCAGGACATCAATGATAGTGAGGACTGCCTTAGGTTCTTACAGATGGACCAAAATATCTTGCCACAAATCCTGACCCCACAAAGGTTTATTCAAGACCATGCACCTCTTGGCTTCCCATTGTCCAAGCCATAGGATTCATCCCTTTAGAACAGCCCAACTGTCAGCACAAAGGGTTAACATCCATGGCTCATAAGTCATCCATCACCAGCCAGATTGCTCAACCCCTGGCTGTTGTGTGAGGGACTCTGCTCTACCCTGAGGATCACAGTGTCAACAGTTAGCGGCTGCTGCTCCATAGAGGTGTATTGGGTTTCTGCTCACTTCCAGATCTAAGGCCAAAATCTTAAGACATTTTCCCCCTTCCGTTGTTTCTATCAATGTCAGATCCATACCTTCCTGAGTCATAGACTGACCAAACTCAAATGGCCACCCTGCGTGGGAGATGCCCAGAACTTTAAACTATTTCACTAAGTCACTCAAAGATGACTTGTTGCTCTAATCTTCAGTCCCACATGTGCTTTTTTTCCCCCATTTTTTTCTTTTTTCTAACCAGGACATAAGGGACAGAGGCAGTGTGCCAGGTGGGGATTAAAAGTCCTCCTAGTCCCCCAAATCTCAACAAAGACTTGCACTTCTTTCACTTTCTTAGGAGCTGGATAGGCTTGCACCTTATCAATCACAACTTCTGGGGCAACATGTATTTTACCTGATGGAATGACTCCCAAAAGCTTCTGGTGATGTCTGGGTCTTGGACTTTCTGTGGGTTC
Source organism: Spilogale gracilis (assembly GCA_004023965.1). Lineage (NCBI taxonomy): Eukaryota > Metazoa > Chordata > Mammalia > Carnivora > Mephitidae > Spilogale > Spilogale gracilis. The sequence continues at coordinate 436,323 of PITA01000003.1, forward strand.
GTTGCCCATTTCTTCCTCACAGATACTCCAGCAAACCTTCAAGTTGCCCTTCACATGTTAATATCATATCATTTTACTAATGTGGGGCAGGAGGGGGAAGGACAGGTCTCCAGTTACCATCCCATGGCATACTGCTGGACTACACAGGTAGCCTTGGGGAGCACTTGAAATGTTCATTATTGCCCCTCCCACATGAAGGCAAATTGACCTCAGTCATCAGAAACCTTCCAAAGTCTTTCCCATGAATCTCCCTGAAGATGAAGCACTTTAGCAAGATCACTTTTTGCCAAAGCATCAGAGTAAAACAGTAACTGTCTCAAATGATGAAAGACTGAAAAATGGCCACAGTAAGGATCTAATGAGAGTCCTTTAGAATGCAGTTGATGAGGGAATGTAGTTATTTCTGTGACATACAGTTTTTAATCGACTGATAGCACTATGCCACGGCGCATCAGAGTTTAAGAAGTTTCATAGCGCTACACCCTAAAGAAAGTAGCATGGCTTCTTATTTGACATTGCTTCCCATATAAAGCATAATATATGCTATATATTTGTAAAAAACCTTAGGTCTTTTAGTAGAGAAACCTCAGTTTTTGTAAGGAGCTATTTAGAAGTCCAAGCCGCCATCTTGTTTACTCAGAAAAATAGCTCCAGGTGTTATGGGCAAATGGTCCCTGGAAAACAAAGGCAAGGCGAGCCAGGTTAGGGGAGACATCCAATCAGTTAACCCCCTTAACCTCCTGTACCGAGAGGTATGGAATGGCAAATTAAGAATGGGCAGCCAGTTCCCAGTACTTAGGATGGGGGTGGGAATGCCCAATCAATTAATCCCCTTAATCTCCTGGACCCTGACCAATGGAGATCCCCTGATGAATCACTCTGTGGAGATTGAATGTATTCATCATCACAGCAGAGTGAAAGAATTAACTCAGGCAAGCTAGTGAGTCAGTCAGCCCCGGGTGCGGTTTTCCCCTATAAAAGGTAGCCTGTAAGAATAGGCGTGGCCATTCTCCCTCATGAGAAGCAACCCAGGCCCCAGCCAGTAAAATTCTGATGCTTGGCGCGAAATAAAGCTTTGCTTAACCTTCGCTTTTGTATCATCCTCCTTCCTTTGACCACAGACCCTATTAGTTTTCTTAAGCAATCAAACACCCAATAAAGACAAAACACAGAACTTTTGTTTTCTAGTTAGATTCCATTAAAAGGAAAGAAAAATCTTTGTTTACAATTTCTCATTAGGAGCTGGTCAATAATCTGAGAAAACTCTGGCCTTTTAATGGAGAGAAAACCAACTTCTAATTTCGCTCCAGTGTGCTTTTGACATTAAAATTCTTTCTTTTTCTTTTAGCTTACATAAACCCATTCCAATCCTAGCTTGACTACACACAAAATCCCTTTCTCAATATTCCTCTTCCACAAACCTACAACTTTCTATACCCATTCAGCTGTTATTTCAGAACTCTAGCCAAGAATCAGGTCCCCATCCACGTGGCTAAAGCATCTTTAGGAGGCTCTGCACTAAATTTGGGGCAGTAGAACTCCTACAGCAGTCCGTATCTGAAAAAGCCCCTCCCCCTCCTCCTTTTTTCCTTCAGTCTCCTCAGGCAATGCCTTTTTGTTTATCTCCTGGATGTTTCTTTTTCAAGGACATGATAAGATTGATAACTTGAAGGGATAGTGAAAAAAATGCCAATTTTCTCCCAGAAGTTTTTTTGGGGTAATTGTTATTTAAAATGCTCCTTTGTATGAGGGCCCAGAAAGGGCATGTGGCATTTTTTTGTTTGCTTTTTTGTTTGTTTGTTTGTTTTTATTTAGGATAACATCCCCCTCTTCCTTTTTACCACTTTCCTAGAGATTCCATGGGTTAGCATTCTAATCAGGCTTGGTCCCAAGAGCCTAAATCTTAAGTAGCGAGGGCCCCCCCAGTCTTGTAGAACGGGAGCTAAGACTTGCAGCTTCCTATCCCGCCCTCCCAGCTTGTCTGCCAGCCACAAAGCCAGCAGAGTGGTGGACACTCAAAGGTCCTTCTCTAACCTGAGCTCCTCTTCCAACTTTCTAACTTGAACTTCAGCCTCCAATTGGACACTTCCCTTCTCTGCCATAGTATGCTCTGTGGGGTTCCTCACACAAGCCCCTAAAGCAGCCCATATTTTGGGGGTGTCCCCATACTCATATCTGACATATGGACCACCACTCCCCACACAGAGGTCACAGACCAAATCCAGATCCCCCCTGTGGATGCCTCTTTCCCAACCAGCCACCATTCTCCTTGGAGAGGTCAGTGGCCAACTCAGGATGTCCCCCCTTAGATGTCTCATTCCCATGGACTGGGTCTTTGGTCTCCTGACTGGCTCACCAATTTCTGGTTTGCAAACTCCAAGGGAACTTCCCAGGTGTGATCTGAAACTGGCCTCCATGTGCACAGGGCAGGGCAAACCAGAGAAAGGGGCAGTCACCCCAGACTGGTGGCAGCAGGTGTTATAAGCGAAGAAACTCACACACAAGGCTTGTCTTGGGTGGCTGCAAGAGGAGGAGGTCTCTGTCTCCATCTGCCAACTCTTCCAAGTTTCCATAGAGGTTTTATCTGGTGCAGCCTTGTCCACAGTGTGAGTGTTCTCAACACACATCAATATCTCGAGGATATGTCGTTGGGGCAACCTCTGAGTAGGGAAGGCAAGTGGAATCCATGTCCCAACGGCAGAGGAGGAGGTGAGGAGCCTCTGTTTGCTGGGGGCCAGCTCAGGGGTGGAACAGGCAGTCACATCTTCTCAACGATCTCCCCCAGTACCATTGGTGAGAATATAAATTGGTACTTCCACGATGGAAAACAGTATGGAAGTTTGTCAAGGAATTAAAAATACAACAATTATAAGATCCAGCAATCTCACTTCTGGTTATATAGCTAAAGGAAATGAAAACAGGACCTCAGAGAGATATCTGCCCTCTTACGTTCACTGCAATATTATTTACAATAGCCAAGAAAGCGAAATAACCTAAGTATCCATCAAAAATAAATGCATAAGGAAGATGTGATTTATATATACAATGGAATTATTCAGCCATGAGAAAAAAAAAAAAGCCATGGGACTATATGTTTGAAACTTGAGGACATTATGCTAAGAGAAGTAAGTCAGAGAAAGACAAATTCTCTGTGATCTCACTTATATGTATAATCTTTAAAAAGTTAAATCTAGAAAGAGAGAATAGAACATCTGTTTCCAGGGACTGGGAAGTGGGGAAAATGGGGAGATGGTCAAGGGGTATAAACTTCCAATTTTAAGATGAATAAATTCTGGGGATCAAATGCACAACATGACATTACCCATGTAGCTCTAATTATAGCTAATAATATTATATTACATATTTTCAATACTTGCAAGTTGCTAGGAGAGTGAATCTTAAATGTTCTCACCACAAAAAAAAAAAAAAAAGAAATGGTAATTACGTGAAGGGGTAGAGGTGTTAGCTAATGCTGCAGTGGTAAGGATTTAGCAATGTATAAATGTATCAAGTCAACACACTGTACACCCTAAATTTACACTATACTAAATGTCAGCTATTTCTTAATAAAGCTGCAGAAAAATAAATGGAAAGTGAAGAGTGCCAAACACAGAGTTGGAGCTCGGTCCATGGGCATGGAATTCTCAAGGTCAGCCTCTAAACACAAGATTATGGAATTATCTTATCTGTGACATGACCATCCAATAATCAAATGGACTCTACAGATGACTGGTAAAAATTAGAATCCTAGTGCCTAGTGTCAGCAATAGCGTCAGATTATTTGAAAAAGAAAAAAAGAAAGAAAGAAAGTATAGATGCCAGGCAGTAACAACTCTAAATTAGTTTCCACTTGACTAAAGTTTTTCGATCTCTATTTGTGAGCCAATTTTGAGAAAATGTTAGACTCATAAAGATCCTTTATTGCATCGCTAGAGATCTCTTTTTAATCATTGAAAAATTCATGTGTAGCATCTCTTCTTACAATATGTTATGATATCACACTGTGAAATGTGAATCTAAAGCATCAGGTAATTTGTAATTCAGCTCTGGGAGCCTACTGAGGGAGAGGAGGTTTGGAAGCGGCCTGCCTGTAATCAGGCCACCCAGAATCACAAGTGAAGAACAGCTTGTTGCCATTTGGTTTCTTACTCTGAACTATTTCATATTCCTAATAGCTACAGAAATGAATAGAAGATGAAGAGAGGCATCTATTTTTGTCTCTTCGTGCCACCTCTGTGTTGTATTTAAACATTTTTTTCAGAATCACCAAAGGCCAAATTTCCCAAAATGTATTTAAAAAAGTACAAACATCCATCCATCAGTCATCTATTTACTGGGTATCCCCTGTATACAAAGATGTCAAAAACTGGAAATACAACAATAAATATGAGGAACCATCTATCTGGAGAGGGGCTTACAGGCTAATGCGAGCTCAGTTAATTTAAAAGAAACTGAATAGTGCTTGGGTTATGTGTCTCTAGTCTCAAAGTGAATGTTTACTCAAATTATGCCTACATATTCCTTTAGCAAACAAGGTTCGTTTTTACCCGGATGCACAAGTTATACAAAGTTAAATATGCCACATTTGTCAGTATGGGATGTGTATACAGTACTTTCACTGACAAATAGCAAACAAGATCAGTAAGATGATCTATCACGTGTCATTTTACCAAGGAATAGAATTGTGATCCTCAGTATGAACTGATCACCTTTCTTCCCTGTTGTAATATTCATTATTATTGTGGCGGAGGAGGAACCTTTCTCATATTTAGAAACTGTTCATCTCTTTCACCACTTAAAAGTGTTGAAGCTGATTTCCCAAAGCCTCATTTTCACCAGTGGCTCTCAAAGAGGGAGTGGTTCCCAGAGAAGCAGCTGGCATCAGCTGGTAACTTGCTGAAGATAGAAACCAGAGACTGTCCCAGACCTCTTGTATCAGAGCCTCTGGAAGTGGGATCCAGTGATTTGTATGTTTATAAGCTATGCAGGTGATTCCAAAGCACACGGAAGCTTGAGAATCATCATTTCTATCCAAGGTCGTTCCCCTGGAGTTCGTTCCAAGATTTCCTAGATCTACATGGTCCCACCAGGTAGTTAGTAGTCAGTGTGGCTATGCAGCTCTTGAAATGTGGCTAGTCCAAACTGAGATGTACTGTAAGGGTAGAAACTGTCCAAACTTCAAAGATTTCATCAAAAAACATGTAAAATATTTAAATAATTTTTTTATTAAGAAACTTTATTTTTTAGAGCAGTTTTGGGTTCTCAGTAAAATTAAAAGGAAGATACAGAGATTTTTATAGACTTCCTGCTCCCACATTGGCAGAGGTTTCCCCCCACCCCTGTTATCAACACCCCCCTCAGAGTGGTACATGGATGATAATCAATGAATCTACACTAACACATAATTATCACCCAAAGGCCAGAGTTCATGTTAGAGTCAATCTTTGGTTTTGTACATTCTATGGATCGAACACATGTTAAGTGACATTCATCCACTATGATAGTACCATACAGAATCATTTTACTGACCTAAAGTCCTCTTTACTTCACCTATTCATCCTTCCTTTCCCCTTAATATCCGAAAACCACTAATCTTTGTATTTTCCATAGTTTTTTCTCTCTCAGAATCCCGTACAAAGATGTAGCATTTTCAGATTGGCTTCTTTGACTCAGCAATAAGTCTTTAAGGTTCCTCACTGTCTTTATATGGCTTTATAGCTCATTCCTTTTCAGCACTGAATACTATTTCACTGTCTGGATTAACACAGTTCATTTATTCACTCACCTACTGAAGAATAACTTGGTCGCTTCCAAATTTTGACAATTAAATATGAAGCTGTTATAAACATTCTTATGTAGGTCTCTGTGTAGACAAAGTTTCCAGCCCATTTGGGTAGATAGCAAGGAGTGAGGTAGCTGGGTCTTATGGTAAGAATATGTTCAGTTTTATGAGACTGCTAAACTCTCTTCCAAAGTAGCTGCATCATTCTGCATTCAGACCAACAATTTATGAGAGTTCATTACTCACCTCCTCACCAGCACCAGCAACAGGGAAGAAAGAGTTATCAGTATTCTGTATTTGGTCATTCTAATAGGTGTGGAGTGGCATCCCCTTGCTGTTTTAATTTGCAATACCCTAATGACATAACGTGGAGCATCTTTTCCTATGCTTACTTGTTACCTGTATATCTTCTTTGATTGAGAAGTCCATTCAGGTCTGTGGCCTATTTTTAATTGGGTTGTTCATTTTGTTGTTGTTGTTGGAGAGTTTTAGGAGTCCTTTGCATAATTTGGATAATAGTCCTTTATTAGATATTTCTCTTGCAAATATCTGGCTTGTCAATGGCTTGTCTTCTCATTCTCTTAACAATATTTTTGCATACTGATTATATATTGATGTGACTATGTTTTTGAGATGTCAGATCAACTATAAAACATATTAAAATTAGTTTTACTGGGGTGCCTGGGTGGCTCAGTCTGCCTTTGGCTCAGGTCATGATCCCAGAGTCCCGGGATTGAGCCCTACATCAGGCTCTTTGTTCGTTGGGAAGCCTGCTTCTCCCTCTCTCACTGCCCCTGCTTATGTTCCTTCTCTAGCTGTGTTTCTCTATGTCAAATAAATTAATAAAATCTTTAAAGAAATAAAAAATAAAAAAGTTAGTTTTACTTTTTAAATCTTTTCTTAATGTGGCCACTAGAAAATTTAGAAGTTCATTTGTGGTTTCCATTTTTTGTCTATACTATGTTTCTATTGGACAGAGTTATGTGAGAGTCTGACATCCCTTTAGAAAAATCTCCCATTTCATTGTGATACAAGGTGCAGAAAGCCATAGTGTCAGGAGTTCTGAGATACTCTAGTAATGAATTACAATGAATTGTGAAAAATATTGAAAATAATTTACTTACAAAAATGATTACTATATGTAATTGTAGTAAAGAAAACAGCCATGAAAAAGGAAATACTTGCCCAAGTCAGTTTTACTAACAAATGTAAATATTATCAATTAAGTAAGATTGAATATTTCTTATGGATGTAGCCTCATACCAGGAATTGGATGTCAAACATTGCCTTCGTTTCAAAACTCATATGTTCATACTCTGTGTTAAAATGACTGCTTAGGGGAACCTAGGTGGCTGAACCTAGGTGGCTCAGTCGGTTGAAGGTCTGCCTTCAGCTCTGGTCGTGATCCCAGGCTCCTAGAATAGAGTTCTGCATCAGGCTCCTTGTTCAGCAGGAAGCCTCTTTTTCCCTCTCCCTCTGCCTGCTGCCCCTCCCTCCCTTTACTGTGTGTGTGTGTGTGTGTGTGTGTGCGCCTGTGTGTGTGCATACCCCTCTCTCTCTCTCCCTAGCTCTCATGTTCTCTCTAATAAATAAAATCTTAAATAAATAAATAAAATGCAGAATGCTCTGCCTGTATATCTCATACATAACTGTTTATCTCCCTTTTCAGACCCTCTTGGATTCATCTGTTTCTTAGTATCTGGCCTTCTTGTATTGCCTTAGCAGTAATCATGGAGATTCATTCTCTGTGGACTGCTACCTTTGCCAGCGGCCTATGTCAGCCCAGAAGCTCTGGCTTCTCTAAAGCCTTGTAAACATGAATAAAGAACCACACTCTGATGCCTGGGACCAGGCGACACAGTCCAGAGTGACAGGAAGAGAGAGAGCTCCCCTTGAATAAATGTTGATCAATGAGAAACAGAAAATGGTAAGTATGCACACATACACGCCCTCCCCTTTCCTTCTCTCCTCCAGTCTGGCAGGCAAAGAGGTGTCCTGCACGTGATCTTTCACGGTTCATCATATATCAGAGGCCAGCATCCTGGCCACTCCCTGGCATCGCATCCCTGCCTCTGGTGCCCGTTCCTACAAACATTAAAATCCAACCCCAGGATGGGATGTTACATGGGACAGAGAGAGGGCAAGCAAAAAGAGGTTAATGAGCTGTGAAAAAACAGTTGGGGTCATGAATCAGAGGCCTCATTACATCAAGATGATGTGTGGAATGAGGACAACAAAAGTAAATTCCTTTAGTTAAGAAAAAAATATATGTTTAGTTTAAATGAAAGGATTTTTTTTCATTACAAGGAAGATTTATATTCTGTGCAATATAAGGGTTATTTCTGAAATATAGTTAATTTCCTGCCATTGAACTAAAATAGCTTAACAATTGACTCACTTCTTTACTATATATTTAGCAGTAAAACGAAGATCCTCCAATAGAAAGCTTCTCTGACTTATTCTTGGGTCATCTCCTGCTAGTTGTGAATGTGACAGGAAAGCGAGCTCATTAGTGCGCTGTAGATGCTTGTGTGGGAAGACTTAGCAGCCCATTTTACTTAGCTGTTTGACATTTTTCTCTCTAATGTGTAATCTACTGAGAGAAGCTAATCCTCAACTCATCCTGCTCAGTGGGAAGTGAAGAAATTGCTAATTATCCCATCGTGAATCCACAAGTACTGTAAAATTTGGTTTGGGTGTTTTGTATACAGCATTAATGAACTAACACCCATTCCTCAATACAGTGATCTAAAAGTAGAATGTCTACCGGATATGCCTTATATTTGCACTGGGCGTAAAACTAAGAATATAAAGGAAAATTTTCTTCAAATGTTTACAAGTACCTGGGAAACAGTACTGTCACATTTCTGTGGGGGCAAAGCTAAAGAAGGCTTCTGAGAACAGAACCCCACAAATGCTGAGGAAGGATATGATATCCCAATGTGAAAGACTACTAAGAGAAAAGTCACAATCTGGCAGGCCCTTTGGCTGAATTCAGCTCACAGACAGGTTGAATTCAACTCATTCAGTGTTTTTATAACATGAGCTAGTTGTCAAAATTTAAAAATTGGCAGGCTGCACATACAAACGCAATCCACATTTCTGACTTCCTTTGAAAAACGGGTCAGTCTAGCATACTGGTGCCATGTTCCATGAGGCTTCTGTTGGATGGAGCAGGAGAGCATGCTTTCCCCATTTCACCTCCCCAGAACCCCTGCCCTCATTCATTTTACCACCTTGCCAACTATTTGCATTCTTAGTTAAGAATTCCCCTATATTTCAGGATGCCTGGGTGGCTCAGTTGGTTAAGCATCTGCCTTTGGCTCAGGTCATGATCCCAGAGTCCCAGGATTGAGCCAGGCTTCTGGCTCCCTGTCAGTGGCTTCTACCTCTGCCTTTCACTCCACTCTTGTGCTCTCTCTCTCAAATAAATAAGAAAAAAATCTTTTTAAAAAAATTTAAAAAAAGAATTTCTGTACATTTCAATTGCATCTGACATGATAGTCAGATCTTTGCCATTGAGGTATTCTGGGACAGCAGTTGCCAAATTTGAGCACATGCTGGAGTCACCTGGCTTAGGTCACACCCATAGTCACCAAAACCAGTTTTGGTTGGAGGTGGGTTAGCATTCCGGCATAAGTGGTTTTCAGAGTTCTCCAGGCTATTACAATACACAGCTAAGTTTGAACACCATTGTACCTGAAAAATTTTCAAACTCCTAAGGCATTCTTCCACAGAATTCAGACAACCAGGTGCCATCTCTCCAGGAGCAGTAAGATGGCAGACGGGATGGCAGACAGAGGAACAGAGGAGGAAGAAATTGGTTAGGTCATGAGTTTGTTTGCTCATTGCACATTAGAATACCATCGGGAGATTTGGGGAAAATTCTGGTATCCTGGCACCACACCCAGATACTCGAATTTGAATGCTCTGGTTTAGTACTCATTTATCAGTATTTTTTGTTTTTTAAAGCTGCTGAGTTTTTCTAAGAAACATCTAGGTTTGAAGACCCTGGTTTAGAGTGTTTACTACAACGTCAAGTACTTACATGGGTAGGAGTCCTTTAGTCACCTAATAATGAAGAGCAAAGAGACAACTGGATATCATTGAACAAACTAGCTTTTCAGTGGATCTCACTTCCTTCCTGGGTGTAGATCTGACCTTCAGCTTTCCGTAGCCTTTTAATTCCCATGAAAAGTTGTCACGTCTCCAAAATTAGAGGGTGAGTTTCTAATTGGCAAAGTCTACAGCATAATTTCATTTTTAACATCTCTTTTAAATGCCTACCAGCTGCTTATTTCTATCTTCCTTCTTGCTCTGTCTCAAGAACCTTGTGTGGATTCTGGCACCTGGTGGATGCCCAGAAATGTTAGCTGAATTTAAAATAGAGCTGGAGAGTTCTCATAAACTCTAACATCTGCCTCTAAGTTTTCTCTTTCTTCATCTTTAATTATAAAACAAATACCACAACAAATTCTTTTTTTCTTAAGATAATTTCCTCAAAGTTTAAAATGTGGACTTAAGAAAGTTATTTACTAATTTAAACTCTTCTTAGGGTAACTCCTTTCATTATTCAACAATCCAGCATCCATTTCACCAGCTCATTCATCTTTTTTATTTTGATGTCTGAATTTCTGGTTCTTATTGGAATGGGATTAAAGCTATCACAAGAAAACTTGAGGCAGCATGGAGCAGATGAGGAATAAATATGCTGTCCACTATTGGGGGAAACAAAACTTATATTGAGGAAAACAAAAAAAAAATGTATACATAATAAAAAGGAGGCAGCAAATATACAAGTAGGAGGATACAAACATACAGGCCAAAATGGGGACAAAATCTTATAAAAGGAATAGAATCAGAAGAAATGTTCAGAACAGAGATAAAAAGTAGTGACAAACATGGAAACTTCCCTAAAATCTAAGGATATAGACCAATTTATTGTTAATCATCATCCAGGATTGGACTTCCCTATTCCATAAAATTCCCTCAAATTAAATTTCTTCAGCTCCTAGACTGTATCATTTGGAAATGATATTCTAACTTAACTGTGTGAATTTTGTCTCAGATTGATGAAAGCAATACTTCTCAAACATCTCCAGAGTGCCAACCACAGTGGCAACTACATATAGTTGTCTTTCCCCAATTCATTTGTAGATTGGGTTCTGAGGTAGATTGTGTTTTCTGTAGATAGCTCAAATACCTGCCACTCCATAGGTTCTTGTTAAATCTTTCCATTCCCTTACTGAGAAATAGAGTTAACTTCTACTCTCCTTGAGTCTGGGCAGATTTGTGAATTTTTTGTAAGCAATAGAATGTTCTAGATGTGAATCTGTGATCCCTGAGATCTCTCAAATAAATAAATAAAATCTTAAAAAATACATAGAGAGAAACAAAGATGCATAGCCAACCCTGCTATTCCAGTGCACTTGGGCTCCAGCTTTAACCATCTTCTGACTACAATGGACAGAGATTCTTAATTACCAACCATGTTTCTCTGGAATTATTTACCAATAGAATTGTGAGTTATAATAACAAAATAATAGCTTTTGTTTTAAGTCATAAAGTTATAGAGTAATTTTTTTTTTATTTAGCAATATAAGAAACACATTTCCATTGCACGGCTCATTCTTTGGATACAGAAGTTCCTCCTTAATCAACCAAGTGCTTGTAAACAACCAGCTCTCAGGATGAGTGGTAGATGGAGCCCTAATTTGTAGCATTTGCTGATTACCTGGTGATTTCAAGCTACCAGCAGAGACATAACTGAAAGTAGAGTTGGAAAGAGTCACACAGTGGCACCATCATGCTTTTTCCATCATATGGACACAATAGGTATAAGTAACCTCAAGGGCATGGGTAGTAGTCAATTCTACAAAACAATTTGAAAGAGGTGAATTTTAAGTTTATCTATCTTTGTTTTTAATACATGTACTTTTAAATATAAACAACTTAATGTTTAATGAAGGCTGTGCCCAACAAGCAGCTTATAGAATTCCTGAGAAGTTAACCATTGGCTCCAGACACGGGTGTGCTTGCCTTTCTCTATTTCCCACTTTCTCAGCTCTTCTGTAAGCACCAGTGCTTAGGAAAACATTTCAAATGACAGATGAGATCTCTTTGGTGCAGACTGTGTCTTCCACCCATCATCCATCCCATTAGCCCTCTCAGCTCATCCCAGTGACTTCTATTGTTTCACTGACCTTCAACAATTTGATGATCTATAATCATCAAAATCAAAATCCATTTCCCAAATCATTTTATTAGGACTTATTATAAGTATGACCCACATGTGCCTTATATTCAATTTACGAAGGGTCGAAGTCATCAACTTTCTCACCACCCCTTGTTCCAAGCTTTGTTATTTTATTTAATAACGTCATGAAACCCCTGGTCCCTGAGTATATTTGAATTTCACCCTCTCTGTGTCTAAGCTTCAGAAAATCTTGTTATCCCACTGTCTTCAGGTTTCACATTACGTTTACTTCTCTCCACCTCAGATATGACTATCATAGTCCAAGTATCGATGTTTTCTTGATAGTTCATCCCAACCTCTGGTCTTTCTTCACCTCAGGGTTTCTTTCCTGACCGTGCTGTGTTTCTTTTTTTTTTTTTTTTTTAAGTTGCCTATTTATTTATTTGAGAGAGAGAAAACATACACAGAGGGAGAATGACAGGGAGAAACAGACTCCCCACTGAGCAGAAAGCCCAATGTGGGACTTGATCCCAGGATTCTGGGATCATGACCTGAGCCAAAGCCAGATACCTAAACAACTGAGCCACCCAGGTGTCCCTGTGCTGCAGGTTGCTCCAATTCTTCCAAGATTGTGAGGAATACTAGAGCATGTCACAAACACTCTCAGTCCATAATTTCATTGGCCAGTAGAAACAAACAGCGGAGAAGAAGTAGAAACAAACAGTGTCCTGGGGCACACACTGGGTTTATATATATATCTTCCTATACACAGTCTTAACTCAGGTTATAAATTTAGTCTGAGTTTTTCTTTTGAGCAGGATTTACCCTACTTATGGAATTCCACTACAGTTCAGGTGATTTAAGTTGTCCATAATTCATTTCAGAGGTATTTTTCCTTTGTAACTGTATTCTCTAGCAAATCCAGCCAATGGAAATTGAAAACTACATGACAGATATTTGCTGTTGTCTGGAGATTAGTCTTAATTTTCCTCCTTGATTACACCATGAGATAGAGCTATAGAAATACAATTGTGGGCATTCGATTTAATTCTTGAGAAAAGATTCCCTTGGGAGTTGTGTCACTTTGATCAACCTTAATTTATAACAACAGAACTATCTGGGTCTGATTTTCATAGACACCAAATTAAAAAGAAGATCAGTTCGTTTACCCACATTTCACCTCTGTGCTGTACCATTTCATTTAAATGACAGTAGCTGCATAAGCCAAAAATATTGGACTTTTTTATTAACCCTAATTCATATACTTAGTATTTTAATCTTAATCCTAAAGTACTTAGGTTCAGCATGAGTTGATAAAATGAATAAAATTCATTGGATCATAAAAGAAGATAGAAAAGTTAAATGATCTGAAATACATTTTATATGAGACTCTCATTTTTCAATAAAGCTTCAGAAAACATGCCTGTATTCTACAAGAAGGGATATATTACAGTCACATTGGAAGTTTCAATAACTTCTGATGTTCACAATGGATTATTTAGATGCTTATAACTGAAGGGAAGTGTTTTCCATCAAAATCTGCTGAATTACATTTTCTAGGGATGTTTTTCCAATACAGTCGTAAACAGTTGGGGGAGGGGCCTTTAGAAAACTATCTATCTTAGAAAGAATAGCAGATTTTTACTGACAGATCTTCATTCCCATATAGAAAGTTTTTCGGTTCTTTAAAATCTGGCTCAATATAGACAGCTACACACAAGAGTTGTTTTCGTCTTCATGGTGCCTGCCTCCTGAATGCTGTTTTGTACTTGTCAGCCATGTCCCCATATTGTCAGCCTCCCATTTGTCAAAGGCACAAATACCACTTGCAAAGCTTTCCCACTTCACCTAAAAAGAAAAGATGCCATTTCCACACAACTGTCATGGGATTTCTTGTTACGCCACTTTGTTTTGATTATTTCCCATACAGAATGGGATGGATCCTGAGCTTTAGATAGAAAATAAATTGCAATGAACTATTATAGGGTATTACTTAGATTTCCATTGTGTGCAGCTTTACCAAGAACATTTATGCATTCATTTACTACCCCTCCACGTCTTCATGAAGTATATATTTTAGTAGTGGTTGAAATTTATTGAAGATTTACTCTGTGCCAGACCCTGTGCCCAGCATTTCATGGATTATCTTGTATATATATCCCCTTACAACCTTAGGAGACATAGGCACTATTACTATGCCTACTTTGCAGAGGAAGAAGCTGAGGTTAAAATACTTCATGCGGGGCAAGACTTCTTTCTCTGTACTTCACACCATTAGCTTTTAAAAAGAAATGTTCTGTCCTAAATTGGTAGAGAAGGTGATTTCCCACTCAGGCAAAGATAGTAGCAGATTCAGCAAATAAAAATATTGCATTCCCATTTCAATTTGATTTTCAGATGTAGACTTTCATTGGTATGAGTATGCCTCATGCAATATTTGGGACATACTTTGGTTAAAAATTATTCATTGTTAATTTAAAATGCAGCATTAAATAAGCATTCTGTATTTTATCTGGAAACACATTTATAAAGCTAGTTCAGGTTTCTAAAATTGGATCCCATATATCTTACCTAAACAAACCTTATCCAAACTCCTGCAAGTACAAAGCTATTTTCCATATTGTGATCTTGGCTTTGAATCCAGCGACTCTGCGGAGCATGTAGGGTGATTTGTGTGTCCTCAGTGGACCTCACCTGCTATGCCCCATGGGCCCCCAGCTAACTAGACCTAGATCCCTCCTGTTGGCAGGGAGAAAGATCTATGCTTCTAGGTCTCTCTCCATGGTGCCATGTATCTGCTGTGTTGTCTGTAGTTTGGGCTCTTGACTCCTCTGGCCCATCCTGCCATCCTCGGAGACCTCTGAGCTCTCCTGGCCTGACTGCTGGTGGGCTATGTTTGTACCAAGCCTGTCCCACAGTTCCATACTGGAAACTTGGGCTCTGTAAGACACCATTCCCATTATTTCCTCAAGACTCTTAGGGAAAAAAATGTATCTTTTCCATGCTGTACAGGAAGTCTGAACACTGAAGAACATACAGGACCAGGGCAAAGGTACCATGACAGATTTAATATGATCAAAATAGGAACACAGAACACAGCAGGGACAAAAGTGAGAAGGACTGAGAAGGTCCAACTTCAGCACAGGTGGAGGTTTGCAGTATTTACAATGCTGACAGATAAGAAAATTTTTTTAAAGTAATGATTTATAATTGCCTGAGGGCTAATGGACTCCAGAGGTACTAGTTGTCTTATGTCCTCTGTCTTGGCAATAACTTCTTACATTCAGGTTAACTATTTCTTTTATGAAGGACATAGTACACAAAGTCTTTCTCCTAGACCATCTGTATTTGCAGAAGAGAAAGAAGCCTAGACTTGAAAGCAGGAATCCTGGGTTTGAGCTTAGAATGACCAAACACTATCATGGGTGGAGTAAT
The DNA here is from genome assembly GCA_004023965.1 of Spilogale gracilis. Taxonomy (NCBI): domain Eukaryota; kingdom Metazoa; phylum Chordata; class Mammalia; order Carnivora; family Mephitidae; genus Spilogale; species Spilogale gracilis. The sequence goes on from PITA01000003.1 coordinate 451,736, forward strand.
TTCACCATTTAGCTTCATCATCTGTGCAAAAATGTGAGTATAGGAGTCCTTTTTCTTTACAACTATCTACTTAATTGTCCTGTAGTCAGAACTGCTGAAGAAAACTGTTCAGACATCATGACAGTAACATTTGTAAAATGACTTTGGCCACATCCATCACACGAATTTCTGAGCATCTGTTTTTGAAATACATTGTGCGCCCCAACAATTTGTGATCATTACCAAAAAAAAAAAAAAAAAAAAAAAAAAAAATCCAAGCACCAACCAGTCAAAATCAACCTAGAACAGCCAAGTCATCAGGGTGGATTTAAACTCTAAGAAAATATAATAAATGGCTGTTTTTAAGTCTTTAAGACATGGATGGCTTGCTATATTGCAGTAGCTTACTGTTCTCTAAACCCTGGCTCATCTCCTTCTGATTCCCCTAATTCTCCTGGTCCAAAATCATTTCTCCTTCCTCTGGATGTCTATAGAACCCAGAATCTTTCACTGCAGTTGGCAACTAATGTTGGAGTACCTGTATATATTTTTATTTCTCTAATCTAGTGGTAATTGCCTTGTTAAGAGAATGTAGTGCCTCTTTACATTCACAGATCCTTATATAAGGCAAAGAATATATAAATATTCCTGTCCCTGACTAATATGCTTTTTTTGTTGTTTACACCCCATATGATTTTTTTAAGAAAAAAAAAAGTGGCATTATATTTGTTCTATAGCACCAGCTTTCAACAATTCTGATTTTGCTAAATTAGGGTGAGCCCTGGACATTGGTATCTCTTAAGTTTCTCAAGGGATTATAATGTATAGCCAGGATTAAGAATTGCTGTTCTCAGTTCGGCAGTGAATGAATTAAAGCCTTAGGAGACTTTCTTTTAAAGGTGTTTATTCTGCCATGTTTACTTACTCCAGGTAGAAATCACTGACTATCCCTTATAATCTGCTCAGGCTTTTGGCTTATTGACACCCTCCCGCTCCAGCTACTTCCCCATCTATTCCTATTCTTAAGCAGAGCCCCGCGAACCCTTGCTTCTTTTTATACTTTAAATACAAACAAATCCTTTAAAACCAAACTGATTCAGCTGGGGGAAAAATAGCACCAAGTGGAATGTTGGTATTTTTATAACTTCTATGTGAACAATCCATTTTAAATGATTAATTCCATCACACTGCAATTTACATCTAGTGCCAGCTAATGAAATAAATTAGTTTCAACGTCAATTCAACCCGCTTCCCTTTCTCACGTGCTCTCATTAGCTTCATCCTGAATGTTTTTCTACAATAATTTCTCTGTCATACCAGCTTCACTGTTTCTGGACTGCTGTTATTGATTACCCAGGAGTCCACTAAAGGAAGGAGGGATAAGCAGGGACCTGGTTGCCATGGTAACTTTATACTCAATGTGGGCAAAAGTCATCAACAAGATAGTCATTCTTTTTTTTTTTTTTTTTAAGGGATAGTTTTCTTTTTTTCTTTTTTTAGAATATTTTATTTTTAAGTAGTCTCTACACCCAATGCGGGGCTCCAAACTCACAACCCTAAGATCAAGAAGTACATGATCTAGCAACTGAGTCACCTGGATCCCCAAGATATTTACTCTATCGTCTATTTATTTTCTAAAGGAAACGGTGTATTTTGCCCCCACACATGTTGAAAGGCCCTTATAGATAAGAAGACCCTAAAGCCGTTTTCAGGGATGTAGCACGGAGGACTTGATTTATTATATTAAATTATAATGTTCCACATGTTGCCATACATTTCTGTATTTACAGTGCTTTCTCATCCCTTATCTTGAACCTTCATGAAAATCCTAGGAAATCAGAAATATAGATGTTTAGCCACGTTGTATTAACAAAGAAATTGTAAGTCAGAGGGCTTCTGCAAGTGGCAGAGTTGGGACCAGACTTTCTTTCTGCTGGTAAGCCTTCAAAGCCAAGAATCAGAAATCAAGAATGACATGTTTGGAGGCTCTGAGGGTATATATGCTGTAGAGTGGGGAGCAATGATTCCACATAGAGGCTGTATCCACCATACTTTCGGACACTTGAATGGCAAATGTGACTATAAATGTTCCACTGAATAGGACACAGTATCAGAAATGCCAACATTCCAGGAAGGAAACCATTTACTTGACAATGTTATTGAATAAATAAGCCATTTTCACTCATGAAGACATCATTTAAAACCAACTGCCCCAGATAGAGCACACCCTTATCAGATGAGATCAGGCACATTCAGGGTGATAGGGCCACAAACCAATGTGTCTCTAAATTTAGGCAATGAGTCCCCTAGTAAAGGCCTAAGGGACTGTGGCATAGCATGGATATGTGTTGCTGGTCAGATGACGAGTATATTCAAAGACTCTGGAAGAGCAGAGCCAGAGGGACATTGAAACAAGGTCCTTAGAGTCGGTATTCATAGACGCAGGATGGAAAGAAGGTGATATACCAGTCAGCCCCCTAGGACTTCAAGCAGAAATTGGGGCCAATGTTTTCTATTCATCATTTTGTGGAGGATTATACGTCAACAGCATGGAATAGGGTAAAGCATATTGACTTTGCAATCAGAGATGCAAAATCCCTTTCATCGTTATATTAGCTGAATGACATTGAAAAGTTTTTTAATATTTCTGAGCCCCTGGGTTGTCATCTCAGAAACATATATAACCAGAGGTACCTGGGTGGCTTGATTGGTTAAGCCTCCAACTCTTGATTTCAGCTCAAGTCATGATCTCAGGGTTGTGAGAGGTCTGGATTGGGCTCCCAGTCGGCAGAGCCTGCTTGAGATTCTCTCTTTCTCCCTCTCTCTTTGCCCCTCCCCTCCCCCTGGTGGCATGCATACTCTGTCTCTCTGTCTCTCTGTCTCTCTGTCTCTTTCTCTCTATATATATAGATATAGATATAGATATAGATATAGATATAGATATAGATATAGATGATATAGATATAGATATAGATATCCAATGATGAAACAACACAACCTAATACATTAAAAAAATCCCTCTAGAATAAATATATGATATATAATACATAATATCACGAGTGCTCAAAAATAAAAATGTTTTCCCCATTTTCTTCCTCTTCAGGTCTTTCTCCTAAAACTATTACAAATCCCTAAGTCCTCTAAGTTTTAAAACATTTATCTTTGCAGCATGATTAAAAGTTCAGAAGATGAAGTCCTATACAAGTGGACAAATCTCATCTACTTACAAATGTAATCTTGAGCAAGGACTTTAATCACATCTTCTTTCAGGATATTCTGAGTTCCTCATTCATAAAACAGTACCTACTGCTTGGGGTTGCAGCAACGAGGAAGTATAGGGAAAAGTCTCAAAGTGTGGCTTATAATAAGGGCTTGGTAAACTACGGTTGCTAGTATTATTATGTAGTATTATGTGTTCTAGTCACCCCCTGTAGGCTCCCTGGGTTTGTTTAGGGCCCCTTTGTCTCTGTCTGTTAGCACATGTCATCTTACAATCTCCCTTAGATGGACACACTGGCCTCCTACTGACTGAAGCACCAGCATATCCTTCCCCTGAGCATCTCCACTCCAGGTAAGACCAGCAGGGCACTTTTAGGCTCCTTGCGTAAATCACCAGGTGATGGTCACCCTCATAGCCGCTTGCGTACTTCCTTCACTTTTCACTGGGCTCAGAAATAAAATGAACTGGCTCATTTCAGGTCTCAAAGTATGGTGATGGTCATGTTTAAAGGGAAAATAATTTGATTTGAAATATAATGTCAATATCTTTCTCGCATGTATATTCTTAACTGGAACACTGTCCACTTAAATATTGGTGATCTATATAAAATCAGTATGTAAAACCTTTCAAAGTCATATAATACATTAGATCAGTTTTATTTTAGAGATGATTAAAACAAAAAGACATATTTAGCTCTCCAATTTCTTGAAGTGAAGCCAATTTTGAGGAGTCTGGCAAAATCAGAGATAGCAGGTACTGTTGCTAACATAAAATAGTAGATCAACCTTCTGGGTTCAATGTGTGTTTTTTTCTAATTGCTTCATCCCTGCATTGTATTCTGGTTTCAAGCACCCTTCAGCACATTAAATGTTTATTAATTTTCAATACTCATTCACAGTCTCCTAAATCTCAGAAAATTCCTGTCTTGCATCAATTTTAAAATGTACTTGATTTTTGAGCTTTTTCCTACATTCCTAGCAGAACTGAGATTTAGTGGTTGAATTAGAAGAGAGAGTAGAGGATTTGTGGCCTGATTCCCACCTCTGCTTCTTTCCTTGTTACCTCTTTGACCTTGGGTGCATGGCTGAATCCCCCTGAGCCACACATCCCTCAAAATTCTGGCTCCAAAGTTTGGCTAACACAACACATGGGGCCCTTAGAAAACACAAGAGAGAGAAGACAATAACATATTTCTCTTTGTGGGTGGGGAGGAATTCTAGGTCATCAGCCCCTTTTCTCAATATTCAACAATAGCCCTCCAAATATGGTGATTTGTCACAAAACAATACTCCACAAGTTAATTAGTTTTCTTTCCATTCAGCTGGAATTACAGGAACTAAATGTGTTCACACTGGTTTTTCATTAAAACTCAAAGTTCAGGGTTGGTAGTCATATGTACTTTTGATAAATAAAGTTAATTTTGGCATTTGACAGCTGTCATGATGCTTAAATCTTGAAAGTCCTAGAGGGGGAAAAATAAAAAGGAAACTTGGAGCTAAAATGGAAACTATGGACTCACATCTAAGGCTTATACATTTGGAATTTGTGGACACATAATGCTACCTAATAATTTAATTTTTTGTCTCAATTACATCTCATTTTTTTTTTTTCTATAGAGGACCGAAAAGGAGTTTCTAGGAGCTACCTCTACCCACTTCACAGTGACAATATTGCCCAAGTGCTATTTCCTCTTCTCTGCCTCAAAGCTCTCAGACACACATTCTCACACCAAATTCTCAACACAGTTGACTGTTCATGGGTAGAAATTGAGACTGGGTGAGGAAACTGAGACCCAGAAAGGCTAAGAGAATTTCATGAAATCAAAGAATGATTATGTGATGGCTTCAGAGCTAAAACTAAGGTCTTGATTTGGCCAAAGACACTTCCAGTTAACACATGTTGAAACAGCATGATTATTAAATAATACCCCTCAACTTCAAAGGGAATCAGACAGACTGCATGATCACTTTTGCTGGAAAACACATCCCCTGGGTGTCCGTCTCGTACCTGTTCCATTGTACCCTGCTGAACTTAGATAAACCTGTGCTTTCAAGAGATTAACATACCATCTCAGCCAGGACCATTTTTTTTTTTTTTGCTGCTGTAGAGCAGAGAGAGAATAAACCAGTGGGAGAGAGGAGATGTGATTACCTCCTCACATACAAAGTTTCTGTTTCTGTTTCAAATCACTACCAAGAGTATTAATTTTTCAGACATCATGTTGAATGATGTCCTGAGTTTGTTTTATTTTTTATCAGTATTTCACCCTAAAGCTGCAGTCTACAAAAGTCTAAATCATTACTGCAATTACATAAAAAGATTAAAAAAAAAACAGCATTAATTTGTACTCACTGGACAGTTTAAGGGTTCAATGGAATTCCATTAAATCTGATTTCATTATTAATAAATATCAAATGTTTTTATCAAGTATTCAGAGTTTCATTTCAGCTTTGTGTTCCCTTTAACATTTGAATTTAAATATAAACCATCTGTTCCTCATGAGCACAGCACATCATGCTTATGGGTCCAGGCTGAAGGTGGCAAGTTGCATATGAGATCAGTCTGGGTCTTATTAGCATTGAGCTCATGAATGTGCATAGCAAACAGCTCATGGTGTGAAATGGAGCCTAGCAAACCAGACTTCGGTTGGGTTAGCAAAATGAAGTACAACTCAGTATAAAACCTCTTACATGTAGATAGCTCTTCATGTTTTCTGCATTTGTCTGAGTCATCTAACATCTTTGGAATAGAAACAGACCAGGTGCTACCAAAGTCTGCAGCTAGGGAAATCAGTCTCAGGTTCCCTGGACAGCCTGATCGGCAAGGTGAGCCAAAAACCACATAAAGAGACAGTTGAGGGAGTCTTTGCACATGAGGGTATGGACACACCCAGTGGTGTTAACCACAGAGGTTCCTTCACTCTTTTCCTTGTTTTTCTTTTTTCCTGAGAATCTTCCATTCTTTCTGAAGCTTCTCTGTCCAGTGGGGTTTTCCAGCGTTCTACAGATACCATCTACCAACTTCACAGCAGTCCAAGCGCTTCGTCCATGCAGGCTATCCAGGTAACCTCCAACCGTGGCTGAGCGTCCCCGAGAGGACCTAGCCACCTGGAAGTGAGAGACCCATCTGTGGGCACACAATATCTAGTCTTGGGGAGCACTGGGACAGAAGCCTGCTCTGAAGCAGCCCTCTCTTGGTGCTGGGAATGTCAGGGTGACGTGAAATGGAGCCTCTGACCTCATAAAACTTCCAACCTACTTGGGGAAGCAAGTGTGAGGAAAAGTAAATTTAAGTGTGAGGCAATTCAACCATTCCTCGGATGTGAGAAAGGAGGGTGGCATATGGTTTGTAGATCTGAGAAGGTCTTCTTTGGGGAAATGAGAGGAAAGCTGAGATGTGAATAAGAAGGGAGATCGATCAAAAAAAAAAGCCAGTCAGGGTTATGATGGCTCCTCACCAAATTATTTTAGCAAGAAGATGCACTTGCTCCTTCTTCCATCAAGTCTTTCAAATATTAGTATTGCCTTATTCCAACGCCTTGCTTTGTTGTCAACCAGCCTCATGTCAGGACTTCTGATTCCAAACTCAGCCCTATGTCAGAGATCCTGCTGAGTGTTAGCTCATTTCCTAACGGATGAGCCACAGTTCCAGCATTTTTCTGGAATGTACTTCCATCCAGAGAGATCAGGTATAAATAACTTAAAGGGCATTTCATGCCTTTGAGTGGAATGTGTGAAAACTGATCAGAATAGGATCGCATGGCATGAGATGATGGAGCACGTCAAGAAGGCACAGGGCCTGGCTCTCCGAGCCGGGCTCTGTTGGCAGCGAGACTCTGGCCCAAGGAAGCCCGGCCACAGACTTCACACTGACCTGCAGAGTCAGCATGGACGGCTGCCAAGGGATTTCAGCCAGGACAGCGTGTGAATGATCGTAGCAAGAGTTCAGGGATGCAAGAAGCAGGGAAGGTCCCAAAGAGGAAGCCTGCATTTGAGCAGAAAAGCTTCTGTGTGAGGGAGAGATAGATGTGTGCAATGGGCCCAGGAATGCAAAGTCAAGGACCTGGGATCCAGTGCCCGGTGTCACTCCCTCACAGAGACACTAAGAGGCAGTGCAGGCAAACAGCCCACACCCACAGTGGCACTGGGTGGTATGCCGAAAGGGATAGGTCCTTTTATTATCAATAGTTATTAGAAGGCCAGACCAAGTTTAGGAGCGATTGAGACAGGGAAAAGCACCATTTTCCAGGACTCTTCTCTCCCTGGAAAAGTGAGAAAAGGCATGGTGGAAAAGGATGTGCACAGAACAAAATCCCAGGGACCTACATGCAAGCTAAGGCAGCAGCAAGGCCTTCCTGACATGTCCGTGACTCCTACTGGTCCGGGACCCGGGATTGTGCAGCTCAGGGCCGTTGACTTACCCTCTACTTCCAAGCACCAGCTGGTCTGAGAAGATAAGACAGTAATTAGAATAATTAGGACTAATCATGGCAATGAATTAATGAATCACCAGCCTTCCTGCTGAGCACTATGGAGGCTTTAATAAAGAGTGAACTTCTAAAAATGCCACAGACAATAAACATTCTGCAGCACTGCCCCTGTCCAGGAAACACTACTTTAAGAGGAAAGTCACTTTCCCTGTTCCAGATTTGGCTGATCCAGTCAATGTGTACCCTTGTTGAACTGATTTTTTGAAGGTAAGATCCTGGAGGTTAGACAGTGTAACAACAGGAAACATTACAAATGCCATCCTTGGGTGCCTGGGTGGCTCAGTGGGTTAAGGCCTCTGCCTCCGGCTCAGGCCATGATCTCAGGGTCCTAGGATCGAGGCCCACATCAGGCTCTCTGCTCAGCAGGGAACCTGCTTCCTCTTCTCTCTCTACCTGCCTCTCTGCCTACTTGTGATCTTTCTCTGTCAAATAAATAAATAAAATCTTTAAAAAAGAAACAAAAACAAAAAACCAAACTAAAAAAACAAATGCAATCCTTGCAGCTGAACCTCACACAAATGTCCTTTTCTTGAAAAAAAAAAGAAGAATATGAGAGTGTTTATTGCCCTTCACTCTGGTTCCTGAACTATGGGAAAGACTCTGATATCTTGGCCAACAATGCATGCTGACGTGTGGTCACATTTCATTCACCAGGAAGCAGTGGGTTTAAAGCACTGAGAATACGAACTCATTACCTGTGACAGAGGGACACTGTACTAGGTATGTTCTGTAAGGTTTTGCACTTTTTTTCCTATTTAATACAGTAATCATATTAAGAGATGTTATCTTCAGATCACCAAAGAGAAAGCTGAGAGTTGGACTGATTGCATACGTACCTTGCCCAAGATTTCACAGAAAGGAAATGATGGAGAGAATTCTAGTCATAGAGGCTAAAGTCACAGCCCGTATGTATCCACATTTCCTTATGACTAGTTCCATCTTGTTAGGACTCAGCAGCCCTGCACCTCTGCTGTGGGGCATTTGCCCAAAAAGTAAAGCCTCATGAGTTATGAACTGAGGCATGAAGTCAAGCGCTCGAATCTCTGCATTTGGAAGATTGCAGAGAACCTCCATCTGTATCAGTGTGTACCTCAATTTCTGCTCCTTTGGACTTCTGAATTCCAAAAGAGTCAGGACGTTCTAAGTTACTGATGTTCAATCTAGAAAATAACTCTGAAGGATCAAACCAGAAACCTTTCTCTTTTTTTTTCCAGTCGTGTACACTTTCAGCAATGATACCCTAGACCAACATCTACTGACATCAATCTTGTTGGAAGGCCAGTGTGGAAGTCTCTAGAAGCCCTCAGGTCAGTGTTTGATTGCTCTGCACCGTCCACGGCAAGCAAGTAACAGCCGCTTGCAAGGCGGTGATAAAGTCCTGGAGGAGGAATTGAAGGTTGACGCAGATAACCTCGCTCGTGAGGACGAGCCCATGCTCTGTGATCTAGCCAACACAGGTGTGTGAACGACAAGCTTAAAAAAAAAAAAAAAAATTTGAGTTCCTAATGACTTTAGGGCAATGGCATAATCACCCATCACACTGTTTCCTCTCAAATTCCAATGATTTTGAGACCAAATGATGACACCCAAGTGTTCTTATCTTTCAGGCAAAAAGAACTAGCACTATATAAGTTTTCTCATTTCAATCCTCTAACAAAGTTATAAGGCAGGCAATATTTCTTTTCATCATGAAGGAGGAAAAAAGAAAATAGTCTTGCAGAGTTCGAGCAATGCTAAGAAGGCCACAGTCACACGCTGTTAGAATCGGGATCCATGAACCGCTTTAATGACAGAATTTCAGGCACCAGACTATGACTGTGTTGTATGAAGGTGTGTGTGTGCTTGTGCCTGTACATGTGTGTACATGTGGATGTGAAAGGGGATACTTTAACGAAGGCAATGATTTCAGTGCTTTTCTAACTCTGTCTAGATTTATGATGTCACCTCCCAGCTACCATCTCAAAATGTGACTTTTAGAAATATAACTGAGTGAAATTTTAAAACTGTGAAGAGGCCTAGAGATCCGATTAGTCAAATTACTTTTATTTTATACAGAACCACTCAACCCCCGCAGGGTGGTGCTGAATTACCCTCAGTGAGACCCACAGTAAGCCAGGGGCTGAGCCAAGACTTTCCTAGAGCGGGCTGCAGTCCAGGCTCAGTGTTTGTCCTGTTTCTAATACGCTGCCCCATAGATGGCAAAGCTTTAATGGGTGGGCGGCGCGCACCGACACATAATCGCACCAACACACACACGCACACGTGCGCACATACCGCACACACGTGAAGGGGAAGTTATTTTTCACCCCAGATTCCATTTCCTTTGACTGAATCTCTACTTATTCTTCTCCTGAAAAGCACCGGTATTCACAACATTTGCATCCTCACTGAGAGGAAAAAGAAAAGATGATTAAGACCAGAAAAGGGAAGGAACTCCAGGACAACTCCCAGTCCTGCCTGCTGCTTTGAATACCCACTGCAGCCCCGTTCCTTGCTTATTCCCCTTCGCTCCTCCTTAAGAAAATCATTCCCTGCTTCCCTCTTGCGGGCTAGCAGACCCTTGGAGCTCCCTGCAGGTGCCTCCTGCCCTGAGGGTCTCCCAGAGGAGGCGACCTCCCCTAACCCGCTCCTCTTGTGTCTCAGAAGGCAAAAAAGGAAGTCAGGGAGGAACTGTAACAATTCAGCCAATTGTCAAGGCAGTCACAAAATAGTAGCTGTCACAAGAACTGGGGGCGCGGGGAGGGGACACAGAGCCAGGAGAGAGGGGAGGATGCAGCGCCCCGAGCCAGCTCAGATGCTCTGGAGGATCACTGAAATTAGAAGTATCCGCCAAGGCCCCCAGTCCTACTCCCCTGTGTCCCTTGCTTTGTTCCGCGTTCCTGCTTCTGTTCTGGCTGGAGGCATTGGTCCGCTGGCAGGCCTCTGAATTGGAGCTGGGGGTGAGCAGAATGCTGAGCCCTGGGGAAGAAAGTTAGCATAAAAGGGGCTGGTTAACTTTGGCTAGGGCTGGGGACGCAACCCCCCCCACCCCCCACCGGCACTCCCAGTCGGTCCTTCTCAGTGAAGGACCCAGGGTCGGCTACCCCAGGACCAAATGCCGACCATAGATCACCTATGGAAAGAACCTCAACCTGAGCTTCCGTGGCCCCTTGGAGCACAGGCATCCTTACTGGTGAAGTTAATTCTCCGTTTTAGAACTCATTTTCTTTCTGTGTGAAATGCATATTTGGTCTAGGGAAGTAATTTTAGATATGAAACCCATCCCCCAACAAAAATGAATAAGAAAACCCAGCAGTGGAACTAATTCAAACTAGTCTGGAAAACAGGCTGGGTGCAACACAGGAAAAAATTCAAGAGCTCTGAAAAGCCCTTAGAGCCATGTGGGTGTGGGGCATAAGCAATGAATCTTGGAACACTGAAAAAATAAAATAATGTAATTAAAAAAAAAAAAAAAAGAACCATGTCAGAAGTGAGGAACTGGTTCAGAGACTGTGAGATATTCTCTCTTCCCTCATTTTTGTTATACTTAACCTAACATTTGGAAAATAGTAATTTCATATATAACTCTTGAGTACAGAAGCTGCCAATCAAAAAAATAAGGCATTCTCTAACCACTGATGTTACACTGGCAACCATCTTATATCCATTTAACTCAGATATATTTTTATAGTACTTATTATCTGACACGATATTGTAAATTTATTTGCTTAGGTGTTTATTGTATGTTTCTCTCATTAGGTACACTCTCCATGGAGATCAGAATTCAAAGTCTAGCACTTTAAATAATGCCTGGCACATAAAAAAGAAATGTATTGAATATATGTCTGGATTTCCTGGAATTTGGTTGGAATTCTCCTTTGTGCCATCGCTTGTATATACGTGTAGTCAACTTAAAGTCTGGGAGGTGAGATGAGCATGTCCTTGCTTCTCTAAAAGCTCATTTTCTTAGAGGGAAAAAATATGAGACTTTTAATTTCCAAAAAATGCCAGTTCTACACATTTTGTTGTACTAAAAGGTTATCATCCTCTTCATAAAAATATTAAAAACACCAGGGGGATCTCAGCATACAATCCGGAAGGAGAGCTGCCAAAGGGGAAGCAGCAGCAACTGGCTGGCGGTCTGCCCCCTGGGCCAGAGTGTGCATGGCCAGGGAGCATGAAACTTCCATGGATAAACTGAGCCCAGGGAAAATGGAGCTCTGTAATCAGCAACAAAAAGCAGGCAGCCAGAGGCTGAAGCCTTCTAAAAGCTTTGATTGCATCCAGGTAGAGCCTAGCAATTTGGAAAAATGTGAATTGCCAGATTTTTAGTACAATTGTTCAATAAGATCTGGGTCTCTTTGAAGATGTCTGTCCCCTCCCAGGGGTGATGCTGGCCTTTCTCTGTGGCGGGGAATTGTGCAGTAGAAGGAAGCTAGGCTCACGTTAAAGCTGTGTTAAACTCAGTTCAGTTCTACTACTCATATGTTCTGGACACTTCTGCAAATTATGTAACCTCCACTGTAAAACAGAGCTAGGCATAGCTCCCTGGTAGGAATTTGGATAATTGGAAATAATCTTAACAGGGCATCAGAGCATTATGAGTATGATTATGATTTTAAAGATTTTATTTATTTATTTGACATAACGATCACAAATAGGCAGAGAGGCAGGCAGAGAAAGAAGAGGAAGCAGGCTCCTCACTGAGCAGAGAGCCCAGTGTCAGACTCAAACCCAGGACCCTGAGATCATGACCTGAGCCAAAAGCAGAGGATTAACCCTCTGAGCCATCCAGGTGCCCACATTATGATTTTCTATCCATTATTGCTATTGCTATAGTTGATGTCAAATTAGGAGGTATGATTTATACATTAATTTCAAACAATAAAAATAGGCAGATTACATGATTACAATACAACATAAACCAAAGATGAAATGCAAACCTTGTAAAAAATTGTATACAGATGTCAATATACAAGATAGGGAAGAAAATATTCTTTCTCTATGCCTTTCCTTCCTTCTCTCTTTTCCTTCGCTTCACTTTTCATATTGACAGAAAAGGTCTTTCCCCATTTATTTCATAATTCATTTCATAAATACTTAATGGTAGTCTCAGTATATAACTAATGATACTAACACATCCCAAATTTGTATTAAGTGCATTTTAAACATTGAAAATATTGCCAAGTGAAGTTTCCATGTAACATTTAATTTCAAGATGGCAGCTCAATCACAAAGTACAACACAATCCTTTGGTCATATTTTCACTTTATTGAAGGCAATAGGCCTATGGCTAAAATCACAGGCAGTGGAAAACCTGTAATTGTCACTTTTAAGCTGTGTGATTTGGAGTAAGCTAATAAATTTTCTTTGAAAATTTGGTCTAAAAAAAAGAAAGAAAGAAAAAGAAAATTTGATCTAACTGCAAAATGCTTCCAATAATCCCTATCTCTTAGAGATGCAATAAAAATAAAATGGAATAACACATATAAACCACTAACAGAGCTTGACATATCATAAGCTTTCAACAAAGTTTCACTGCTATTACTGTTTTCAGTATTATTGTATTATTCTTTCTTTTAATTTTGCCATTAAAAACTGCAAAGTAGGGACACCTGAGTGGCCCAGTGGATTACATGTCAGACTCTTGATTTCAGCTCAGGTAGTGACCTCAGTGTCATGGGACGGAGCCCCATGGCAGGCTCAGTGAAGCATCTGCTTGAGCTGTTCTCTCCCTTTCTCTCTGACCCTCCTGCTCCTACTCATTCTCTCTAAAATAAATAAATCATTTAAAAAAATACTATGAGGTAGTTGCTGAATAAATGACTGTATCTTTTTAAAAACTGGCAGAAAGCAAAAAAAAATTATTTTTTGTACTTAAGGTAAATAATGTGGACCTTTGGGGACCTGGGTGGCTCAGTCATTAAGTGTCTGTCTTTGGCTCAGGTCATGATCCCGGAGTCCCGGGATCGAGCCCAACATCGGACTCCCTGCTCGGCGGGAAGCCTGCTTCTCCCTCTCTCACTCCCCCTGCTTGTGTTCCCTCTTTCACTGTATTTCTCTCTGTCAAATAAATAAATTCTTTAAAATAATAATAATAATAATAATAATAATAATGTGGACCTTTGATTCACACCATTTGGGCAAAATACTGTTAGTTCCAAGCACAATTACATTCCTCAAGATGATCTTCAAAGAAATAAAGCACACTGGTGTCTAAATAATAATAAATGTCTAGTGTCAAGAATAATATTAATGGTGTACATGGATCTTCCTAAGCATATTAGTTCATTTTCCTGAAGATAATTATGTACTTTCTTAATGTATAAAGGCTTAGCTATTCTAATTTTTTTTTTAAGATTTTATTTATTTGACAGAGAGAAACATAGCCAGAGAGGGAACACAAGCAGAGGGAGTGAGAGAGGGAGAAGCAGGCTTCCCACCAGGCAGGGAGTCTGATGTGGGACTCGATCCCGGGTCTCTGGGATCAGGACCTGAGGCGAAGGCAGTCGCTTAACCGACTGAGCCACCCAGGCGCCCCTACTATTCTAATTTTTTAGGTTTCATCACATAACAATCATCCTTAAGAGGTATCTACTCAAAATACAAATATCCGCCCCCCAAGAAGTCAAAACTATGAATGACTTTAAAGAATCAAAATGTTCATAGTTGGTTAAAGAAATATCCAAAAACATGACACAAAGTTTGGGTTGAGAGAGAAAACCTCCTGGTGCCACAATGTTCTCGCGATTGTCTTAGAATCACAGGAACTGGAGTGAAAAGGGCTCTTACCCAGGAGGTACAGAGCACGGGGTTATGAACACCCATTATGACAGCCAGTAGACTTGGCTTTGGGCCCAGCTCAGCCATGTATCAACTCAGCTGCACAGAATTATTGAATGTCATTAAGCTTTCGTTGCTTCAGCCACAAAGTGTTGCTAACACCACCAACTTCACAGGGGTGTCAGGGACATTCAATGAAAAAAAATGTGTATAAAATGATTCGCATCATAGTATATTTAAGACTAGAACTTTGATCTCTTTGCTGGAACATGATACTTGATCAAAAAATGATAGGATGAACACCTGAGACAGTATGGTACAGTACTTTCCAGAAAAATACATTCATTGAAAGAAAGTTGATATTTAACAAAAATGAATAGAAGATAAGTGTTAATACTAAGTATCTCAGACATGAACATGAGAAACCATCCATTTCTTTTCCAAGGTCATGATCCTTTCGGTGGGTTTAGTTATTTTGCTGCTGGTGATGAGAGGTTGTTTATTTGCTTTTTTGTTGTTCTACTTTGTTGTATAAAAGGTTTCTATATTTGAAACAACAAGGTTTAAGATTCACTGATTTTGCCTTTGCCTTTTAGGGTCTACTGAAGAACACTTGAAGCAAATGATAAGCACAGTCCCAGAAATTATGGCCATAGTTCCAAAAACAAATACCCAGATGCACTGGCAGTGGTGGCGCCATGTGGAGTGGGAGGCCACATATTCCCTGGAAGTCTGCTCTCTGTCTTTTCTCCTCTGTCCTCTTGATGAGGGAACAGAAGGCAAGCTGAGGGCAAAGCACAAGCTGAAGCCCCACAACCACCCCCCCCCCATTCCCAGGTGGAATCTGTGCGACATGCCTCAGGCACTCCAGGCTGCCCTAAAGCTAAGGGTAAGGAAAAGAGCAACCATAAGAACAAAACACACAAATGGCTAACTAATAGAGATCACAGTCCAGCGTGACGTGAGTCTCCCTTAGTTTACAAATGTCTTAGTGGTTCAGAAGAAAAAAATTATTCTTATCAATGACCTAACTTCCAGAAGGAAACTCTCAACTAGTTATCTTAATATTAATGCTTTACTACAGGGCAAAACAACCTTAACTTGACAATGGGAAGGCCTCCAATATCTTGTAGGTCCTCTTCAGCATACCAGAATTCTTTGGAAAACCTCCCTTTTTTTTTACCCCCAACTCCCAAGTACATAATGAGCCATCCCTCACAATCCCCAGGGCAACAGCTCTTTCTGCCCACAGGTCCTATCCCTGTGCTTTAAAAAGGCCACCATTTTGTGGTGTCTGAGTGGCTCAGCGGGTTAAAGCCTTTGCTTTCGGCTCAGGTCATGATCTCAGGGTCCTGGGATCGAGGCCCACATCGAGCTCTCTGCTTAGCAGGGAGTCTGCTTCCTCCTCTCTCTCTGCCTGCCTCTCTGCCTACTTGTGATCTCTCTCTCTGTCAAATAAATAAATAAAATCTTTACTGGGGGAAAAAAAAAATCTTTACTGGGGCGCCTGGGTGGCTCAGTTGGTTAGTCCACTGCTTTCGGCTCAGGTCATGATCCCGGAGACCCGGGATGGAGTCCCACATCGGGCTTCCTGCTCAGCGGGAAGCCTGCTTCTCCCTCTCTCACCCCCCCTGCTTGTGTTCCCTCTCTGGCTGTGTTTCTCGCTGTCAAATAAATAAAATTTCTAAAAAAAAATAAAGTAAAAAATAAAATAAAATAAAAATAAATAAATAAAATCTTTAAAAAAAATTTAAAAAGCCACCATCTTGTACCAAAGAAATCTCAAGAAGTCTTCCCTGGTGTTCTGCTCTGGACATCTCCTACCTTCCAAAAGGACATCCCTCTTTGTGACGACGTCTCCCCAGGACCGCGGGGGACAGAACGTCAGCCACAGTCCCTGATGCTGAGTTGAAACTCACTCTATTCAATGTGTTAAAAAAAAAAAGAAACTCACTCTATTCTGCTGCTTTCCTGAGCTGCCAAAAGCCCTCTCACATCCCTGGAAAATCCTTAAATCCTTTGGATTTTTTTCTATCTCCGGTCACCCCCCGTAAAAGATTGGGCATTCCATTTGCTTTCTCTCAGGAAAAGCCTTGAAGTTGTCTTCTCAACACCACTTTCCTCAACACAAACTTTTCCATGTCAGGGAAAGTGCTTCCCTTCCACGCACAACTAGCCACAAGCAATCTCTCAGGCCAGGAGGCACTCGCTCCCTTCTGGCCCAAGGAAGGCACACAAAGCATTCAATAGCTTTGCTTTTGTTTTTGTTTTTCCCTCAGCAACAGGGATTTTTATTTTTTCCCTGAAAAGCATTCCTTGGGGGTTTTCACAGAAAACTATCCCCTGTGGGCTGTGGATAGCACAGATCAGGGTGGGCAGGACAGAGCCACCAGCGGGTCCCTCGGAGCGCTGCAAAGCAAAACTGAGCCTACCGTTGTGCCCAAGTCGTGAGACCCCCGAAAAAGACCACCGGAGACCAGAGTCAAAGCCAAGTGGCAAGGGTCGTTTATTGTCAGGTTCGAACCTGGGCCTCCGTGCAGACGTTACCGGTCACGCTCAGAGACCCCGAGCACACTTTTAGCTTAGCTTTTATAGGTAAGGGCAAACAAGTTACAGAGTTTCCCCAGTTACAAGCACATGATTGTTTTACTGGTTGTCTTACGACTGGCCTTGGCCCCCCAGCCCAGCAAACCCCAAGATGCCCGATGATCGGGTAGGAGGCTCCGGGAGTGATCACGTAGCCACATTCCTGGGGCTAGATAGCTGGACTCAGGGAGTGCTCTTGTAGCCATTTTCCCGGAGCCAGATGGCCATTATCTCGTTCTGAGATCTGAAGGCGTGGGGAGAGTCCTTGTGGTTACAGGGTGTCTATGGGGTGGGTGCTAGGGTTTTCCACTTTCCCAGGGTCCAGCAAGCGAGTGTACAGAAGCCAAGTGGCTGTTAGGGGGATAAGGCATAATGGTCCCAGTTTTATTTTTCACGCTTCTCACCTATACCTCCTTCTGTCATTGCCCAAAGCTCTGCTCCAGAGCTTCCCCTGCTAATTTTTGGACAGAAAAGAAACATTTCCCTAAAGGAAGCAACACTTTGTAGACACTGCTTTCTAAATCCACATGGAAAGGAGAGAGCAAAATACACTCCATAAATTTACCTGACTCAGCAGGGGCACCATCTTGCTAATGAACTCAATTTGCATGACTAATGAAAATACTTAACCTCTCAGTTCCAAGCAGTTTTCTCACACATTTGCATAACTAAAATGACTTCCTAATGTGGCCCTTTTCAGAACTAAGAGAAGTATTCCAGTGACAAAACTCCTCTGTCCCCTCAGGCAATTGCCAAATGAGCTTCAACAAACATGGGAGAGTCCCTTTGAACACCTCATCCATTTTATTTTATCTCAAAACCAATAGTCAGAAAAAATCTTGCTATCCGTAACCACTTACTGGTACTGCATAAAATGGTAAATCATTCAGCAATGACTATCAGGCCCTTACTGAGAATCTTATGTCCTGTTTTCTAACCCAGGAAGAGAAAGAAAAATATATACCTGGCATAACTTTGGCCTTGAGGGGTCCACCCTCTACAAGAACAAATAAAAGAGAAACACAAATAGCAGAGATTCAAAGTGGAAAACGGTCGTCACAATGGAGATTAAAAAGCAATGAATGTTCAAAAGAAAAAGAAATTACCTTCTTTGGAAAATCAAAAAATCTTCAAGAACAAAGGAATTTGAATTGGGATTTAAAGTACTGAATAGATTCATAGACATCTTGATAGAAAAGTTGGTAAATATTCCACATAGAAAATCTAACATAATCAAGATTATGAAGTTTAGAAAATATATAAAATGAACAGGAGATACTGTTGGTTTAAATCGGCTTGTCAGTTACTAATAAAAACTTTTTTTTAAATAGCAGACATAACAAAATACTGTCTTATTTAAGCCCCCAAATACATTCAATTGCTTTATACAGAAATCATTTTATTTTATCTTTACCAATTCCTACTAAAGAAAGGCAGGTCTTAATATTCCTACTTTTCTGAGTGACGCCAATCACACAAAAGTCAGGTGATTTGTCCAGACTCACAGATTAGAGGCTTATCCTGACAATCCACTGACCTAACTGATAGAAAGTCTTGGGTAGAGTGCCTATTAATCACCCAGTGTGCCAAAGATGGTAGCAAACACCAGTTTTATTGATTTAATTGAACCAGAGGAGAGTTCTTACACCTGATGCTCAGCAAGCCAATAAAAACTGACCGTGAGCTTTGGCAGTGAAGGAAGATAAGCTATTTGTTGGTGTGACACCCAGGAAAACTGGGAGCTAATGCTCAAGAAGTCCTGAACTTCCCCATGGCTTGTAAGTGAGGGTTTTTATGGCAAATTCCGGGCAGGAGTTGCAGAAGAGAAGGTGGGCACCTTGGATTGGAGGTCCACAAGGTCATGCTAGCAAGTATTCTGATGCCTCTTGGTCTAGCCCCCTGGAGATCTTTTCCATCTCCAGACTTGGAATCTGAAAAATATGTTTAGTCTTCAAAGATTTCATCAGGTGTTTAAGGTAGTGCTGATTAACTACTTGTCCCACAGGTTCTTCTGATAATAAGCGAATGCTTCTATCTCTTGAGCTTAGGCCTACATGTCACTTGGCAGGTCTGGCCCTGTCTGGGGTCCATATTCTCTAGTCTTTCTTTCCTCCCACTGATGAGATGGATGCCTAGATGCTGACTTCATTAGTAGTAGACAACTCCAGAGATCAGAAATTCAAAATCTTTGTAAAGGCTAGGCTCTTCCAATAAAGGTATGCTATTTCTAGTTAATTAAATATATATTTGAATCAAATGTTAAATTCCATGACCTAATTGAAGTATTTCATCAACGTGGAGCTTCTAAATGAAATTGGTCCAGAGGGATGCATTACAACTGAAAACATACTTGAAATGAGTATTAGGAGTGCCTTTCTCTTTGATAAAAATGCCAACTCCACCTAGATGGAAACATAGGCAGGGAAATCATATGAGAATGAAGTCAAAACCCACTTAGCCAAAAGGATGTTTTCCTGGAAAGTCTGGGGACAGGCTGGAGTGGATGTGAATTCTGCAGCCATGGATTCCTGCTTGGCCCCACATGCCACAGGCGATAAGTGACTCCTTGCAACTCTCTGAGGTCAATTTTCCCTGAGATGTCCAGAGGGATAGCTGGATCACCTCCCTTTTAGCTTTGGTGTTCTCCAATCCTGTGACACATTATTGGCTCTGAGTCTGTGATTAGGGAATATGGTTTATATTAGATGTACGGTGAACAGTGCTTTCAATCAATCACCATCTTGTGGATGATGTTTACCCATTTCTGTTTTGTGTCAGGGAGAGATACGCATATATGGTACATATATCCAGGGCACTGATCAAATAAAGAGCAGGATTCTAGCCTAAGTGAGTTCTTCCAGGCTTGAATTCTCAGTGATCTGCAAAAGTATGCAAATCGCTCCTCAGTTTTCCCTGAACAAGGATTAAATTAGTAGGTATTGTAAATAACACCTCACAGAGCAAAACCAGGCAGAACAAATAGCTGCATTTGGAAATAGAGACAAGAGATGATGAAATGAAATGCAGCATAAAAAATGCTCATAAATACAACTGAGAAGGACATAAAACAGTGCATCAGCAATGTTTATAATGCATTAAAGGAAATGAAAGGAAATCATGAGACCATTTGTGTATATTGGCCTGAAGAATGGAGATGGGTGAGTTCCTCTAGGCAGGCTCCTCCAGCATTTATCGTCATGCAGTACAGGACGCACAGGACCAGGAGTAAAGAGGCATGGATGCTGGTTTACAGCCTGTCCCAGACTACTCCTTCGTGGTTGCAATTCTCTCCTGGCCCAGTTTATTCCTCTAGAGAATGGGAAAATCACACCCACCTTTCAGGTTTCTATGGGAATGTTATCCACAGGTAAGGATTTGTAAGTTATCATTTGTAAGTTGTGTTGTTACCTTGCCGGGAGCTGGCCCCGGCAACAGTCAGTCAGGGTTCCCCAAAGGTGGCGATGGAGTTGGCAATATGAGGTGACCAGAGGCGAAGAGTGGTGTGGAGATCTCCTGAAAACCCTGTGTCTTCAGGGTTCTTTCTTTAAAGCTTTTTAGTTACATCAATTTAGCTTTAGGCAAACAGTTGGTTCTGTCTATCTTTGCTTCTGTCTCTCTTATGCAGGCTCTCTGCCTTTTCCTCCTCCTCTGGCTCTGCCTTTGTCTCTCTTGACTGTCAAGGGCCCAGTCTTT
Organism: Spilogale gracilis; assembly: GCA_004023965.1. Lineage (NCBI taxonomy): Eukaryota > Metazoa > Chordata > Mammalia > Carnivora > Mephitidae > Spilogale > Spilogale gracilis. Next base: position 472,465 of record PITA01000003.1, read on the forward strand.
TATTATTCAAAAGTGGAGAAGTTGGGGGATGTAGTTAGGTTAAAGTTAAACAAAGGGATTCATAGCAGGCAGAATCAAGCCTTTCTAAGAAATCGGTCTTTACCATTAAAAGGGAAGTTTGTGAATAGACTCAGTTTGATAGTTGGGCAGAAAGTAAAGATGGTGTTGATGACCCCCTGACATAAGCATAACTCCATATTCTTGGCGGGGAAAGCCCGGAGGGACTTTCATTCACATTCACAGGCACCTCCACCAAAATTTCTGGTGGCTTAGGCACGGCGGGAGGGGTGGATCACGCAGGGTCCCGACATTAACCTATTTCAGTCATTAAAAGCATCACCTCATTTTATATAGAAAAACACCTGATGCAAGGTTGTTATTGCACAACATAATACTCATGTTTCTTATAAAGAAGAAAACTCAATGAGGTTATAGTCACAAAGTAAACAAATCAGTACAGTTTAATGACTGCGATAAAAGCCAGGAACCATGTTCCTTTTTTCTTTATTTAAACTTTCTGACGATTCTATAAGATTGATGAACTTATTTCTATTGCACAAATGAAGAAACTTAGGCTTTGTGTTCATGAAAATGAAGTTTCAAACTTAGGAGTCATTTTCCCCAAATCAAACAGCTCTTAGAAGTGAAGATGCGATTTAAAGCCAGGCACTCCTATTCCAAGACTTATAATGTTATCAACCGCTATATCCAACTGAGTAATATTGTAGTAATTAAGTGTCTTACTACCTGTATGAAATTACACCAGCCTTAAAGGATTGTGTATCTACCGGGAGTAGGGGAAGACACAGGTCAGAGAAGTTTTTGTGGTGCACATCTAGAACACTGCAAAAAGGAAATCTCACTGACTAAGCATAGATACCAGGTCCCAACCTTGGGAACACCACACAGCCCAAGAGAACTACTTGAAGCCAAGAGCCCTGACAGCAAGTTAAAACCAAAGTCATTAGAACACCAGATATCAAAATCAGGGAAACCAAGTTCAGTCATCACAGACAGAGGTCACATGTAAGCCATAAATTCCGAGGGAAAAATATTGTGTCAAAAATCACTATGATGAAATAATCATCATTAAAATGCATGCTACATTATCTAGTGGAGAGTGTGGACAACAAAAATGCAAATAAATGGAAAATTTGAGCAGAGAGATGGAAATGATAAAAAAAAGGACAGATGAAAAACTTAAAAGTGAAAAATATAGTAAATGGATTCAAAATATAGAAAATAGATTCTTCACAGCAGACTATACAGAGAAGAGAAAAATATCAATGAACTTGAAAGCACTTCTATGGAAACTATCAAAACTGCAACAGTAAGACAAGAAAGAGTAAAACAGATATAACATCAGAGATCTGAGATACAATATCAAATGTCTACCAAACGTGCAATTAGACTTTCAGAGGGAGAGGGGTAAAGAATGAAACACAAGGAACACTTAAATGGATAAAACCAAGAATGTTCAGACCCAGACATGAGCAAAACAATGGACTAGGCAACTCCTACCTCATTTTCCCACAACAACATCAAAGAACAAGCAGAAATTTTTAGAATTCTAAAAAGCAGTCCAAAAGTTTATAGTCACCAAACAAACACCAAATCAAGAAAAGGCACTTGAACGTGGTAGATGTGTCTTATGGCAATTTGATTTGCCCTTAGCCCCACCACTTGCCCTGCCCTTGGTGGAGCAGTGGCCTTAATGGTAGCCTGAATTCACACTGTGGCCCCCTTTCTGTGGTTCTAGATAGAGAAGAGAAGAGACTATTTGCAAATAGCATTATGTAAGTTAGAACTTATCTGGGACTACCTGAAAGATGGTATAAGGGGCTCAGCTCTGTTGCACCTACTTCAGAACTCAGACTAGAAAAGCAGCAAATACTGATTTAAAAAACAAAAAACAAAAACAAAAACAAAAAACCCTCTAGCCAAACTAGCAACCCTAAAAGTTCAGATGGCTAAAGGTTATGGTCAAAGTATACATACGTTGCATGAGGTCCAAAGCAAAAGCTGGGGAGACCTTCTTTAGTAGGTTAAGGCATTCAGAAGTAGCCACGTTCGGTGGAGAATTTAGAAAGCCACAGGTATGCACAGGGCAAGACACATGTTCAGTAAAGCCCTGAGAAGTTTAAGCTTTTACCTTGAGCTAATGCCTTGTCAGTACAAACCTGGCTAAGTGCTGAACCAGTCTTCAAAAGACTGGAAGAGGTAGGTTCTCTCTCTCTTTGGTTTTCTTCATTTTTTATTCTTTTAGAATCAGTGAAATTAAAAATTGTTATTTTTTTTAAGATCAGAGAACTAGAAAATCTTACAAATGAAGGAAAGAAGACACACAAAACTAAAATCAGCAATAAAAAGAGGGACATTACTACCAACCTTACAGAAATAAAAAGTATTATGAAATAATACTTTGAATGGTCGCATACCAACAAATTTTATGTCTTAGATGAAATGGGCAAATTCCTATAAACGCAAAAATTGACTATGCTGACTAAAATTCTCAACAGACCTATAACAAGTAAAGAGAGTGAATCATTAATGAAAACCTCTCCCAAATAAAAAAGTCTATGAGCAGATGACTTCACTATCAAATCCTGCCAAACATTCAAAGAATAATTAACAAAAATTATTATTTATGAAAAAGGTTATTTATTTATTTATATATTTATGTATTTATATATTTATTTACTGAGTGGTGGGGAGGGGCAGAGGGAGAGGGAGACAGGAACTTAAGCAAGTCCCATGGCCACTGCATGAGCCTAATGTGGAGCTTGATCTGACAACCCTGAGATCATGACCTGAGCAGAAATCTAGAGTTGAACAGTTAATGCACTGAGCCAGCCTGGGGGGCCCCAGAAAAAATTGTGATAAATTCTGTAATTCATCAAAAAATAGTGACTAGAGAAAATGCTTCCTTATGCATTCTATGAGGGAAGTATTACCTAGTATCAAAGCCGAACAATAATTTCACAAAAAAATTACATAAATATAAATATGCTTATGAAAATAGAGGTGAGAGATTTTTTATCTCCAGAAGACCTGCATTACAGTAAATGTTAAAACAAATCTTCACATCAGAGGGAAATGGTACATATATCTGCAAGACAGAATAAATAACAGAACGAAGAAAATATCTGTGTAAACATAAAAAAAAAATTTAATGATTTTTGTCAAAGAGAGATTTTAAAGACTGATGATCATATAAATAAAAATAATTACAATGTATTATGGAATGTGTAATATTTGGACACATAGCATAAAGAGCTGGCAGTGGGATAAATGGAATTAGTCAGTTGTAAGATCTTCACACTATATATGAAATCGTGTGATTTGAAGCAGCATTATATGAAAGCAGACTGTGACAATTTAAAGATGTTTAGTCTCTAGAGCAACTGGGAAAACAAAACACAAAAAAGTTAAATATAAAAAATCAGTTTAAGTTATAAAACTGAATACTGAAAAAAAATCAACAGAGGGAACAGACTAACATGGAAAAATTTTATAAGTAAATATAAAACAAGTGATAAGATATTAGACTGAAACCCAATCCTATTGATAATTATAAAAATGCAAATGGACTGGGACACCTGGATGGCTCTGTCCAAAGAGTGCGTGACTCTTGATCTTAGGACTATAGGTTTGAAGCCTATTTTGGGTGTAGAGATTACTAAAAAAGAGTAATAATAATAAGTGAACTTTATTTTTTAAAAATATTTTATTTATTTATTTGACAGAGAGAAACACAGCTAGAGAGGGAACACAAGCAGGGGGAGTGAGAGAGGGAGAAGCAGGCTTCCTGCTGAGCAGGGAGCCCGAGGTGGGGCTCGATCCCGGGACTCCAGGATCATGACTTGAGCCGAAGACAGACATTTAATGACTGAGGCACCCAGGTTCCCCAATAAGTGAACTTTTTTAAAAAGTGCAGGGATGCCTGGGTGGCTCACTTGGTTAAATGTCTGTCTTCAGCTCAGGTCATGACCCCAGAGTCCTGGGATCAACTCCTGCATTGGGATCTTTGCTTGGCAGGGAGCCTGCTTCACCCTCTGCCGCCACTCCCCTTCCTCATGCTCTCTCTCTCTCTCTCTCTGACAAATAAATAAATAAAATCTTTAAAAAATGCAAATGAACTGAACAAATGAAATAAGTTCTTCTGATGACCAAGATAGAAATAACAGAGATTGGTTTCCCTTTCAAACAAAAAAAAATCAGAAAAATTGGGCAAAAATCTGTTAAAAGAACAACATTTAAGACACTGGACATCCAGCAACAATGGATTGGGATTTCTGACAGACATAAAATGAAAGGAACAAGTCCTAAGACTTGCCCAATTCACTATCTTGAGAAAGTGTCCAGGTCATGCCACAGAGAGGGGAAAGCCAGATGGAGCTGCTGAGTGAGACGACTCCTTGAGTCGAGGAGAAAATGCTCAGTGAGACAAGACCAAGGTGCCCAGAGTTTGTCAAACAGAGAAGAAAAAGTCTATGCAAAGATGAGGGTCTCTAGATCTGTAGGATATCTAAGTCAAAAATTCAGTAGAGTACTCATCAGCACGGGCATGTGAGGACACTCATAAGGCAGGAAAAACGATATAATTTAACAGGGTCAGGCACCCATACTGGGTCAGAAAAAAATAACCTATTCCCATGACCAATCTGACTGGAAAATCTCATAATTAAAGGAACATCAGTGGTGTCCTCGAAGCTGGTAACTACCTGGTATTTACTTGAGTAAATAAATAATATTTTAAAAAACAAATGGGATGCCTGGGTGGTTCAGTCCGTTAAATGTCTGCCTTCAGCTCAGGTCATGATCCTTGGTCCTGGAATTAAATCTGGCGTCAGGATCCTTGCTCAGTGGGGAGCCTGCTTCTCCCTCTGCCTGCTGCTCCCCCTGCCTGCACTCTCTCTCTGACAAATAAATAAATAAAACCTTTAAATGTAAATTTAAAAAAAACTGTCAAAAAATAATGTACTGTGTGTTTATGAGACATTGAAAGGAAACACATGACAGCCCCTGCAGAAATGTTAAGGGGGGACAGATGGAAGCATACTATTATCAGACTTTTATATTACAACGGAAGTAGTATACTATCATTTGAAAAGTAGACTGCTTAAGTTAAAAAGAAAATTGTAAATACAAAAACATCACTAAAGTCACAAACAAAAATAATTACAGCTAGTGAGCCAATGAAAGATAAAATGGACTCATGAAAAATGCTCAGTGAATCCAAAGGAAGACAGAGAAAGAGAGGGAAAAAGTGAACAGAATTAGGACAAATAAAAAATGAAATGTGATAGTTTTAAACCTAACCAAATAAATAATGACAATGCCCGAATCAAAAGATGGGGATGGTTAGGTTGGATAAAAATGCAAGATCCCAAATTCAGTGGCTGTTGTGGCTTAAATTGTCCAACCTCCCTCAAAGAGATGTTTGAAGTCTTATCCCTAAATTCCCGTGAATGTGATCTTATGCGGAAACAAGATCTTTCCCAGTATAGTAGCTAAGATGAAGTCATATTAGACTAGAGTGAACCCCAAATCCAACGACTGGAATCTTTAGAAGGAGGCCCCATGAGAACACAGAGGCACAGACATCTGGAGGAAAGATGGCCATGTAGAGATGGAGGTGAAAATCAGAGTGATGCAGCCACAGCCCAGGGATGCCAAGAATTTCTGGCAAACCCCAGAAGCCAGGGAGAAGCAAGGGAAGATTCTTCTCTAAAGCCTTCAGAGGGGCCATAGCCTTCTTAAACCTTGGTTTTGACTTCTAGCTTCCAGAAAGTGATAGAAAAAATTTCTGTTGCTTCAACTCCCCAATTGGCAGTGATATTTATGGCAACCTTAGGGGTGCTAACACAATGTTGGTATTAGGAAGTGGGGTGCTGCTGTGATAAATACCTAAAAATATGGAAGTGGCCTTGGGATTTCGTAAGTGTAGAGACTGGAGGAATTTTAAGGTGCTTGGTGGAAAAAGCTAGATTATCTTGAACATATTTTTGGTAGAAATATACATACAGAGGAGACACAGTTTTTTGAGAATGGTATAACACCAGACACATTGTCAGCTAAGACTACACAGAATAGAGATAGGACCAACAAAGGAAGGCTATAAGAATTCTGGGATTCTGCAGGCTAGAACTAGGCTGATAGCACTAACTGATTATGAACTTGTGCTATCTTCAAGAATAGGGACTGACAACTACAAGCATGGCTCAGAGGCTGGCAAGGCTGACAGGGCTTCCGTGGGTTCCGTGGGAACAGAACATCAAAACACAGTGGATTACTTGCAGTCATTTAAGCCTAACAGAATTTATCACACTGGTTTTCACACTTCCTTAGGGCCCATGAATCTCGGGGGTCAGGCTGTTATGGATTGAAGATGCCCCCGAAAAGATATGTTGATGTCCTAACACCCAGTACCTATGGATATAATCTTATTTGGAAAGAGTCTTTGCAGATGTCAATGGTTAAGACAAGATCATACTGGGTCAGTGTAGCCTCTAAACCCAGTGCCTGGTGTCCTTATTAAAAGGTCATGTAAAAACACAAAGACATGGAGACACAGGCATATGAAGACGGAAGCAGTGATAGGAGCCATGTGCCTATAAGCCACAGATGATAAAGTCTGGTGTCGACCACCTCCCCAAAGAGGAACCGAGGATGCTCAGGATAATGCAAATCACACAGCAAGGTTTCTTTCCAGCTAGCTGGGGGTCCAAGTTTATTGCCAGCTAGCTGGGGTCCAAGGTTCCAGCAAGGACCCCGAATGCAAGGGTCTAGGGGTATATATGCATTTCAAACAGCAAGCATGAGTCACACAGTTCACAAGTCAACCGCCCATTCTTAGTTTGCATCTAAATACCTCCCTGGGACCCTCCCTGGAAGGGAGATTAAGGGGTTTAACTGGTTGGGTGTTTCCCCCAACCTGGCTCACCTGTTTTCCGGGGGCCATTTATCCATAACACCTGGAACTGTTTTTATGAGTAAACAGGATGATGGCTTGGATTCTAAAACTGGACCTTACACAGGATGATGAGAATGGCCAGCAATGAACAGAAGCCAGGAAGGGGGAAGGAAAGAGTCTTCTCTAGGGCCCTCAGAGTGAGTGTGCCCTGCAGATACTTTGATCTCAGACTTCTAGCCTCCAGAACTGTGAGAGAATAAATTTCTCTTGCTGTAAGCCACCCAGCTTTTGGTAGTCGTCCTATGGCCTACAAGAAACCTCTTTTAATGACAAATACATAAATATTGGCAAAATAATGGTAAAAACCATGTCACAATAACACTAGGCAAAGGATATTAGATTGGCAATATTAATATCAGAAAAAAATAGATTTCAGAACAAAGGAATAAAAGCCATTTCATTAAGATGGAGTGAATACATGAAGAGAATATAATAGCTTATAATGTTTATGCACTTAGTTACAAAACATATGAAGCAAAAAATGATACAAGTACACAGAGAAAGAGAAAAATTGACAATTATTGGAGGAGATTGCAATGCACTTCTTTTGCTAATTAATAGAAGTAGATTGAAAATTAATAAAAATGTAGAAGATATGAGATACTCTCAATTACCTTGATATAATTAATATATCGAACACTCCACTCAGCAACTATATATTTACATATAATTTTCAAATATACAGGAAAATTTTTTCCAAATTATGCCATATTCTGGACCATAAAGTAGTTCCCACTAAACTTGAGAAGATTCCATTTGTAAAAATTTGATGTTTGTTGGCAATATGATTAAATTAGAATAAAAAAAAAACAGAAAAAAATTATGGAATATGTCCAACGAATAAGAAATTAATAGCAAACTTATAAATAAATATCAACTTGTAAAATAGTATTTTTAACTGAGCGAAATGAAACAGAACATATCAGAAGTTCTGAGATGTTGATAACACAGTATCAAGGGAGAAATTTACAGCATTAGATCTGTATATTAGAAAAAAAGAATGGTCTCAAAATTATGTCCCAGGAGTTAACCCTAGAAAAAATTTTGAAAATCCAAAGTAAGTAGAAGAAAAAAAATAATAAATATCAGAACAGACAGGAATGAAATATAAAACGAAAACAGGAGAAAGTGAAACAAAAAACAAAAGCTAGTTATTTAAGATCAGTGAAATTGATAAAATGTTTTCCAGGCTGGTGAGGAAACAGAAAGAAGGTACAGAGTAACAAAGCGAGAGAAAGAGAAGTAGTATTACTATAGATTGTAAAGATATTAAAAGAATAATTAAAAAATAAGAGTAATCACCTTTATGCTGATATATTCCATAAGTTAGATGAAATATACCCATTTCTTAAAATACACAAACTACCAAAGCACACTCAAGAAGAAACATCAATTGAATAGTCATAAATTTATTAAAGAAATTGTACTTATATAAAGAATATTGTTGACCCAAATGACTTCACTGAGAAAATTCAGTCAAACAACTGAGGAAGAAATAGTGTCAAATCTGTATGAACTCTTCAGAAAATTGAAGAGTAAGGCAATATTTGCCATCTTACAATGCCAATGAACCAGCATTACCTTGACTCCAAAACCAGAAATAGACATTACCTAAAAGAGAACTATATACCAATATCACTCATGAATATACATGCCAAAATTCTAACCAAAATTGTAGCAAAATGATATCTAACAATATATAAAAAGGATAATACATTATAGCCAAGTGGTTCTGTCCCAGGAAGATATGATTTTCTAGTCACCGCAATGCTCTCCTTCCTCAATTAAAAAAAAAAAAAGACTCACCAAGCCAAACCTTGATAAGAATGTGGAGCAAACAAACCTCTATTATTCCGGATAAAATGTGAAATTGTACAACCACTTTGGAAAACAGTTTGGCAGTTGTTCACAGAGTCAAACATACCTACCCTAAGACTCAGTGCTTCTTCTACTCCTAGGTATTTTTCCAAGAGAGATAAAAACATGCCACAAAGACTTCTACAAGATTAATAGAGCTTTATTCTTAATGATACAACCTGGAAATAACCTAAATGTTCATAACAAGAGTTAACACATTTTGCTATTGTGTGTCCATTTGATGGAAAACTCGCAGCAATAAAAAGTTGTCATCAATTGACACATACGAAAACATGAATGCACAAGATGCAGACACTATGTTGACTGAAAATGGTCAGAAACACAAGAGTTCATATTTAGGGCTCCTGGGTGGCACAGTCAATTAAACAAACATCCTTTGGTTTCAACTCAGGTTGTGGTCTCGAGGTTATGAGCTCAGCGTAGGACTCTCCCTCCCTCTCCCTTGTCCCTCCCCACCATGATGTCCATCTGTGTGTATGTCTCTCTCTTTCTAAAATAAATAAATAAATCTTTTTTTAAAGTTTATATTTTATAATCCTATTATTTTACTAGTGACATTTTATTTTATTTTTTTATATTTTATTTTTTCAGTGTTCCAAGATTCATTGTTTATGCCCCACACCCAGTGCTCCATGCCATATGTGCCCTCTGTAATACCCACCATCAGACCTACCCATGCCCCACCTCCTTCCCTCCAAAACCCTCAGTTTGTTTCTGAGTCCAGTCTCTTATGTTTCATTTCCCTCCCCGATTTACCCTACTTTCCATTTCCTTTCTTTCTCCTACTGCCCTCTATATTACTCCTTGTGCACCACAAGTAAGTGAAACCATGTGATACTTGACTTTTTCTACTTGGCTTATTTCACTCAGCATAATCTCTTTAAGTCCAGTCCATGTTGCTAATAAAGTTGGGTATTCATCCTTTCTGATGGAAGTGTAAGTAATATTCCATTGTATACATGTACAATACCTTCTTTATCCATTCATCTGTTGAAGGGCACCTTGGCTCTTTCCACAGTTTGGTGATTGTGGCTATTGTTGCAATGAACATTGGGGTACATATGGCCCTTATTTTCACTACATCTGTATCTTTGGGGTGAATACCCACTAGTGCAATTGCAGGGTCAAATGGTAGCTCTATTTTTAATTTTTTAAGGAATCTCCACACTGTTTTCCAAAGTAGCTGCTCCAACTTGCATTCCCACCAACCGTGTAAGAGGTTCATTTTTACTTTCTTTTACTTTCTCTGCAGCCTCTCCAACACTTGTTTCCTGTCCTGTTAATTTTGGCCATTCTGACTGTGTAAGGTGGTATCTTAGTGTGGTTTTAATTTGAATTATAATCCTATTTAAACAAACTTTTAGACTAGGTGAAACTGAAACCAATAGCAGAAGGAGTTGCCTGAAAAAAAGAATTTCTGGGGATGGTGGAAAATATTTTAGATATTGTTATAAGTGCTAATGATATAGGTGTAAGCTATTGTAAAAACACATTAATCAGAACAATAAACTATTTGTTTTATGATATGTAATTCACACCACAACAAGAAAAAGAGAGATGAAGATGAAAATTAGCTAATTGATAGTAGTTTTGATAAGTACATCAATTTCTTTTCTCATGTGGTAAAAAACAAAACTAAGATTGGAAACTGCTTTAAGCTGCAGTACATTATGAGCAAGAATTTACCCTTATTGCTGCCAACTGTGGATTTTTTGGAATTGTTTGTTACTGAGGCATAACCAGGGCAAGGTGATTAATAAGCAGGTTAAGTCTTAACTTATTCTAAAACATATTGCCTTCCTATTTCTGCCATTTTTAAAATCTTACCATTTTCAAAAACTTAAAGCATGAAATTTATCAATTACCTAAAATGTCTTTTTAAAACTTGTTATGTTGTAAAACTATTTTATTCTTCTAGTGATACTATAATATTCTATACATGAGAAGTCAAATCACAGGAAGTGTGACTAGGAAACTATATTGGAAGCTGAAAACATGGAGATCAATGGCTTATGCTATTTTAAAATAATAACTTATGAGGGTGACCTGGCTGCAAATGGCAACTACTTTGGTATTTGCGGGGACAGAGGAGACCACTCTCTTTCTTTTCTGGATTACAGGAGGTAACAGAAGGAAATAACACTTCCTACAATCCACAAGCCTTCTACTAACATCCTTAACTCCTGGGAAAATGTTGAGCATTAAGATCAGAAGAAGTGAACAGCTCTGAAACTAACCTATATTGACTGGACATTGTGTACTTGGCATTTGGCGAATTGCTTGTAATACATTATATCATTTAATCTTTATTAATCTACATTTGAACCTACAAATGTATTACCATTTCTGCTTTAGAGATGAAGAAATTAGGTTCACAAATTAAGTATATTGCCTATTTGTTTCACATAAAGACTGTAAGAGCTCAACCCCAGGGAAGTCTGATGCCAAAGAGAGTGTTCTACTGCATTTTCTGTCCTTATTCCTCCCAGATCCACTGTCTAGGACTCCCTTCCCTGAGTTATAACAGCCTTCTGACCTCCAAACCATAGTCCAAGGAACAGGAAGAAAAAGTGTTATTTGATTTGTGGTAAAGACAACATATCAGATTTGTTTAATTGCCTCTTCATTATTTAGCTCTCAGAAATACCATCTATTAATCACCTGAGAGTTAATCATACTAAATTTCATCCATTAAAAACAGAAGCCATTAGTCAGAGAGCCAACAGCAAAGACAGTGCACATGAAAAGCAATCATCATTTTGGATGTGAGCCAACATTTGCCCAGATGACTATAAGCTAATGATACAGAGCAAGAACACACTGGAAGGACGTGGCTAGGAGGGATGAGAAATTTTATTTTTCAAAGAAAACAAAGCATAAAAAGGAAGAATTGCATTTCAATAAAGTTTTTTTTAAAAAAATTTTTTTGGGAACTTCTAATCACCTTGAATTTGCTCTGGCCCACTGAAGATTAAAAATGCATCAAAAGTGATCTGCAAGTTATAAACAGATGCATTATCATGAGGAAGAAACTGCAGGAGATGAATGTGAAGAACAAGAAAACACCTAGAACTCTCAGATCTAAGAAAACCCTGTGGCTATATCATAATTTGTTACCAACGTTTTGATGGAATTGTTTTGATGGGAGATATTTTAATTCAGCCTAAATAAATAAAAATCAGTAAAAAAGAAAAAAATCAAACAGGAACTATAGTGTCATTGCCCTTGAGGAGGATTTGGTTCTATCCACTAGAATGACTTGGTGGTATATTTAATGTCTTCTGGTTCCCTGGACTATACACTTTGATTCCTGCCTACATCACCCAAGATGTACAGTCCTCCCTTCTCTGCACTTGATCTTCTGCCTGGATTTAACACCTCATCTGTATCAACCTGCAATGTCAGCCAAATGTCATCTGCTAGCCTTGACTCTATGGGCCTCACTCTTCCCATTCTCCCATAGGGTATAATTTGTGAGCCAACCCTGTCTATATTACTGGGTATTTCTTGAAGCTGAGTTATAGCTGCAAGTTACACCTACTTGCACTTTATTACTCATTAATAAACATTGCCAAAGGATTGAAATTCAAAATTGTGTCCATTTCTCTAATGCCTTTCCAAAAATCTACTCCTTTGTTCTTTAAGAAATAGTTAAAACTCTACCTCATTGATATGACTGTGTATAAAACAACAACAGAAAATTAGTTTTGCAATGAAATACACTTATTTATTTGTCAGTTAGTTTGGCTAAATTTCCTCTAGGGATAGTCATTCTAATATTCCCACATTTTACTAGTTATTGCAGATTAGATGAAAATAGCTTATAACTAAGAAGAAAATTTCTTGTGTAGTCTCTAATCATTGGTTAATACTTTCTCTCCAATGAACCATATTAGAAATGTTATTTTATTTATAGTGGCATTTAGATATTCCTGATTGCTTTAATGTCTGACACATGAAGATTTTTTCGGTCTAGTATAGCATCAAACATCTGGATGAAAGCTTAGCATTTGAGTAATTTATCTCCATATTTTCAATTATCCTCATGTTTGACATCTTATGGAGCAAACAACCAGATGTGTCACTGAAGATTTCACTTTTTAACCAGATGTTCTAGTATCTACTAGACATTTTTCAAATAAAAAAAAAAAGGTTTTTTTTTTTCACTCTTCATAATAAACAACCTTTCCCAGCCTTTTACATTTGAATTGCTCTATCCTTTACTCAATAGAAAATTCAATTTCCTTGAAGCTGGTTAAATCAAAAACAAAAACAAAAATAAGACCTCATACTTTTCTTTTCTTTTTTTTTTTTTTTTAAGATTTTATTTATTTGACAGAGAGAAACACAGCTAGAGAGGGAACACAAGCAGGGGGAGTGAGAGAGGGAGAAGCAGGCTTCCCGCCGAGCAGGAAGCCCGATGTGGGGCTCGATCCCGGGTCTTCGGGATCATGACCTGAGCCGAAGGCAGTGGCTCAACCTACTGAGCCACCCAGGCGCCGCCAAGACCTCATACTTTTCTTAATGTATCTTTTCTTTTCCAATCATCATAATGGTTCTGTTGTTCTAACCAACTGATGTATTAACCAACTAATGAAAGTCCTTTCTGTTGTGTGTTGCAAAGAAATTGACTTGGAAAGATGACCACTACATGAAAGTTCTACCCCTATCATTTCAGAACATACTTCTTTACAATGTTATGGATTCAAATCAAATATTTATTGGAAAACTACTCAGTTCAAGGCTCTGTGAAAAAAATAATGTCTAGAATTATGTAACACCCTTTCTTTCCCCTGAATTTAAAAGACAGCCATACGTTTAATTGGCAATCAAAAGATTGTCTTAGGATTGTGTACTTTTATTTGCAAAGAACAAAACAGATTCATATTAACCCCTGAATAAGGATTTATTGGAAATATTAACTGAAATGTCAAGAAAACACAGAGAGGGAATTTCTGCTGTGTCTAATGAGAACTAGAATTGTCTGTCTCTCCTCCCTGATCTCTCTTCTCTCTCTGAAGGTACAGGATTACTATGACTTGGGAAACTCTTGTCACAACTTCTTCAATCTCAATTCTTCAAAATGACTCTTCCTAAGTCTCTACACTATCCTCCCATAACCTACCAATATCAGCAGCTTTTTTTTATGTTTCTGTCAACTATATCCATTTATTTCTATATGATATTGCAATCCAGTAAATAGATCTGATTCAATTTTTCAAGAAAGATTATCTGAAAGGCTCAGGGCATGCCATGGGTTCATTCCACTCTCTGTCAGGTTTCTATCCTGACATAATCAGTCATGACCAGAAGATTGGTTTCATGTGGTACAAATGTAGCAGACCTTCAGAAATATATAGGGTGGAAGAAATTTCTAAGAAAGGCATGAAGAGACAACTAACAGTGGATAACAAGTGGATAGGATTTCCCCACCAGCTGACCCAGAGAGAGATGCCCTAAATATTTTGATCAAGACTGACAAACTTAAAAGAAACCTTATGGATCAAATAGTTAAAATTCCTCTCTTACATAAAGGAAAAAAGGCCCTGCAAGCTGAAATAACTACACATCAACTTTATTACTGTTTTTGTTTGATATGTATTACTTAAAGACCAAATAAAATGTCAAATATGTTACAAGTAAGGTACTACATATAATATGTAGATTGTGAATATAATCATAAATACCATTCTATTCACTTGATTTAATTTTCTGGACCTGCTTTTCAATATTTTACTTTGGAAAGATTATTGCTAGTTTTATTTAATGCAAAGAGTCAATTCATCAAACATCCAGCTGTGACTAAGACTTATTAGTTCTTAAATTTTATACTATTTTTGGACATACATAACCTGTATTAAACGTGCATGAGATCAGGATAAAGAAAATATTACTCCACGAGACCAGGTTTTCTCCATCACCTCTGCTCTGCTAGTATGTGACTTTGAGCAAGTCTGTTACTTTGTAAACTCTAAGGTTTAGTTGTGTTGTTCATCAAGGTTAATGTGGAATGGCTTGTCTATTTGGGCTACATTGAAATGCGTCCATCAAATCAGCTCCTTGAAAATGGTGATGAAATACTATGATATATCCATTGCGTGTGTTCAAGAATATATTTGAAAGCATATCCCAGATGATTCCATACCACATAAATGCCCTAGTCTTGTCACATAGTAGACAATATTTATTGAAGAATCGTCATTATTAGCTCCATTTGATCAGTCAGAAACTGGACTCAAAGAGGTCCCAGAAAAAAGAAACAATTATAAAGCAATAAAATACAAACTCAATGCATATTTTGCCAACTCCAAAGACTAATTTTTCACCTGCCATGTTGCCTCTTACAACATTCTAAGTATGTCTTATCTTTCTTTATTTCATACTGAGACCAGAATTTTTCTAATTTCAAGTATGAGGCAAAAAATAAATCTACTTGCTAACCCTATGGGTGAATTTAGTCCCAGAGAATCAACCAAAACAATGTTGTTTGTAAACGTTGATTAAATTTTCTTCTATCGATTTATATGAGAATTTTCCCTTGTGACAAAGGAACCACATTTTCTCCCCATTAAATATCTTTTTTTTATTTATAAGATTTTAACCAAGAGAAAAAAAAATCAAAAATAAATAATGTTCTATTCAATAGAACAAATTGAAAAAAGCAGTAATCAAAGTATATACTTGGAGTCAGTATATCTTATCATTTTGATTTGGAGTTTCAGCCATAAATGAATGATTATAAGATGAATTGCCCTATACATCCTCATGTTCATTCCTAAAAGCTAACTTCTTAAAAATAAAGAAAGAGTTAGAAAAGCCACTTACAGTAAAGTAATCAGAGGGTGGCTGTTTCTAAATCTGAGAAATTATAAACAGCATTGCCAAACAAGTGTTGAGGAGAAAGAAACTTGAAGGATAAAGACAACATGCTTTCTTTGTGGTTTCCTTTTAATTTATTTATGACAAGACTGGGTGTTCTTTTTTTCATTCCATTAATGTTATAAAACTGGTGTTGATTCCTTATGTTTACATGTTTAGAATCTATATGGAAATCTTCACAACATAATCACAAGCAGATTAAAAATAGAAAACATTTTTTTTCATTGTGAGTTTTGAGACCATAACATTTTCCAGGTGTTAATGAGGGGATTTGACACATAAATGTGTTGGAAAATCATCTATGAGCAGTTACCTCTGACAAGCCTGATCAGGCATCATAAGAATGCCCTGCTGAATACAACACTATGAGGCTTAGCCCATGGTAGGCTGAGACTCAGACAACCTGTATGGTGATTAAACAAAGTCACAGTTCTATGCTGGACATCAGGGCTGAGGGTAAAGGAAGACGAAAGCCTGAAATGTGGGAATGAATAATGATTCGAGAAGTTGGGCACACGGGTAATATAAGCAACAGATAGGAAGTATTGAGACAGTTCAGAACAAAGAACATAAATGAAAAGATAGAAGTACGATTGGTCCTTGAACAACGTGGGGTTTAGGGACACTGACTTTCTGCCCATTAAAAATCCCTGTCTGAATTTTGACTTCCCCAAAACTTAACTAATAGCCTACTGTTGACTAGAAGTCTTGCTGATAACATAAGTAGTTGATTAACACATACTTTATGTGGTACATGTATTATATATGATATTCTTATAATTAGGGAAGCTGGAGAAAAGAAAATGTTATTAAGAAAATCATAAGGAAGAGAAAATACATTAACAGCACTGTACTGTATTTATCAAAAAATAATCCGTGTATTAAGTGGACCCATGCAGTTGTTCAAGGGTCAATGATATAGTTTTGCTTTAGAATCAGACCACTTAAGTGGGTGACACTTAAGGATGGAGGTAGCTTATAGGAATACTATAGGAGACAACTTTCTTTACTAAAATATGCACCTTATAAATGTTGAAAGATAAAATCCTACTTTACTGCTTACATGTGTCCTTGAAACTGCCATGTATGAGGAGTCAGCTTTTTCTGATCACTATTAGTAGCCCCGGGCTCTTAGTTTTTGACAACTTGCAAGGTTGGTATTATTATCATCCCTTTTTTTAAAACATTTTATATTTTTAAAGATTTTATTTATTTGAAAGAAAGAGTGAGCTCACACAAGCAGAGGATAAAGGCAGAGGGGGGATGAAGAAGCAGACTCCCCCATTGAGCAGGGAGCCTGATGGGGCTTGATCCCAGGACCCTGGGATCATGATCAAGCCACTCAACAACTAACCACCTCCCCAGGTGGCCAAGCTATCCTCTTTTCTGAAGAAAGAAACAACTCAGAAAATAGCTGACCAAAAGAAAAACTTCAATTATTGGGCTATAAGCATGATATATTTTTTAAAACATTTTATTTATTTATTTGAGAGAGAGAGAGGAAGCAAAGAGTAGCAGAGGGAGAGAGAGAAGAAGACTCCCGACTGAGCAGGGACCCTGACCTGGAGTTTGATCCCAGGACCCTGAGATCATGACCCAACCCAAAGACCCAAGCAACCAACTATCCCCCCAGGCGCCCAAGAATGATATGTTTTTATTTGTCCCAGTAAGTATCACTAACAGCTTTAGGTAAAACTTTTTTTTTTAATTTAAATTTTATTTTATCTTTTCAGTGTTCCAAGATTCATTGTTTATGCACCACACCCAGTGCTCCATGCAATGTGTGCCCTCCTTAATACCCACCACCAGGCTCACCCCACCCTCCTCCCTTCAAAAGCCCTCAGTTTGTTTCATAGAGTCTACAATCTCTCATGCTTCATTCCCCCTCTGATTTACCCCAATTCACTTTTCCTTTCCTTCTTCTAATGTCCTCCATGTTTTTCCTTATACTCCACAAGTAAGTGAAACCATATGATAATTGACTTTCTCTGCTTGGCTTATTTCACTCAGCATAATCTCCTCCAGTCCCATCCATGTTGATACAAAAGTTGAGTATTCATCCTTTTTTATGGAGGTGTAATATGACCATATCTTCTTTATATTCTTCTGTTGAAGGGCATCTTGGCTCTTTCCACATTTTGGTGATTGTGACCATTGCTGTAATGAACACTGGGGTACATATGGCCCTTCTTTTCACTACATATGTATCTTTGGGGTAAATATCCAGTAGTGCAATTGCAGGGTCCTAGGGTAGCCCTATTTTTTAATTTTTTAAGGAATCTCCACACTGTTTTCCAAAGCAGCTGCTCCAACTTGCATTCCCACCAATGTAAGAGGGTTCCCCGTTCTCCACAGCCTCTCCAACACTTATTGTTTCCTGTCCTTTTAATTTCAGCCATTCTAACTGGTGCAAGGTGGAATCTCAATGTGGTTTCTATTTGAATTTCCCTGATGGCTAATGATGATGAACAGTTTTTCATGTGTCTGTTAGCCATTTGTATCTCTTCTATGGAGAAGTGTCTGTTCATGTCTTCTACCCATTTTTTGACATGATTATCTTTTTTGAGGGGTGTTGAGTTTTAGGAGTTCTTTATAGATCTTGGATATCATCCCTTTGCCTGTAATGTCATTTGTGAATATCTTCTCCCATTCCATGGGTTGCCTCTTTGTTTTGTTGACTGATTCCTTTTCTGTGTAGAAGCTTTTTATTTTTTTTTAAAGCTTTTATTTATTTGACAGAGAGGAACACAGCCAGAGAGGGAACACAAGCAAGGGGAGTGAGAGAGGGAGAAGGGTCTCCAGGATCATGACCCGAGCCGAAGGCAGTCGCTTAACCAAATGAGCCACCCAGGCGCCCCTAGAAGCTTTTTATTTTGATGAAGTTAGGTCAAACTCTTCTGCAATCACTGGGTGGTGGGTTCCTTTAAAACTTCATCCTGAGTTCAAGAAGTTAAGACTTTTCTGACTATTTGAGGAGCTGTTGCTTCTTAAGACTCACTGTTGTTCACTGACAAACTTCCATCTCATTCCCCATTCCAAATTTCTAGATATGACTAGCTTAGTGGCTCTAATAACCTAGCACAGAGGGAAAGAATCTTCTTTTCCATACCTCTTTGGCTTCTCCTCATGTCCGGTCACCCTGGTGTGGAGCAGAGACATGAAGAGAGAACAGATAGATCCTCACTTCATGAACCATGCAGCTGGCACTCTACTCTCCTTTCTACAATAACATTGACAATCTCTTGAGGTGCATGAGCTTGTATTTATTGTCCTCTCTATGCACAGTCCATTAACAAGAAAGAGCATTTTGGGTTCAACTTTTCCTTATGCACATCTCAGCCCCTTCTTGTTAGTTCCATGCAATCAGTGATGTCACAGACACCAGAAAAACAGCTCAAGCTCTTCCCATAACAGACCAGGGCCCACTAGATGATGGGAGCATGAGTTGCCCAACTCAAATATTTCCCATTGCCTCCCAGCCCCACCTTCCCTCCATACTCCAGGATCAGGAATTCTAAGGGTCTAGTAGTTCAGAATATTCCAGAAAGAGGTTAACTAGAGCTTGTTGTGTTTCCACTCTAAGACCCTGATTCCAAGAATCAACTAGAAATAAGGGACACTATGGAGAAATGATATGCAAAATTTAAATATTGTTTACTTAGAAATTTTGCTTATCATTTTTTTCAAAGTGTAATTCAGTATTATTTTACAAATAATAATTTACATGTAAAATATCACATCAAAGTATATGAGATTCATGTGGGTTAGAGGAAGTGTCATTAATTGTGAAGTGGAATTTATGTTATCCCTTGAATGTAGATAGTGAGAAAAAAGGAAGAAAAAAATGGTGATTAGGGTTGGATGTTGAGGTGTAAATGCTTACTGTGCTTACTTATTCATTGGAGAAACAATAGATAACTAGCTAGAGAGTCTTTTGAAAGTTATTATTAAGTCCTGGTCTTTATTAAAAACAGACTGGAAGGATAAAAGTAAATAATATATTTCAGGAAGTTGTTTCCATTGATTTCCATTAAAGACTTAAAAACTGTCAGGCATTTCAGTGTAGCATTTGACCTGTTCAAGGACAATTGTCAGCTATTACTTCCGAAGAGTTAATTAAAATATAAAATTGAACTATTTGCACACTCTTATTTTAATGGCATGCTATTGGTTAGAATTAACTTTATAATACAGTTGTCATGAATTATTTATGTCTAGGATCCTTTCTCCATGACTTTTAAATTCAAAGTACAACAAAAGTCAATGTGGATATAACTCCAGCTGATATGATACAGTGGTTTGGTTTAAGTAGACCATATAAAAATCTAAAAGATGATTTTATTCTTTTAGCAGCACTGTTTCATCAAAAGTTTCTGAGCCATGAGGATCAGGAGAAGAGAGGCCACCATCACTCCCAGTGCAAATCAGAGTCCCAAAATTTGGCTGACATTCCCCACCTTAACTATTGACAAGGAAACTTTCCAGTCTCAAGCCAAAAACTTTGGAATCGCCTCTGATTCCATTCTTTCTCATATCCCACAACTGATTCATCTGCAAACCTTGTCAGCTCTGCCTTCAAAACTTATCTAGTATCATCACTTTTTACCACCAGGGAATGAGCTATCATCATTCCATGTAGGTGCAACTGCAGTAAGCTTTTAATTAGCATCCTTGCTTCCCACTCTGTTTCTCAGCATTCTTTCTGAATAGAGCTATCAAGGCTATATTTTTACCTCTTAAATCAAATCACTTCTCTCCTCAGAGTCATCCATCTCAC
The DNA here is from genome assembly GCA_004023965.1 of Spilogale gracilis. Classification (NCBI taxonomy): domain Eukaryota; kingdom Metazoa; phylum Chordata; class Mammalia; order Carnivora; family Mephitidae; genus Spilogale; species Spilogale gracilis. The sequence continues at coordinate 492,975 of PITA01000003.1, forward strand.
TCAGAGTGAAGACTGAGAGATATTTACACAGTTTCCTTGTTACCTGGTCTGGTTCCCCACTTTTCCCCATTCTGACATATCTTAGACTTCATATCCTCCAGCTCTCCAGCTTGGACGTTGTTCCAGCAACATTGGCCTCTCAAAAGCAAACCTCTGCCTTAAGTATGGCATACCAGCCAAGACCTCCAACCACAACATTCTCCTTCCAAGTATTTACCGCTCAATTTCTTAAGATATCTGCTCAAATGCAACCTATTAGGTGAGGCTTTCACTGACAACAGTGTCAAAATCCTACCTCCCCTGAGCATCCTTACCTTGTGCAGTAAGTAGATTACATTGTGGCCTCTAGTTGTTTACACCTTTCCTTAATAGAGTAATACATCTATACCTTGATCATGTGACATTTCCATGTCACCCACTTGAATGTATTCCCTGATATTTCTAGTGATTGTGGGTTTGTCCATGTGGTTTGATTTCACCAATAGATTGTGGGCCCAAGCTAGAGTTTTGTGAGTTTTCACTGAGTTTCAATTCACCTTGTGTTTCTATCATTCTCCACGAGTAAAATGTGCCCTAGATGGCTACTAGTACAAGGGAGAGGAGACGAGGCTAGGGCAAATATGAACTTAGAAATCAACTTGAAGTCACTCATTGCAGCTAGCTTCAGGCCTGTGAGCAAAAGAACTCAGTTTGTAATTGTAAGCCACACAATTTGAAGATACTGTGCAGCTTTATTATAGCAGAGACAGTTGACTATTTATCCTGGATATTTATTCAGGAACACTCAATCTGTAACATTCTGTATATAGGTATCTCTCTTTATTTTCTTTCTTCACTGTTGGCTTATTGCTCTATTGCTAATCCCTAGGACAGCACTAAGGACATAATAGGTATTAAATGAATACTTGTTGAATACATGATTAAATGAATGGATTCAAGAACTTTTGAAGAACACCAGGGGACTCTTAACAACTTCATCACTTTGGGACGCTAAGATTGTCTATTACCAAATAATATGGACCAGGGGAATCCTGACGGCATCCCTGAACTTTCTCCATTTCTGTAGGCCACCATTCAGAGGAAATTGAATTTCCCAGTCTCAGAGGCCCTAATATCTAGAGAGTAAATCATAGGCACCATTGTTGTTGTTTTTTTTTTCTCTTATTACTAACTGCTGTACCCAAAACATAGTCCAACACAATCTTTGAAGCCCCCATAGATGGAGGGATGAGAGTGTACTAAGGTCCTGGGGTGGAGTGTGGGGTGAAGTTAGCATGGGGTCAGATAGAATAAGGGCTGGGGATGTGACACAGACACCCAAAGGAAAAACTAATATGTTTTAAGTATCACAGCTTAAACAAGGGACCAATTAGTACTGAAGTTATCTGTGATTTAAAGGAAAAAAAAAATGTGATAAAATGGCTTGTTCAAGATGGCCCAGTGACAATGAACCATTGGCCTTGAGAAAATTTAGACCTAGAAAAGAGAGGTCTCTAACCCAAGGTCATGCTGCCAGCCCGATGGCAAAGATGGGCCTGGAATTCACTTCAACCGAGCTCCAGTTTTTCAGCACACACAAAAAAAGAGCATTCAGGACCCCCTCTCTATTGGCTTCCACTTTCTTCTAGACCTACAGTCATGACTTTGTATTATCCTTTTTGGTTCTGGCTTTGGTCTTCCATGATCATTTGTACCCATGCTTTCAGCTAGATAGGTAACATTATCTGAATATACTCAATTAGGCAGGTGGTTTACATCTATTACTCTTGTATTTGTGACAATGCAGGAGCATTAGATATCATTACTTTATTTTGCAGACAAAGACTCTGATGGTTGGAAAGATTAAGTAAACTGGCCAAGAGGACAAAGCTAATAGATGGTAGAGCTTGGCTTAGAGCCCAGCTCTGTTTGATAACCTGTTTTATGATCATTTTACTAATCCATGCTGCCACTCTGCTGGCATGCTTTAGAATGTCCTACCTTCTGTGTCTGCCTGGCTTTCTCCACTGTTTATGTTTATGATATCCATGTACTGTATTTCCTTATGCAGGACTCTGTGAACTTTGAGTATGAGTGCTCAGCCAATATCCAGTTGGATTATCTCTAGAGCATCTGCAGAGAGAGAGGAATTTGGGTTATCTGCTATTTCTGGTCGTCTGTGTATAACCATATCTCAGAGTGGACACTCTAGCTTCTTGTAGAACATGGGGGCCCCCACATGTTGCTTTTAGCCCTGTATTCATTCACAGATTCTTTTGTTGGCATTGTCTGTATCTTCCCAGTTTACTAAAGAATCATGGATCTACTTTAGCTTAAAACTGTCATGTGCCATGCACACTTAGTATCTTTGCTCAGTTTCTTTGAAGCTTATATGTAAGGGAATGCATTTTTTCCAAGATCTCCAGGATTGGGATAACAGAACAGTTAGAGAGAGAGAAAAAAAAATGCTGTTCAGAGAGGTAGGCTGAGAGGTGGAAAGTGATGTGTCCCAAATGTAGGCAATAAAGATGTGCATTGTCTGAAGATAACTAAAAACAATACTGACTTAAAATCAGCTTCCTTTTAATATCACCATGTGTCATCAATGACAAACAATATCAGAGATAAAATACTCCCCCCTTGAAAAAAATATGTTCTTAGTATAAGTTCTAAAAATGTGTGGCAACTTCTGTTAAGTTTTGGTATTACATATGTAAGTATTAGATGAGCACATATTTATTATTTATTTTTTAATAAACATATTCTACATGGAAGTTGGTTTAAGAACTTCCCCTGGTATAGTCAGCAGCTGAAACACACATCCTCAGCTGCAGGTGGGTTTTTTTGTTTGTTTTTCGGTCATTTTGAGAGTAATTGCTGAACAATTTGGAGTAATTTAAACTCACTCTATACACAGTCCACTCGGGGTGCAGTTCATGTGTCCATGCCTGTAGTACTGTATACTCTTGTATTTAAACAAGAGAGTCTAATAAACTACATAGACCAGACTATGGAGAAGAAGAGATAGAACCTAAGTGGCTTTCATTCTGCCATTCTTCATGACCATTTTAAATTTCTATTTCTGTTTAAAACATCACACAGTAAAGCAGAATGCAAAATGCAATGTGTAATAATTTTTTTCGTTAGTGACAAGTTTAATTCTGCCAGCAATATTTTTATTGAATGTTCTCTTTAAATGGCGTCCCTTTTTTAAAAAGTTCTTAGTCATTTTAATATAAAATAATGAGCCAAAAAATTATCTCTACTGGTAGCTAAATAATTATTACTGAACAGGCTATTGTTGTGTAGACCATGAAGTGTGTGAGAATGACCCTCTGTGGGGGTTCAATATGTCAGCTACAGCCCTGTCTAACGATATGGTCGTAAGCAGGACAGCTTTCCTCATATATTTACCAAGGCCGGTCTGTTTCTCCTCTCTGTGCCACCAGTTGTCTCAGGCTCATTTAATTCACATCCTTTGTACCACAAACAGCCAAACCTTGTTCAATGTGAAGACAATTTTCCACGTAGGTGTTCTCAACAAGCAGAGGGAAAGGAAGCCAAGATGTGTTCATAAAGCCAGTGAGTACCAGTACTATCGCAGGTTGGCAGATAAAAGGCAAAAAGCCCAAAGAGATTGTTGGACATGAATGCCTGTTAGAGATTACAGTGATTTCATAGATAACATCTTTACAAGTGTTAATTAAGCCATAACACTCCAGTGAAGGGAATAGAAATAATTATTATTTGTTTCACACTGAAGTTAAATCATTGTCCAAAACCACAGACAGGTTCTGGTCTCTCCCACCTTCATCATCAAGGTCCCTTTGGAGCACAAGGGGTGGAAAGAACATGGTGTGAAGTCCACACACTAAAGCCAAACCTAGGATGCAAATCCAGACTTTGCTCTCACTTGCTATGTGAATTTAAGTTTTTCTTTTTTGGCGATTTCAGTATCTTTACTTTTAAAAAACGGAAATCGCTGCTTAATGCATAGACTGCTTGAAGGGATTAAATTGTAACAGATAACATGCCCAATATAATACACAAAACCAGCAAATATTACTTTAAAAATGTTTTAAAACTTCCTCTTTGATTTTTTCTCATATGGATACACCCAAAGAACAAAGGAAGGGAGAGAAGTTTTTTAATCCATTTTTGGAAATTTATGGTGGCATCAAATATGTTGCATTTTCTCTTCATTAATTTAGTTTGGCATATTTCTTCTGTGTTCAGTGAAAACAGAGATATACCTGGGAAATTATTCACCAAGGACCAAATTTATTTGTGAGAACTACATTCATGCACACACAAAAGAAAAACAAAACAAAACAAGCTTCAACTGCCATGTTCACATCAATCCATCTCTATACGGTGGCAGAATTTTATGATGGTATGCAAAGATTTAGGCATAGGCTTATGATTCATTTATTTGGAAATTAATTAAGTGTGACTCCAAACACAAGTCTCAATGCATTGTTCCAAGCTAGAAAGGATGCCGCGTCTAGCATTTAAAGAGGCCCCATTCTCCCTACAACATCCCAAACCAACAATGCTCAACCTAGACTTATCTATTAAAAATACCTGCTAAGTATAAAAATATTGAGAGCTGAGTCAAATTGCAGATTCTATAAATTAGAATCTCTGTGCCTTGAATCCAAAAATTACATCTATATTTCTTAAAATGGTATAGATTTGAGTACTATTTTAACCAGATAAAAACATGGATGGTATTGCATTGCCCCACAACCTTTTGTTCCATTTTCACTGCATATATGCCTTGCTTCACTTTAAACATAATTTAAAGCAACTTTAAGGAAACATGTAAAACTGGAATAAAAGGTGAAGGGCAGGGAGAAACTTCAAACAATTATGTGAATTAAAGTTAAATCAAACAATACTCTAAGGCCTTCTGGGATGCTAAAGCAAAAAGGTTAATGAAAATTTTCCCCAAATTTGATTGTTTTCCCCAAGATGGTATATAAATATAATCTACATTAGAATCAGAAAAGGGTGTGTGTGTGTGTGTGTGTGTGTAAACTGAAAAGCTAATTCTAAAATTGAAATGAAAAGGTAAAGACTCAAGAACATCCAAGGTACCCACAAAGAAGAACAAGTCAGGAGGATTTTTCTCTCTGGATATGAAGACTTAAAACAGTGTAGTATTGGAACAGAATATAGTGCACTATGATGAGCTCAGGAATTTATGTACATGTGATTTTTTATGAACATGGCATTATGGAACAGTGGAAGAAATTTTGATGTGAAGCAACACAGCTTTTTGAACTAAACCATATCACAGAAGACTCTTTTCATAGCTTTAAGATTGAGAAATGTTTTTTGTACACAAAATAAATAAAAAGCAATAATCTTAAATCTTGATTTAATCTAAAATCTAATCATTCTCCTAAATATGCTCCTACAGAGGCATGTATGTGTGATCCAGAAGTATAGATGAATGTTTGTGACAGCATTAGTTGAACTATCAGAAGTTAGTAACAGTCTATATTAGAATCAATATTAGAATGGATAAAATACTGTTATATAGCCATGTAATGAGGGATTGACAAACTTTTCCTATAAAGGATTAGGTATCAAATATTTTCAGCCTTCTGAGCTACCTGATCTCTGTCAAAAGTAGGCAATTCTGATGCTTTCAACCATAAACAATATGCAAATGAAAAAGCATGGTTGTGTTCCAATAAAACTTTATTGAGAAAACAAATAATAAGGAATACTTACCCCACAGGCCATATTTTTCCCTGATATAGTTGACAACAGTGTAAACAAATTATATCTCTATATAAAACAGAAGAGGCATAGAGTGAATTGAGATGTTGACAGTATTTTATCTTCTGATTGATTTTTAATCTGGTGTTCATATTATAACAATTTGTTAATCTGTATACTTATATACTCTTATATTATGTGTAACATTTTTAAACTTTGCATAAATTCTTGCTTTCAATTCCCTGCTTCCCCTACATCTCTAAGCATATAATATTGATAAGTAGTCTTTTTGTTAAAGACTGAACTACTCGTAAAATGCACAGCAGTAAATGAGTTGAAGCCCAGAGTAGGTAGAGGTAACTGGGAGTCCAAGCATGAAGAAGAAGAGACCTAGACTCAGAGCTTAAAGATAAAGTAGATGAATACTTCCACCCATTAAAAAGTGGGAGGAGGAAGTAGTTACTATTGTCAGGGCTGCTTCATGCCGACCTGCACAACCAGGATGGTGACAGCTGACAAAGCCTCATAACTGAGACCTTCCAAAGCACCCTCAGGTTAATGACTGAACTATGTTGGCACTGATGGTGGAAGCCCAAAGTACCCCTCTAAATCCTGATTCTGGAATATATTTAGAATCATTAAACCACTATACAGAGAGAAAGGAGGGCACAAAGGGACCAGGGAGCAAAGAACAGATTCTAATATGGAGCATACAAACTGGATTGCAAGTATCCTAACTGGATAAAGTTGGGCAAAGTAAGACAGCCAACTGAGACAGCCAATTGATTAAGTCAAAAATTAACTTAATTGAGAGGAAGAAAGGAGGGAGAAAGAAAAGAAAGAAAGAAAGAAAGAAAGAAAGAAAGAAAGAAAGAAAGAAGAAAGAGAAAAAAGAAGAGGAAAAAAGAAAGAGAAAGAAAAAAGGATAGAGAAAAGAGAAAAACAAAAGAATATCATAAAATGTAAACCCTCAAAAATAAGATGAATCAATATTATTTTTTAAGTAAAACAATAAATTTCAAAGAAAAATGACAGATTTGATCCAATGGAAGGGAAAATAAAAGAGAACCATCTACTCTCAAATACTTATTGAATATTGAATATCTACTATCAGTCACTTGTTTCAGGTGCTAGAAATATAACCATGAATAACAAAGAAGTCTACTACTGCCTACTTGTAGTAAGGAAAAAGTCAAGACTGAAGGATGAAAAGGAAGGAAGGAAAGTTAAAAGGAAAGGAGGGAGAATGGGAGGGAGAGAAGAAGGAGGAAAGGAGGGAAGGAAGGAAATTAAACATTTCATATAGTAGGAAGATATATGAAGAGAAATAAAGAAGAAAAAAAAAGTGATGAGAGAGGTGTCCCCAGATAAGGCTTTAAGAAAAGGTCTCCTTGGAGGAGGAGCAAGATGGAGGAGTAGGAGACCTAGATATCATTGGGTCCCAGGGGTTCAGCTGGATGCTTATCAAACAAGTCAGAACACCTACAGACTTAACAGGAGATCAATGAGAAGAAGAGCAGCAATTCTAAGAACAGAAAAGTGACCATTTTCTGGAAGGTAGGATGCATGGAGAAGTGAATCCAAGGTGACATTTGGAAGATAGACCATGGGAAGAGGCTGGCTCCCAGGCAGCAGTAGAGTGGCAGAGCAGAAAATCAGAACTTTAGAAGTCTGCTCTACTGAGGAACATCACCCCAGAGGCTAAGCAGGGATTGGAGCCCGCATGGGGACAGTGTGGTCTCATGTCCCTCAGAGTCACATAAAGACCAGGGGACCTGAGCATGGCAGAGCTCCCAGGTATTGGAGCGGGAAGGCCAGCTGCAAAGAGAGAACTGAGGAGTGGGCTCTCAGCTTGGGGTTACCTTAAACCATGATCTGAGGTGCAGTCAGGCCACTCTATGAGCAGGGACCCCACAAGTGGCAGATCTGGGGAAACCGCCTTCCCACCTTCTAGGAGGAGTGGCAGGGGTGAGCACACTGCAGGAATCTACTGGGTTTGGGAACTCCAAAGGGGGTCACGTGCCAGAGAGAGACACTCAGTCACAGGCCAGGTGAGCATGGGGTGGTGGCAGACCAGAGAGACAGGAATAATTGACTGCTTTTCACTGAGGGTGCACTGAGAAGTGGGTCCCCAAGATCTCAGCTCCTCTGAGTCAGAGACTGGGAGGCCACCACCTTCATTCCCCTCCTCCAAAGCTGTACAGAAAGTGTTCAGGGAACAAAAGCTCCTGAGAGCAAACCCAAGTAAATTATTTAGCCTGGCCCCTGGCAAGGGCAGTGCAATTCCTCCTCAGGCAAAGACATTTGAGAATCAATACAACAGAGCCCTCCCCAAGAAGATCATCAAGAATTCCAGTCAAGACCAAGTTCACCAATCAATGAGAACTACAGAACTCCAGAGCTAAGGGAACAAAGCATACAGAATTTGTCACTTTTTGCCCAGGATTCTTTAGTCTTTCAAAGTTAAATTTTTTTAATTTTATTTTTTCTTTTTCTATTTTCTTAATTTTTCCTTTCTTATTTTAATATTTTTAACTATTTTATTTTATCAATAGCTTTTATTTTTTTTTTAATTTTCACTGTTATTGATTTTGAGGGTGGATTCTCTCTGCCTCCTGTATTTTGATGCTTGTTCCCTTTGCCAAATTAGGGAAATTCCCTGCTATGATTTGTTCCAACATAGGCAGAGAGAATCCACCCTCAAAATCAATAAAAATAGGTCCACACCTTGTCATCTAAGACTAAAATTTCCAAGTCTCAGTGACAAAGAGAAAAACCTGAAAGCATCTCAGGAGAAGAAATCTGTAACATACAGTAGAAGAAATACTAGATTTGTAGCAGACCTATCCACAGAGACCTGGAAAGACAGAAAGGACTGGTGTGATGTATTCAGAACAATAAATGAGAAAAAATATACAGACAAGAATACTATATACAGCTAAGCTGTCATTAAAAACAGAAGTAGAGATAAAAAGCTTTCAGGACAAACAAAAATTAAAAGAATTTGCCAACACCAAACCAGCCCTACAGGAAATATTGAAAGGGATCCTCATCACTAGCTATCAGGGAAATTCAAATCAAAACCACACTGAGATACCACTTTACACCAGTCAGAATGGCCAAAATTAACAAGACAGGAAACAACAAGTGTTGGAGAGACTGTGGAAAAAGGGGAACCCTCTTACACTGTTGGTGGGAATGCAAGTTGATGCAGCCACTGTGGAAAACATTGTGGAGACTCCTTAAAAAATTAAAAATAAGGCTACCATATGACCCTGCAATTGCACTACTGGGTATTTACCAAATATACAAATGTAGTGAAAAGAAGGACCATATGTGCCCCAATGTTCATAGCAGCAATAGCCACAATTGCCAAACTGTGGGAAGGGCCAATGTGCCCTTCAACAGATGAATGGATAAAGAAGATATGGTACATCTATACAATGGAATATTACACCTCCATCAGAAAAGATGAATACTCAACTTTTGTAGCAACATGGACTGGATTGGAAGATATTGTGCTGAGTGGAATAAGCCATGCAGAGAAAGTCAAGTATCATATGGTTTCAATTACTTGTGGAGCATGAGGAGTAATACAGAGGACAGTAGGAGAAGGAAAGGAAATGGGAAGTGGGGTAAATCAGGGAGGGAGATGAAAATGAGATACTTTGAACTCAGAAACAAACTGAGGGTCTTGGAGGGGAGGGGTGGGAAGGATGAGCAAGTCTGGTGGTGGGTATTGAGGGCATGTATTGCATGGGGCACTGGGTGTGGGGCATAAGCAATGAATCTTGGAACACTGAAAAAATAAATAAAATAAAATAATAAAGTAAATTTTTTTAGAAAGGTCCTCTAAGTGAAGAGAGAGACTAAAAGTAACAGACCAGAAGGAACAGAAACAATATACAGGAACAATCACCTTACAGGCAATGCAATAGCACTAAATTCATATCTTTTGATAGTTACCCTGAATGTAAATGGGCTAAATACCCTAATCAGAAGACACAGGGTATCAGAATGGATTAAAAAAAAAAAGACCCATCAATATGCTGTCTGCAAGAGACTCATTTTAGACCCAAAGACATCTCCAGATTTAAAGTGAGGGGGTGGAAAATGATTTACCATGCTAATGGACATCAAAAGAAAACTGGGGTAGCAATCCTTATATCAGATAAATTAGATTTTAAGCCAAAGACTATAATAAGAGATGAGGAAGGACACTATATCATACTTAAAGGGTCTGTCCAACAAAAATATCTTACAATTTTAAATATCTATGCTCCTAGCATGGGAGCAGCCAATTATATAACCCAATTAATAATAAAATCAAAGAATCACATCAACAATAACACAATAACAGTAGGGGACTTTAACAACCCCCTCACTGAAATGGACAGATCATCTAAGCAAAAGATCAACAAGGAAATAAAGTCTTTAAACGACACCAGATGGACATCACAGATATATATATAAAACATTCCATCCCAATGCAACAGAATACACATTCTTCTCTAGTGTGCATGGAACATTCCCCAGAATAGATCATCCTGGGTCACAAATCAGGTCTCAACCAGTACAAAAAGATTGGGATCATTCCCTGCATATTTTCAGACCACAGTGCTTTGAAACTAAACTCAACCACGAGAGGAAATTTGGAAAGAACTCAAATACATGGGGGTTAAAGAACATCCTACTAAAGAATGAATGGATCAACAAGCAAAATTCATGGAAATGAATGAAAATGAAAAC
>PITA01000003.1:503532-588621 GCA_004023965.1 Spilogale gracilis
AAAAAAAAAAAAAAAAAAAAAAAAAGCCTAAACCCAGAAGAAGAGAAATAATAAAGATCAAAGCAGAAATCAATGAAATAGAAACCAAAGGAACAGTGGAACAAATCAATGAAACTAGGAGGTGGTTCTTTGAAAGAATTAATAAGATTGACAAATCTGTGGCCAGACTTATCAAAAAGAAAAGAGAAAGGACCAAATTAATAAAATCATAAATGAAAGAAGAGAAATCATAACCAACACCAAAGAAATACAAACAATTATAAGAACATATGAGCAACTATACACCAGCAAATCTGACAATCAGGAAGAAATGGATGCATTCCTAGAGATATATAAACTACCAAAACTGAAGCAGGAAAAAATAGAAACCCGAATAGACACATAACCAGTAAGAAGATTGACACAATCATTAAAAATCTCCCAAAAACAAGAGCCCAGGGCCAGACAGCTTCCCAGGGGAATCTACTAAACATTTGAAAAAGAATTAATACATATTCTCCTGAAACTATTCCAAAAAATAGAAATGGAAGGAAAACTTCCAGATTCATTTTATGAGGCCAGCATTACCTTGATCCCAAAACTAGACAAAGATCCCATTAAAAAGGAGAATTATAGACCAATATCCTTGATGAATACTGATGCAAAAATTCTCACCAAAATAGTAGCCAATAGGATCCAACAGTATATTGAAAGTTTTATTCACCACAACCAAGTAGGATTTATTCCTGGGCTGCAAGTTTGGTTCAATATCTACAAATCAATCATTGTGATACAATACATTAATAAAATAAAGAACAAGAACCATATGATACTCTCAATAGATGCTGAAAAGACATTTGACAAAATACAGCACCCTTACTTAATCAAAACTCTCTACAGTGTAGGGATAGAGGGTACATACCTCAATATCATTAAGGTCATCAATGAAAAACCCACAGCTGACATAATTCTCAATGGGGAAATATTGAGAGCTTTTCCCCTAAGATCAGGAACACGGCAGAGCTGTCCACTGTCATCACTGCTATTCAACAAATGCCATGCTCATGAATTGGAAGAACAAATGTAAAAGTGTCTATGCTACCAAAAACAATCTACACAGTTAATGCAATCCCTATCAAAATACCATCATTTTTGTTCAAAGAAATGGAACAAATAATCCTAAATTTTTTTACAGAACCAGAAAAGACCCCAAATAGCCAGAGGAATGTTGAAAAAGAAAACCAACGTTGACAGCATCACAATTCCAGTCTTCAAGCTCTATTACAAAGCTCTAATCATCAAGACAGTATGGTCCTGGCACAAAAACAGACACATAGATCAATAGAACAGAATAGAGAGCCCAGAAATGGACCCTAAACTCTATGGTCAACTAATTAGACAAAGCAAAAAAGAATGTCCAATGGAAAAAAGACAATATCTTCCACAAATGGTGTTGGGAAAGTGGAACAGCCACATGCAGAATGAAACTGGGCCATTTTCATACATCACACACAAACATAGACTCAAAATGGATGAAAGACCTTGATGTGAGGCAGGAATTCATCAAAATCCTTGAGATTACAGGCAGCAACCTCTTTGACTTCAGCTGCAGCAATTTCTTCTAAGAAACATCAAAGGCAAGGGAAGCAAGGGCAAAAATGAACTATTGGGACTTCATCAAGATCAAAAGCTTTTGCACAGCAAACAGTCAACAAAACCAAAAGACAATCGAGAGAATAGGAGAAGATATTTGCAAATGACATATCAGATAAAGGGCTAGTATCCAAAATCTATAAAGATTTTATCAAACTCAACACCCAAAGAACAAATAATCCAATCAATAAATGGGCAGAAGACATGAACAGACATTTCTGCAAAGAAGACAGCCAAATGTCCAACAGACCCATGAAAACTTGGTATCAGGGAAATACAAATCAAAACCACAGTGAGATACAACCTCACACCAGTAAGAATGGCTAAAATTAACAAGTCAGGAAACGACAGATGTGGGCGAGGTTGTGGAGAAAGGGGAACACTCCTACACCGTTGATGGGGATGCAAGCTGGTGCAGCCACTTCGGAAAATAGTATGGAGGTTTCTCAAAAAATTGAAGATAAAGCTACCCTACAACCTAGTGATCCCACTACTGGGTATTTACCCTAAAGATACAAATGTAGTGATCTGAAGGGGCACATGAACCTGAATGTTCATAGCAGCAATGTCCACAGTAGCCAAGTACGGAAAGAACCTAGATGTTCATCAACAGATGAACTGATAAATAAGAAGTGGTATACATATACAAAGGAATACTATGTGGCTATCAAAAATAATGAAATCCTGCCATTTGCAATGACATGGATGGAACTGGAGGGTATTATGCTCAGCCAAATAAGTCAATCAGAGAAAGACAATTATCACATGAGCTCTCTGATATGAGGTATATAAGAGGCAAGAGGCGGGGTCGTGGGTAGTAGAGAGGGAAAAAATGAAACAAGGTGGGACTGGGGAGGGAGACAAACTGAGGGTTGCTGGGGTGGGGGGATAGGATAGGGTGGCTGGTTTATGGACACGGTGGATATGTGCTATGATGAATGTTGGGAATTGTGTGATACTGATGATTCACAGACCTGTATCCCTGAAGCAAATAATACAGTATATGTTAATAATAAAAAAAAAGAAAATGCCCTCCCAAAAAGAAAAAGAATGTCTCCCTGAGACAGTGACATGAGAAATGACCAGAACAAAGGAAGAAAGCCAGCCAAAGAGAAATCTGGAATGAAAAGCATTACTCACACCAAAATCTTCAAAGGATAATGTAAACTGTAGAATATATAAATAGCTATCTGGAGTACCATGCAAAATCCCATCAGAAGACTAAAAATATTTAAAAATATGAAAAGGAAGATACAAAACAGAAGGACAGACAGAGAGACTTTACATCCACCTAATAAGAATTTCAGAAGTAGATATGAAGGTCATGACAAAAAATCAAATTAAAAATAGGCTTTTAACTGAGAATTTCTAGAATTTATAAGAATCATGGGGCTTAGATTGAAAGAACATGCTGGGTATTAAAGAGGATAACTCTAAATAAGCTTAAACACATATTAATAAAATTACAGAACATCAATGGTACAAAAAAAATACAAAATAAAAGAAAAACAAAAATATGTATGTATTTAACATTCCATGAAGAAAAGACAGGTTATTTACCAATGAATGATGATTAGAATGTACATCACCAAGGCAAGTAGCTATCTTATCACCAACAGTAAATGCCAGGAGAAAATGGAGCAATTAAAACAAAGGTCTTAAAGAAAGCAACTGCCAGCCTAGAATTCTGTCAGGACAAACAGTTGTTCATATGTAAGGCCAAAATCCAAGCAATGTCAGATCTAAACACAAAGTAAGTGTATACCTACAGAGTTCTTACTAAAATAATGAGTATCAAATAAAAATTAGGAGAGCAAATTTAGTCCAGAGGGTTAGGTTGGTGAGGGAGGGAAGGAGAATCTCTATTAAAAGGAACTCCTCTTGGGAGGCATCTGGGTTGCTCAGTCAGTTAAGCATCCAACTCTTGATTTTGGCTCAAGTCATGATCTTAGGGATTGAACCCCATGTCAGGCTCAGCATAGAGTTTACTTGAAATGCTCTCTCTCTTCCTTTGTCCCTCCCCACACTCATGTTCTCTATCTCTCTAAAATAAATAAAATCTTAAACAAACAAACAAACAAACAAACCACTGAGTAGCTCTTCTGAACAAAAGATAGACTCAAAAGCACAGGGAAGGAAATACCAATATAAATGACCAAATCAGTTTTTTAAAAATAATCAAATAAGAGTTTATAGGAATTGAAAATTCCACCAACAGTATTAAAAGACCAGTGGATATAGTAAACAACAATTTTATATGACTGAACAAAGAACTAGCAAACTATAAAAAGATCTGAATAAATACCCCAAACACAAAATGTACAGGAAAAAAGTGAAAATAAAATTGAGATAAATGGAAGAGAAAGAGAGACAGTCTAGTGTGCATTTACTCAGATTTCCAGAAGCAGAACATCAAGATAAAAAATAAGAATTAAAAAAAAAGGATCAAAATGATGTCAGAATGACAAGGGATTTTTGAGAAATTTGGGAGAAAGTGACTCTTAAGATTCAGGAAATCTGGGGTGCCTGGGTGGCTCAGTTGGTTGAACGACTGCCTTCAGCTCAGGTCATGATCCTGGAGACCCGGGATTGAGCCCCGCATTGGGGTCCCTGCTCGGCGGGAAGCCTGCTTCTCCCTCTCTCACTCCCCCTGCTTGTGTTCCCTCTCAAGCTGTGTTTCTCTCTGTCAAATAAATAAATAAAATCTTAAAAAAAAAAGATTCAGGAAAACTAACATTGTCTAAATACTATGATATAAGGGAAATTCACATTTTTCAAGAGCCAGAAATACAAGAAACAATAATGACAGAAACAATAGATGTAAATCTAGCAGCAAAGGATATCAGGAAATAGTGGAAAAAATATCATCAAAGTTAACAGTATAAAATAACTGTCAACTTAGGATGATATACCTACTGAATCAACACTTCAATAAATGAGGAAAAAAATATTTCCTTACATATTCAGGAAAAGTAAAGTCAAGGCAAAACCAAAACCAAAAACAAAACAAATGGCACATACAAATAAATAAAATATACACAAGAATCTATCACCAATAGGTAATTGCTACAAGTATCTGCTATGGACTGAACTGTGTCCCCACAAAATTCATATAGTGAAGTCTTAATCCCCAATGTCCCTGTAATTTTAGTGCTATTTTACAAATGATGACTTCAGAGAGATAAGGTGCCTAAAGCAATGTGACTGGCAAACAGGAAGCCAAAAGTGTAAGCAGAGAAACCTGTGGAGCCCAAGTCTGCAGTGTTAACATCTATGTGACATTGAAAGTAAAAGTGAAAGCAAACACAGAAAATTGGAAAGAAAATATTAAAGCACAGGGAAAGGTAACACAGAATTTCAACAACATTCCATAGACCAACTGTAACTAAGAGACATACACAGAACTCTCCAACCAACAGAATGCATATTTTTCACAAGTACACATGAAAGATTTCCTAGGAGATATCATGTAAGAAGCCACAACACTAGTCTTAATAAAGTTAAAAAGATTGAAATCATCCAAAGTCTCTTTTCTAATCATAATGGATTGAAGATAGAAGTCAGGAACTAATGGGAAACTCAAAAATTCACTAGTTTGTGGAAATTAAGCACTGAAATCTGTTGGGTTTTTTTAAGATTTAATTTATTTGAGAGAGAGACAAAGAGAGCATGAGCAGGGCAGCATTGAGGGGAGAAGCAGACAGAGAAGGAGAAGCAGACTCCCTGCTGAGCAGGGAGCCTGACTTGGGGCTTGATCAGGACCTGAGCCAATGGCAGGTGCTTAACCAACTGAGCCACCCAGGGGATCCTAAATACCACAACCTTAAACAACCAATGAGTCAAAGAAGAAAATAGAATGAAAATTAGAAAATATCTCCAGAAAAATTAAAATGAAAACACAATATACCAAAGTTCCTGGGATGCAGTGAAAGTAGGGCGAAGAGGGTATACAGAGCTGTGAATATGTCCATTAAAAGAAAAAAGTTTTCAAAAACACAATATAATTAGTAACTTAAGGACTAGAAAAATAAGAACCATATTAGAAAACTAAGTCCATACCCACAGTGTTATGTATGGGCTGAATATTTGTGTCTCACCAAACTGGAACCTAATGCCCAGTGTGATGGTGTTAGGAGAGGGGGTTTTAGGAGAGGTGATTAGGTTATAAGGGTGGTGCCCTAATGAACAGTATTAGTGCCTTCATGAATGAGGCCTGGGGAAGATTTCTTCTTCCTCCTGCCATGTGAGGAGATGACAAGAAGTCTATAACCTGGAAGAAAACCCTCACCAGACCATGCTGTCATACTGATCCTCAGACTCCAGAGCTATGAGAAGTAAATGTTATTTTTTCGAGAAGCCACCTACTCTGTGGTATTTTTGTTACAGCACCCTGAGTGGACTGAGCCAGAATATGCCAAAGCCTTAATATTGACCCAGAAGTTTTACTTACAGCTTAAAATATGAACATTCATATTCTTATTACTACTTATTTGTGTTTTCTTTGTATATATATTATTTTTAGTAAAAGAAATACATTTTAAAAATCTTACAAGAGAGAAAGAAAGAGAGGGAGGGAACAAATAAAACCCAAAGCTAGCAGAAGAAAGGAAATGATAAAGACTAGAGCAGAAATGAATAACATAGAGAATAGAAAAATATTTAAAAAGTCAACTAAACCAATAATCAATTCTTCAAAAATATCAACAAAATTGACAAACTTTTATCAGCTGGACTAAAAAAAAGAAGAAAAGAATCAAATAGTTAAAATCATAAGTGAAATGGAGATATATCTATGTCACATAAATAGAAAGGATTATAAGAGTATATCGTGGACATTCATCAACAAATTGGAGAACTGAGGTGAAACGGACAAATTCCTAAAAATGTATAGCCTACATAGACTGAATCATGAAGAAATAGAAAATCTGAATAGACTTAATGCTAGTAAGAAGATTGAATCAGTAATCAAAATTCTCTCAAGAAAGGAAAGCTCAAAACCAAATGGCCTCAGTGATAGATTCTACCATATGTTTAATGAAGAAATAATACCAATCTCTCTTGAACTCTTCTAAAAACACTGAAGAAGATGGAATATTTCCTAACTGATTATATGAGGACAGTATTTTACCCCCAAACCAAGTCAGACTCAGACACACAAAAAAAAGAAGCCACACTCTAGGGCACCTGGGTGGCTCAGTGGGTTAAAGCCTCTGCCTTTGGCTCAGGTCCTGATCTCAGGGTCCTGGGATCGAGGCCCGCATTGGGCTCTCTGCTCGGCAGGGATCCTGCTTCCGCCTCTCTCTCTGCCTGCCTCTCTGCCTACTTGTGATCTCTCTCTCTGTCAAATAAATAAATAAAATATTTTTAAAAAAGAAGCCACACTCTAATATCCCTTATGAATATGATACATGATTTTTCTTGCATCATAACAAAATCTTACCAAACCAAATCCGTTAGTATTTTTAAAAGGAAAAAATTACCATGAGCCAGTGGAATTTATTCATGAACTATAAGGATGGTTTAATACATAAAAATCAGTCAATGTAATATATCACCTGAACATATAAAAAAATGATCACCACAACTGATTCAGATAAAAATATTTAGCAAAATTCAAACCCTTACATAATAACAACAGCTAAGAAACTAGGAATAGGAAGAAACACCTCAACATTATAAGGAATATATATAAAAAACACAATAGTATACTGAATGACTGAAATATTTGCTCTAAGATGAAGCAAGACAAGGATGTCATTTTGCTGCTTTTATTCAACATAGTACAGGATATCCTCACCAGAGAAAGTTGGCAAGAAAAAGAAATAAAAGTCACTTAAAATTGAAAGAAAGTAGTAAAACTAACTCTGTTGAAAGATGACATTATACATTGTGTAGAAAACCCTAAAATTCAACACACACACACACACACACAGAAATTATTAAAACTAGCAAATGATTAATTGTATCCACATATGCTAAAATGAACAAGCTAAACGGGACACTGAGAAATCAATTCCATGTACAGTATCATCAGAAAGAATAAATACTTGGAAATAAACCTGACTACAAAGCTAAAACACTGTAAAACTGAAACTACAAAATATTACTGAGAGAAATTTAGAGGCTCAAATAAATGCAAGGACATATTGTGTTCATGGATTGCCCTTAATATCATTAAGATGTTAATACTACCCAAAGACCTCTATGGATTTACTGTGATGCTTATCAAAATTCCAATGATGTTTTTTTCATAAACAGAAAAAAATCCATCAAAAATTCACATGGAATCTCAAGAGATTCTCTCTGAATAGGCAAGCAGTCTTGAAAAAGAAGAACAGTTGTAGGCCTCACATTTCCTGATTTCAAATTTTACTGCAAAGGTACGGCAATCAAGAATGTGTTACTGACATAAAGACAGACATATAGAATGATGGAGTGAAGTGGGGAACCCAGAAATAAGCCCTCTCTATGGTTGAAAGGATTTTGACAAGGATACCAAAACAATTCAATAGAAAGAGACTTTATAATTAATGGAGCTAGAAAAATTGGGTATTTACAAACCAAAGATTGAACTTGGACCCTCACCTTACACCACATAAAAAATTAGTCAAAAAGAGATAAAAGATCCAAATGTAAAACTGTAAAACTCTAAGAAGAAACCTAGGGGAAATGTTATGGTGTGGTATTTGAATAACTTTTTTGTATTTGACATCAAATCACTTGCTACAAAAATGAAAATAGGTAAATTGAACTACCTCAGAATTAATAACATTTATGAGAGACTATGGACCAAGATTGCAACAGAGGAGGACTTTGAATTTTCCCCTTCCCACAGACACACTGAATGAATAGCTACACATGGAGTAATCCCTTTGAAATAGGGAAACTAGCTAAGTGACTCCTTAACATTAGGTGACTGAGAATATATCCACGTCAAAACAAGCAGGAGGTCTGAGACATATTCTTACCATAAAACCCACAAATGCCACAGCACCTTTAAATCAGGAGGAAACCCCTAACTCCCACTCCTCCCAGAGAAGCAAAGGATTTGGACTGTGTAATGACCAGCCCTTTGAGATGCCTATTCAAGGAATGGACATCCAAAACACCTAGTTCTGAAAATCCACTGGACTTGTATTTAGGAGTCCCATGGTTCTATAGCAAAGAAGCTGTTCTGATTGGATGTGCAAATATCTGGTGCTCTTATCTTCCCAGGGCTCAGACAAGAAGTAACTGCAAAAATGCTCATCTTCCAGTAATTCTCTGGTAAGGATTTGACTGCACACTTTACAGACTGTTCCTGAAGTTCCAGCTTCTCGTTAGCATGCACTGAGGTATTGACTGCAATCATCCCTAGGGCCTAAAAGCCTCAGACCTTGGATCACTCCAAAAATACAACCAAGTACCTATCTACCTGGAAAGAGCTTGTCTACTCTCTAGTGCCTCAGCTTTTAAGGCTGCCATCTAAGGAATGGGCCCAAATCATCTACCTCTGATGGCCAACAGGAATTGGATTCACACAACCAATAGAACATAGCAAACAAAGAAGCAGTTTCAAATTGGACCCTATTGCTATACAGTTGGAGTCAGCATTGACAGAGTAAGGAAAAATACCAATCCCACATTTTCTCCCCAAAAGAGGTCTGAATGCATATTTTCACACTGTCTTTGAGTCTGTCTTCTAATTAGCCCATGTCTAGGTGCTGACTGCAATCCTCCCTAGTGGGAGAGGTAGATTATAATACCAAAAACAAAATGGGGCAGATTAAAAATGTGAAATTTGTACATGCATTTGAAGTTGTTGCTATCAATTTAAAATTGACTATTAGGTTTTATTTAAACATGGTGAAACTACCAGACAAATACTTACAGTAAATGCACAGAAGATAAAGACAGCTAAAGAAAGGAACCACAAAACAACCAGAAAACAAGTAACAAAAAAGCAATAGTAAGTCCATAACTATCAATAATTACTTTAAGTGAAAATGGACTAAGTTCTCTGATAAAAAGACACAAGCTGTTGAATGGATAGAAAGCAAGACCCAACTATATGCTGCCACAAGAGACTCACTTCAGCATTAAGGGCACATAAGCGCAAAGGGAAGGGATGGAAAAAAAAGAGTATTTCCAAACAAGAGGATTTAAAAAAAAAAAAAAAAAGCAGGGATAGCTAGACTGATATAGGACAAAATAGACTATAAGCCAAAAAATAACAAGAGATGAAAGTCATTATATAACAGTGAAGGGTTCAATACATCAAAAGAGTGTAACAGCTGTAAATATTTATGCACCCTGTGGCAGAATACCTAAATATATAAAGCAAATATTAACAGTTCTGAAGGGAGAAATAGACAGCCGTGCAATAGTAGGGGGTACACTACTTTCAACAATGGAGGGATGATTCATACAGAAAATCAATAAGGAAGTATTGGACTTAAACTATATTTTAGACCAAGAGGACTTAGAAGTGATTAAAGAGCATTCCATCCAACAGCAGCTGAATACACATTCTTCTCAAATGCTCATAAAACATTCTCCAGGATAGATCATGGTAGTCTACAAAAGTGTTACAAATTTTAAGAAGATTGCATCAAATATCTTTTCTGACCACCATGATATGAAGCTAGGAATCAATTATAAGAAGAAAACTGGAAAATTTACAAGTATGTGAAGATTAAACAACATGCTTCTCAACAATCACTGGGTCGAAGAAGAGATCAAAAGAGAGATAGGGCTGCCTGAATGGCACAGTCCATTAAGCAACCAACTCTCGACTTAGGCTCAGGTCATGATTTCAGGGTCGTGAAACAGAGGCCCACATCAGGCTCTCTGCTTAAGTTTCTCCCTCTCCTTTGCCTCTCTCCCCACCCACCTCTAAAATAAATGCCATATCACATAACCTATTCAAGAGACTGACTATCCCCTTATAAATGTAGCTCCCATCCACATGCAAGGGGACAGGAGTATTATAAGCACACATACAATTATAAAGACAAGGAAACCTTGGGCGCCGGGGTGGCTCAGTGTGTTAAGCCTCTGCCTTTGCCTTGGGTCATGATCTCAGGGTCCTGGGATCAAGGCCCGCTTCGCTCTCTCTCTGCCTGCCTCTCTGCCTACTTGTGATCTCTCTCTCTGTCAAATAAATAAATAAAATATTAAAAAAAAAAAAAGACAAGGAACTCCTGGAGGCCATGTTCAGATTCTTCCTTCTATTGTCCTACATCTGGTCCCCATCGAGTCACATCCTTCCCAAATGTAACGTACATCTGTCTTCCCGCAAAGTTCCCAGGAGCCTCGTCTTATTACAGCACTAGCTCAGAGTAAAAGACTTTCATCATCTCTAATCATCATCTAGCATCAACTGAAAGTTCTAAATTTTATCTAAATCTCAAATCTAACTCAAATGTAGTTGTGGATTAGGATATAGTGAATCTTTTGCTATTTTTAATTTTTTTAATTTTTTTAATTTTTTTTAAGATTTTTATTTATTTGACAGAGAGAAACACAGCCAGAGAGGGAACACAAGCAGGGGGAGCGAGAGAGGGAGAAGCAGGCTTCTCGCCAAGCAGGAAGCCCGATGTGGGACTCGATCCTGGGTCTCTGGGATCATGACCTGAGCCGAAGGCAATTGCCCAACCACTGAGCCACCCAGGCATCCCTTTTGCTATTTTTTAGACTGATTTGTGAGAGTTACTTTTAATTTCATTTTTCATATATGTAAAGTTCAGATATCTCCTCTCATTTCTCGGCTTCTCTTTGCACTTTTAGAATGGACTGTTTTTGGTAATCAGGGACTTTTAATTATAATGTAACCAAATGTATCAATCTTTTTATTTATGATTTATATTTTTGTATTTAATCAAGAAATATTTCCCTACTATAAGCTCACCAAGGTATTTCCATACTTACTTTAAAAGTTTAAGCCTTTGCCTTTTACATGTCTTTATACTGTGCATGATGTAGTGTAGACATTTACTTTCCTTGCTTTTTTTCCTGTACCGATAATATTTTTCCCCTCTGTTTATTAGATAGTCCAGTTTCTATTGATCTTCAATGCCACTTCTCTAATATATTAAATTTTTATACGTGCATGAATCTGTATCTAAATTCACTAGCATTGATCAATCTGATTATCCTTCCAATTCTTTACAATGACTTCATAATAATCTTTGCTATCTAGTGGCATATGTTCTTTTTACCTTTCTTACTCTCTTACTTCAGAAATGTTGGGCCCTTCCTCAAGGTTCATTAGAATTCTCTATGACCAAAGCTTTAAGGCAATCATTTCTAAAGCACGTGTTCCTAGGACCAGTGGCTTTAATATTACCTGGAAATTTGTTAAGAATACAAATTCTCAGGCCCCACCACAGATCTAACGAATTAGAAACTGGAAAGTGGACTCAGAAATCTGCAATTGGGTAAACCGTACAGGTGATTCTGATGGGTGCTCAATTTTGAAAACCACTGGTGTAAACTAGTCCATCCTGATCACCCACTAGAGCCTTGGACCCCTGATTCCTGATAACATAAAGTAATTCACTAATTGTGAATGCTGAATTGGCTGAATAGAGCTAGAGCCAATTCATACTTCTGTGTCCTGGTCACTCATCAAGCCACAGAAAGAACGGGAACCTTCCTGATCATCAATACAATAGGCACATCTTCCAACCATTATAGCTCACTAGTTAGGATTTTTCTATTAGAGTCTGAAGTGCACTGTCCAAAATGTGGTGGGCCCAAGGGGACCAGATACCTAATACCAATTGATCATTGTGAGTGTTTTCCCCCAAACCACTGTTTCAGTATGTGAATATGAAACTGATCATTTGCCTTTGTTTGTAAGACACTCCCTTGTTTCTTATTTTTGTTTTTGTATATCCTTTAAATCATGTGTTTCTTTTGGGTCTGTGGAAATTATTCTTATTAGCTTCCTTGCTAACTTAATTTATTTTTTCTAATTATTGGCCTATAGTGTTTTTGAGGGGATTTTATAATATGGTTAATTTCATCATCAGTGACTAATATTTCTATTTTCCCATTTCTATTCCTTCTACATTTCAATCACTTTTCTTCTTTTACTGTACAGTTTAAGGCAATGGAAATAAATACTTCTAATGTATTTTACTTCAAAAGAATATTTGTTGTAGGTTTTCGATTGATGTGGTTTATGATGTTAAGGAAGTACTTCTCTATTTCTAAACTACCAAGGTGGCATGAATAATTTGAAACTTTATCAGATCATGTTCCTGCATCTTAAATATTTTCTGTTTGAATCTGTAATTACAGAAAATACCTTCCAGAGATTTTCTAATACTGACCCATTCTTTCATTCTGAGATAAAGACAGATTACTCATCATATATTATCACAGCAAAATTTGTTTGGTTAACATTGGATTTATATATGTTTCCTAAGTTTATAAGTGATATTATCTCATCTTTTATGTTGTCCTTGTGTGTTTCTCTTTTCAAAATCCCATTATCTGCATAGAATGAGTTAGAGCACAATTTCCTATTTCCTTGATATCTGAAAGACTTTTATGTGATTCAAAATCATGTATTCTTCAGAGTTTGGGATGGCTCACTTGTCAAAACATGAGAGCCCACCATATAATTTGTGTAACATGATTTATTTATTTTATTAATTTAATCATGTTTATAGTCTTTTTTTTAAAGATTTTATTTATTTATTTGACAGAGAGAAACACTGCGAGAGAAGGAACACAAGCAGGGGGAGTGAGCGAGGGAGGAGCAGGCTTCCCGCTGAGCAGGGAGCCCATGTGGGGCTCAATCCCGCGTCTCTGGGATCATGACCTAGCCGAAGGCAGTTGCTTAACCAACTGAGCCACCCAGGCACCCCATGTTTATAGTCTTTTACTCATTGACTCATTTAGTGAGTCTGTTTTAAAGATTTTATGTATTTATTTGTCAGAGAGAGAGAGAGAGAGAGAGAAAGAGGATGCACACAAGCAGGGGGAACGGCAGTCAAAGGGAGAAGCAGACTCCCTGCTGAGCAAGGAGCCAGATGTGGGACTTGATCTCAAGACCCTGGGATCCTGACCTGAACTGAAAGCAGATGCTTAACAGAGTGAGCCACGCAGGTGTCCCATGATTCTGTTTCTAATATCTTCAAATATTTGCTGCATGGGTGCAGGGGCAAATTCTAGTTTTGTTGATTCTAATACCTTGTGTCTCAGGGGACATAAATCTGGAGTTTGTTATTTCTAATTCTTCCAGGCTTGTTTTCTTGTGCATTTGGTAAAATACCTTCAGTTGCCCGATGCTTCACATTCTGGGATCACTCACCTCTACCCATAGGTTTAATCATTCATTCTGTGGGCGAATCCCTTTAACTCTATTTACAAAGTGTATTTTTAATTGTTCCATGACTCCATTTCCAGGATAAAAACTTAATCTTAGCCAACCAATATCTCTCATTTGGATTTTAGCAGTAGTCAATACATGAACTTGACTTCTTGGCTAGCTATAGAGAAAATCCATGTGATTTTTTTTTTCCCTCAAGAGTGGACTTGGAGGGTCGAAGTCTTGTTTGCTTGTTATTCATCCAGACATATTGGAAACCAGCAGGGATGGATGAGTGTTTGCACTTTGACAGGAATATGCAACACACTGCTTGGATATAATAAAAGGGCGGGGAAATTTTCCAGGAGGAGACTGAAGTGATCTTGAATTGATGAAAAGTCTGAAATTGAAGCAAGGTGAAAAATGGAAAAGACAAATTTTAGCTATTCCTTAAGGAATTGGTATGTAATTGCACAGCTCACCATGCCTGGGTCCCAAACCTATGCATGGTCTATTACTCTCTTAAGTTTGGTAAGGTTTTTCAAACACACAGTAGAAGAATGCCCTTAGTCAAGATCCAAATAAATGCTTAAAGATAAGATTAGTGACATTAAAATGTCCTGTATTAGGGACACCATTTATGATATGTTCAAAACATATTGAAAAACATATTCAAAACATATTGAAAAAAATGCAATCTTACCCATTCAATTTGAGTGTGATTAAGATCATGATAAGATCATGATTAAGATCGTGATAAGATCATAATAATATTAAAGACCATGGATGCCAAATGACAGAGAACATGTAAGCTTGCATAAATGGCTTAAGAGGGTGAGGGCTTTGGATTCAAGAAATTCTGGTTCAAGTTTTGACTCTGCCCCTGACTATCTGTATTAGTTTGATAAACATATGCAATTTCTTTGAGCCTCAGCTACATCATCTATAAAATGAAGAAAATAATAATTTGAATACATGACTACCAAATTTATTGTGATTAATAAATATGAAGCCTTCCACTTTATCTGATGTTGTAGGCATCCCCCTCCTGTTCCCTGGCTACTCTGAATATAGTTTGAATGTGTATGTGTGTGTACATGCATGTACATATATGCATCTGGGTATGCACCTGAGGGCTTGTGTTTGTTATATTTAGAAGGTAGGGAGGAGTGTGTATCACAGTACATCATATTCTGTTGTTGTTGTTTAGAAATTAAACTGTGCCAGCTTTAGCTTTCAAACTTTATGCTTCCTGGTCTTTGTTTGTATTTTAATTTCTTCCAGGCTCTATGCATGGTAATTAGTTTCCTAAATGTTCAGAATAGTTTTCTAATGGTAAAGAAGGAAAAGTGTTTTAGCAGCTATAAGAAAATGTTGCTAAGTTTAATACCTAGCAAGTACCACCCTCTTTTTAACTTTCTAAAATTTACGATGCATGTGAAATTAGCCCGAGAAGTAGAGGAGTCTCCTTACATAGGTTCTCAAGGACTTTGACCTTCACACTCAACTCTCCAAATTAAATGTTTGCTCTGAGTAATGAGTGTTCCAAGAACCACGCTCCCAGATGGATGGGACACTAATATCACACCATTTTTTCTTCCTGTGTGGACCACCATGAATCTCAAGGTGACTTTTTCAGAATAACATAATTTATTGTTACTAAACATTTACCAGAAAGGTATGGATTCCAAGTCATGGCCTGGTCTCCTGGAAGACTCAGAAAGAGTTGGTTGTTCTCAGCAATGTGGCGGCTAAGCAGCTTTGCTTCACTCCCACTGGGGGCTTCTTGCCCTAGGTAAGTTATGCTTTTCTGGGTACTCTCCACTCTTACTCATCCCTCAAAGGATCTCAGTGGCCTCCGTGTACCTGGATGATCTGTGAGCGACCAAAGACACATCTTATATTATTGGACTTCAGATACTTGTACAAAAATATGCTTTATTTTTGTTTTTGTGTTCTTCCATCAGGAGCTGACTCACACTTGAGAGAGAATAAATGTAAATGTGCAGAGTGAGTGAAAAGCTGACCTAACCACCAGACCTAATATATTCATATACTCGTGATGTTTCCTTTAAATTGGGGAAGGGAGGAGCAGACTAGCTAACTAGTGTATACCCACTAACATTTGATTAAGTGCAATGTGCATTTCACAAGGACTCAATTTGTAGATCACTAGGACAAGCTCTACCAATCAAACATGCCTTCCTGGGACTTGCATCACTAGCTCTGACCCTACGAACCAGGGATAGTGGAGTCAATAGCTTTGGGAGCCAAATGCAGGAATCATGGTTTTCAGTGGCAGTGTGCAGTTTCCTGGTCTGGGAGCTACCATGTCTTTGACTTAGCTGTCCAGTAGCAATAGCCCCACCCTGCTGTGTCTGCGGTGTTTACTGGCCATGATTCCTTCTTTCTGCCTTGTATCTAAGTCTGGTTCACTAACATTTCCCAGTTTCATGAGCAATACCATATCTTTGCAGTAACTTGTTTGTGACTCAAGTAAACTGTAGTCAATTTCTGTTATTGCTTGTTTTCTTTTACTTCTTTCTATTAAAAACCCTATTCGGGGCGCCTGGGTGGCTCAGTTGGTAAAGCGACTGCCTTCGGCTCAGGTCGTGATCCCGGAGACCCGGGATCGAGCCCCACATCGGGCTCTCTGCTCAGCCAGAAGCCTGCTTCTCCCTCTCTCACTCCCCCTGCTTGTGTTCCCTCTCTGGCTGTGTTTCTCTCTGTCAAAATAATAAAATCTTTAAAAAAAAAAAAAACCCTATCTGATGAAAACACGTGTGTGGTATATGTGTGTGTATAGTATAAGCAGAAACTCCATATGCAATGTTAAAATTATAAAAATGTTAAAATTTTAGAGATCTACTGGAATGGAATAAAACTCATGAAAGCAGGACTATATGGAGTAATTTCTCTGTTGTACCACCTATTTAATAAATATTTGTAGAATGAATGAATAAAGGAATATATCTTTTTTGTTTGAATATCAGGATGTATCTAGATTGTATAAACTTTTGCAGCAATTGGTGGATTTGGACCCAAGGAAAAATTTTGCATAAACTGTATATTATATTTTTAAATGACTTGTGTCCATCTGCATTAAAATCTCCCAGAAATATGCAAGTATTTGGCATACTTGTATTTGATATACTTGTCAGTACGAGTATTTGACATACTGAGAATGATTTGCAGAATTATACCGATAGCTCTTTATGCCCAAGAGAAATGCTATTGTCCTCTATCTCATCACTTCAATCTTTTTTCATATATATTTTTTATTATATTATATACTGCACCATACAGTACACCATTAGTTTTTGATGTAGTGTTCTATGATCCATTGTTTGCATATAACACTTAATGCTCCATGCAATATGTGCCCTCCTTAAAACCCATCACTGGGCTCACCCACCTCCCACCCTCTTCCCCTTTAAAACCCCCAGTTTGATTCCTGGAGTGCATAGTCTCTTATGGTTTGTCTCCACCTCTGATTTCCCCCCCCTTCATTTTCCCCTTCCTTCTCCTAATGTCCTCCATGCTATTCCTTATGTTCCACAAATAAGTGAAACCACATAATGGTCTTTCTCTGTTTGGCTTATTTCACTTAGCATAATCTCCAGTTCCATCCATGTTGATGCAGATGTTGGATATTCAACCTTTCAGATGGCTGAGTAGTATTCTATAGTAAAAATGGACCACATCTTTCTCCATTCTTCTGTTGAAGAGCATCTCATCTCCTGCCACAGTTTGGTTATTTTGGACATTACTGCTATGAACATGCACTCCAATCCTCTCAAGAAGATTCTTTCTCTCTCTATGGGGCAAATACAAACCTCCAGGCAAAAATCTTACAAGAGTTTTCCACATTTCTGAGATGGAATACTGTAGGTTTCACTATCAATTTTCAGGGCAAAAAGGATCAGCATCTGCTAATAATTTGCAGGTGGTACCTTCTACAGACTTCCCCACACATCCAAGCAGCAAATATTTGGATCTGCCAATCAAATGCATTGTGTGAACACCATTAAAAAACAAAATTCAACTGAGTAAATTTTAAAGATCGGATTGGCTTTATTGAATGATTTATGAATCAGACAGCATCCTGTCTCGCAAACTGGAACAAGCTCCAGAGAACCATACAGAATGAAAGACGTTTATAGGGAGAAAGGGGTGGGACAAGGAAGTTAGACTAGCAAACTGTTGATTGTGGCAAGATCACCTTTCTTTAGAAGATGGCAGGGATCTATCAGGCAGATCACCACACTGTTGCTCACAAGGTAATTCTAGATTGACTGGTTTAAGATTCCATTCCTGGGGAGGTTGTAACTGTAATTAGGTGAGACATTAGGTCTTGGTTTGACGATTTGAGAATTAGCACAAGTGACTTCATATTGGGCCTGTTGTCTCTTTTAACAACATAATGGCTGAGATCTATCTATCTCTCTGATTACCAATTATTTTGGCACTGAAAAATGTGCTTTTATTGATTGATTTTCACCTAACTTTGACTACATTTGAGAAAAGGCTCATCAATAATGGAGAAACTCATTCTGCAGAAACAGTTATTTTGAAAACCATTATTTAAAACACACCAGCGAGGGCAGGTGTGCACATGTGCCTGGATGTGCGCGCGCACATACACACACACACAGTCTTATTCATTTATACCTGTGATTATATTTTAGGTGATTGTGCATTTTCTCACCTTCAATGGAAATGAAAGATCTGATGATTTGAGTTGATTTAATTTCTAGGTAAAGGAACCCTCACCCCAGTGCTGTGACAGGGTATTTGTCACCTTTTCATTGCTCAGGCTATAGACTTTCAATATGCTGGGATTACCTTTTTTTGCTGATGGTTTTCTTTGGTTTTAAAAACACCTACTGTGTAGTGTTGAAAAGGAGACAACACAGCCCTGGGTCAGCTAAGCCCTACATCAGTAAACTAAGAGGTAATACCTAACCCAACTGCAATCTCAACTCCTGGGGAGTGGAAACTTTAACCAGTGAACATGGAATGAACCAGTCAGCATTATGAGATAATGTGCCCAGTGGACCCCTTCTGTCACCCTTAGAAGGGCAACCATGTCTGCAATAATGCATTCTTTGCTGGTACTTTGCTTTTCCCACCCCCTTTCTGCCTTACAAAAAGCAAAAAACAAACAAACAAAAAACAAAACAAAACAAAAAACTTTCCTTTTCTGTTGCTTGGCAAGGCTTCTTTCTATTCTTAGATAGAGTGCTGCCTGCTTCGTGAATCATTGAATAAAGCCAATTTGATCTTTAAATTTACTCAGTTGAATTTTTGTTCTTTAACAGTAGTAATTTAAATTGTCATAACCTATTGCCTTGACCAGGTCATGCTGTCTCTCTTTCATTGTGCTTTAACTAAGTTGAACAGATGAAAGAAAGAAACTTAAAGCTTCTTAGGGCCAGACAGAATTAGAGATATCATTGAGTTCAATATTGACTTTAATATATGAAGAAACTGAGGCTCAAAATGAAAGCAAATTGCCCAAAACCAGATTGTTAAGCAGCCATAAAGTTTGGCTAGCTCCTAGCCCAGAGCTCTTGCCAGGCTTATTATCTGGTGGCTTTTTACCTTGATCTTTGAGAAGAAAATAGATGTCCAGTAAGAACAGGAGATGATGAACTATGGCACAGGAATGAATTCTGAATTCTCCAAGTATATTTTCATAAGAACCTTATGTGCAGTCTCATCAACAGGAGCCAAGACTACATACTTGTACATATTTATACTTACACATATTTATAGAATTTTGAATCACATCTACTTTGCACTATGAAGTGGGAGCACCCTCATTGTAATGGTAGCTATGCCCATGCCCTACTATATAACAAATGAGGTTGCTAACATTTTCTTAGGTATATCTTTTTATTTCTGCTCTAAATGCTTATGTATGTTTTCCCCAATGTCTAACTCCTCCCACCATTCCCCGTTTCCATCTGCTTATTCATCTTCCCAGACTAAAATCAATTGATAACTATTCAGTGGTGTCCATCCAGTCCTCTCTGTCCCTCTACATGCTTGGATTCTACTTACTATTAGAGTTACAGAGTATCTATCTTAGATCAGCAACCCTCAAAACACCTAGCATTTATTCAGCAAACATTGAATACCAACTCTGTTCCTCATACTGCGAGTCACTTATTGAACATTCAGCAAGGTTGCATTAATGAATGAATAAATGAATGGCATCTATAAATCTATCCAGGACCATTCACTGGAGAACAAATCCTACAAAATCCAAATCTGACAAATGCTAAGCTGTATTCTCTCTGTACTGATATATTTGATGTCCCATGCCCTCGTTCCACCAAAATCTTAAAGCAACAAGTTTGTCCTATGCCATAGGATCACCCTATATAGAAATTGGCTTCCCAACCCCTCCTAATGTTGTCGGTCTCCAAACTGAAAGGTAGATCCCAATTTACCTTATATTCAACTTCCTACATACTTTCAGACTCTTTGATCTTGAATTTTCTCCTTCTTTCCTCATTTACTGCCTTTTTTGTCTATTCAGACCTAATACTAATCATCCTTTTCCTGAGCAGAACCTTCCCTTCTTGACTATACTATGACTGCCTCCTTTATATCCCTTCTGGACACCCACTATCTTCTCCCAAGCAATCTGTAATTAAAAGAACTCAATTTCTTCCCAGAAAAGCTACCATCCCTGACAACACTGTGTACCAAAATCACACTTCCTCCCCATACTTGAGGCCACTATTGCTTAAGCTGGTGCTGACCCACTCCAGGGCAGGCACTGTACTGCTTGCTGGGAAAGACAAAGATGAATGAGACAGTCCCTGAATTCAATGCCCTCATAGTATAAAGTGGATGAATGTAAAGAGGTAATTACAAGCATGTGAAGAGCACTTAACGTCAGTAATCAGAACAGTCAAATCATGAACCTAGGTACCAATCTCAAAATGGGATGGTGTCAGAGGAGGCTTTCTCCAGCAGATCATGTTTGAAGTGAATCTTAAAAACAAAGGAACAATTCGTTGTAGAAGGTGAAAGGGGATGAAAGATGCCTGATACATCTTTGGATCTTCATAATGCATCCAAAACACATGTCCAACAAAAAATCGCTGATTCAATGAAGGGTGAATGTATATATGCTCCTAAACTTCCAATGCTACAATGCTAGCTCAAATAGGAGTTTACACCTCATGGTTATATTTCTATAATGGGTTTTCTGCTTTTAGTATCTCTTCCTACCCCTCTCTACCACCCATCTTTTGGGTTTATCTAGTTAATCTCACCAAAGAATCACATTCTTCATGTAGAGTCCTAGGGCCTATTCAATAAGTTCCAAACTTCATAGCCAAACATCCCAGACCCTCATACTGAGACCCCAATCTACTTCTCCAAACATTGCTTTTCTGTGCAAACCATCTGCAATAGTCAATTAAGTGCCCACCTATATCCTGAGGCATATTGTGCTGTCCTTCAGGGGGTACAAAGGTCTTTTAAGAAGTTTATAGAGCAGAGGAATAGATCAGTGAGGAAAAGGACCAGTGGGGTCTAGGGAAGATTTTCAGGAATCTGAGGGCCACAGCATGACTGGACAGACTAAAGGAGGAATTAGAAGGATGCATATAAAGTGTTCTCTTTGTTTACCCAAATAATGTGGGACCCTTGAGTGTGTAAAACTGATCAAGGACAAGGTTTTGCAAATATTCAGTATTTGTCATTTCTTAGCTTTTGCAAAATACTGCAAAAGGGCATTTTCCCTTTTTATATTTGTAACTGTACTCCCTGTGTCTGAAACAGCAAAGGCAGCATGAAAACACAAATATAATAGAGGAACAATATGTCAACTCTTTTCAGCCATGCCGGGAATCATTGGAATTGAGAACAGGGGCTTCAGGTGTTATGGGCTTTGATGATTCATTCTGTCTTAGTGTCAGCCTTCTTGTTTTGCCCCTGACAACCCCTCAATGCTGTTTCCTGCACCTTCACCTCTGTGAGGGCTGGCATCTGAAAGAGCCTTAATTCTTCCCCTATTTGCATCAACTCATTTGCAAATGTGGAACTTCAGCCTTTATTAATTCCCTCCTTTTCTGTTGTTCTGTAATTGAATTACAGTATGGTCTGTAATCTGTCTCTTCATTCTTTGGCTTTTAGCATGGTGCAATCATTAAAATTGTTGGGTAGGAGATGGCCATATTTTGTAGATCAGTGAATTCAATAAAGGCTTAGTGTGTGGGCACACACACACATACACACACACAGCGAATTTCTTTCCAGAGATGATTGTATAGCTCTTATGAAGACAATAAAGGAGCCAATAGACCCAAACATCCCCAAATTCTCAGTCCCCATTGCACTTAATATTTATTCATTCTATAATATTCAGTTCACTGTATTTATATCTTTACCTTCTTTTCTTGACTGTGAGATCCTAGAAGGTAGAGAATAAAACTCCTAGTACCAACCTACTTATGGTATGTCACAAATGCTTAAAAACTTTGGACTGATGTTGCCTGCATCATGGGTTAGCTACTCTTTGGATTTGAAAACTAGATATGATTTCATAATAAAAAGTGTCTAAAGCAGGGGCGCCTGGGTTGCTCAGTCATTAAGCATCCGCCTTTGGCTCAAGTCATGATCCCGAAGTCCTGGGATCCAGCCCCACATTGGGCTCCCTGCTCAGCGGGAAGCCTGCTTCTTCCTCTCTCACTCCCCCTGCTGTGTTCCCTCTCTAGCTGTGTCTCTCTCTGTCAAATAAATAATTAAAGTCTTTAAATAAATTTAAAAAAATCTAAAGCAGAGATTCCAAGCTCTTAATTTATAATCATCCTGTTCCCACATTCTTTAGGGTTTTAGGGAAACTAAACGATTTTAAGATATTTTGAGAAATAAAAGTCTATCAAATCAGTTTAAGGAAAAAAAAAAAAAGACCTAGAGCCCATTCAATTCTATTTGGGCACATGTGTGCTTTTACAGAGATGAATACTCAGAGCAAACACCAAAAATGTGTCCCTATGACCTTGCTGGTCTGCAGTGTGTCACACACACACACACAGAAACACATACAGAGACACACATCTGTCCTTGCAAAAACAAAAAACAAAAACCAAAAAACAAAAAACAGGGTCCTTGTGATGCACAATACTGGCTTCCAGCATGTCGGGCTGAGTTCAGGAATGTGCACATGGAGAAGAGGAAAGCTCACTCTGGACTAGGCTCACATCCTGGCCAGAAAGAGAGTACCAATATATCAGGCTCATTAGTACTTAAGAATATGTAAATCTTAATAAAATGACATACTGCTTTTACTTGTGAAACTGATGATTAAACAAATACCCAGAACTGGTCAACGTGGGAAGGCATGGGGCACTTTCATGTTCTCTTGGTGGGAATGCATTTTTGAAAGGAAACTTGTACACACCCTTTAGCCTGTAACTACTCCAAGGAATTTTTCCCATAGAACTTCTCATGCAAGTGCATAAAAATGTATCTTCAAAAACATCCATTGTGGGATCGTTGAACATCAGAACACCATACAAGTCTGAATGTACATCAGTAAAAAAAGTTTTAATAATTCATGATGTACTCATGTGAAAATTACTATGCAACAAATAAAAAAGAATGTAAAAGCAGATACACACATATTATTTTGCAAAACTTAGGTGACAGAACAATATGCATAGAATGATATCTCTCTGTATTTGTGTGAACATATATATTTCTCCATATATATTTCTGGAAGAGAATCCATTCAGTTTTTTACAGTTGTTGATTGTAGTTATTATTAGAATGTAAGTTCGAAGGAGAGGGAGAGAGTATAGGCACTTTTATATATTTCTTTATGTTTAATGCCACTGAAAACATGGGGGGAAGTTTCTGAGGATTTCCTATTATATATAATATATATATATACACACACACACACCCAGACATATACATATATCAAAACAATACATATATTGAAAACGATACAAATTTTGTTTTCTGAGTAACAAACCAACCCATAAATTGACTGAACATTAGGGGTGCTTTAATTTCCAAGAACATATATAAATAATAATGTGATTAGGGCATTAGAAGATTTTATCTACTTTTTCAGTCTAAGTGTGTTCAAGCAATAATGCCAGCATACCCAACTTCCAGAGGAGAGAGCTCTGGTAACAGCACAATGCTGTCTGTTCCTTGTTTTCCTATTTCTGCAGCTGTCATTTAGGCTCAGCTATAACTTCAAGTGTGGAAGGAAATCAATACCATTCAGAACGTCCCCCAGTGGGCTGGCTCCAGGGGCCACAATGTGGAGACAAAGATGTCTCTTCATCTCTCAGAGTATTGGCAAATACCACTGATGATGCAAGCTACAAATCTTTCAATCATGCATGATTCCTTTAAATTTAATGTAAAGTTTTGTGCTTTTTTTTCTTTTAAGACTTAATTTATTTGAGAGAGAAAGAATGAGAGAGCACAAGCATGGGGAGTGCAAAGCAGAGTAAAAGGGAGAAGCAGGCTTCCTGCTAAACAGGGAGCCCTATGTAGGGCTCGATCCCACAACCTGGGATCATGACTTGAGTCAAAGGCAGATGCTTAAACGACTGAGCCACCCCGGCACCTCTGATGTAAACTTTTGGTGACTATAATCACAAATAGTAATAATTCTGTAAGTTCAACCAAGACTTCAGAAAGACAGTGTATAACAAGAGCCAGAGGAGGGTAAGACCAAAGCAAACAAACAAACAAACAAACAAAACCTATGTCTAGTTATTTCATACATATAATTTTATTTTTTATCCCAATCGGAGAAATGAGGTGTGTGTTCCCATTTTATAGTGTTAAATTATTAAAATTCAACCAAGTAATTTCTAAAGATCTAATTGACTTTGTTACTAAGTCATGAATCAGGTAGTATCCCACCCAACAATAAAGGGAGCTCCAAAGGGCCTCAGGAAAGGAAAGAGGGTTTGAGGTTTTTTGTTTTTTGTTTTTTAAAGATTTTATTTCTTTGACAGAGAGAAACACAGCCAGAGAGGGAACACAAGCAGGGGGAGTGAGAGAGGGAGAAGCAGGCTTCCTGATGATCAGGGAGCCCGATGCGGGACTCGATCCGGGGTCTCTGGGATCATGACCTGAGCCGAAGGCAGTCACTCAACCAACTGAGTCACCCAGGTGCCCCAGGAAAGGAAAGAGTTTTAAGGGTAGCGAGGGAGTGGAAAAATGGAAATTCTTAGCAAAGATCCATTATTTTAAGCAAGGTCCTTCCCCGTAGGAGAACCAAAAGTAGTCTCAGTAAACTTCCCAGTGCTGCCCAGGAAATTCCCATGTTAACTAGTTAAAGGTTAGGTTAAAATTGCAGTTAGGGGGGCGCCTCAGTGGCTCAGTCTTTAAGCCTCTGAGAGCCCTACATCAGGCTCCCTGCTCTGCAGGAAGCCTGCTTCTCCCTCTCTCACTCCCGCAGCTTGTGTTCCCCCTCTAGCTGGGTTTCTGCCTGTCAAATAAATAAATAAAATCTTTAAAAAATGAAACAAAACACTGCAGTTAGGGTACGTATTAAATCTTGGTTTACTGACTTGGGGTCTTAATCTACAGAGTGCCATTTGGGGCCTGCAGTTTTTAACAATAGAGAAGGAAGTTGAGGCTGAGTAGAATCCCCAAATCACACAGTTCATAAGTAGCAGGATTGGAATCTCTGCTTGTCTGACCCCCAAACCTGTATAGTTTCCCCTAGAAAATGTGGCCTTTCAAAGCATTATGATTTGGTGAAGGACTCTTAGAACCACCGGTGGTGATTTCAGTCACCTGTGTGTGTCTTGCTGGCCAGCCAGAACCTCCACCTGTCTTGCTTGTATAGGCTGGGATGCTTCTCACACGGGTGTTGTCCTATAAGCCCCAGAGTTTCCAGTCCCAGAGCTATAGAATCCCAAATACCAGGCATTATTGTTGTGGGGAAATAATCAGTTAATGAGAACACAACTAGGCACAACCTCAACATAAACCCAAAATATTGGCTAAAAACAATTTAGAAGCAGACAAAAGATTGTGGAAACAGAAGCATGTCTTTCAGAGATGGGCCCACACCCACGAAATCTGCTTGACATTCTTGAGTTTCCTGCCATCCAGGCCAATGAGGCTATTCCGGCAGGTGGAGCCATGCCATGGTTTGAATGTTGGACAAAACTTAGGTTGGATTTTCAAAACCTGGCATGGAACCCCATCTCCTTATTTCTTAAATGGCTAAATATGACTTAGACCCCTTTAGCCTCAGTTGCTTATCTATAAAATGGGGTGATAGGTAACACTGCCACAAAGAGTTTGTAGATAGAGATGTTATTTTATTTTAGTTTTTAAAAGGTTTTATTTTATTTGTTTATTTTATTTATTTGAGAGAGAGAAAGAGAGCATGAGCAGGGTGAGAGGCAAGAGGCAGAACCAGACTCCCCACTGAGCAGGGAGACCAATGTGGGACTGGATCCCAGGACCCTGGGACCTGAGCAGAAGGCAGACGCTTAACAACTGAGCCCCCCAGGTGCCCCAGAGATATTTATTTTAAAGTCCTTATACAATATACTCATCCACAAATGAATTCACAAAATGGGTCAAAGACAGTTTTGAGTGCCTCCTAGGTGCCTTGATGTATGTCTGGGGAAGTTCATTCTGAGGTTATTGTGGACACAGGGACATGGGGTAAGGAGGATTGAGGGGGCAAGTAATAGGAGCAAAAGCAACAGCAAATATGTTTGCCCATAATACTTGATCACTAGATAATGGTTGTTATGACTTCCTTCATAACACATGAAATCCTTAGTGAGACAAATAAACATCTAATCCTGATGGCCATGTTGCTTTTTTCCATGAGGCAGGGGCAGGAAGCAATGGGGGCTTGATTTCAACACTTTTTTTTTTTTTTTTTTAATTTCAACATTTTAACAAGACTTTCAAGAAGGAATTATTTTTAAAGTAGTTTACCTTCAAGCTTTCACTAAGGAATTCCACTAGCCAAGATCTTCATTTGTGTTCACCAAGACATGGCCAGAAGGACTTTTCTGATTTTGGTAAAAAGACAGTTGAAGAAAATCAGCCCCAGGGACACAAGGCCACTTTGCCCAAGTGAAAATTAAATCCAGTCTCATCCTACACAAAATACAAGCTATGTTTGGGATATTCTTTTATCTGTGGTGGGTTTATATAAAAAGTAAACAAGCTATTTTACAATCCATATTTAGGGATGTGTTTATATAATTAGAGACTTTTATGAATCGTCTTCATTATGCATTTAAACAGTTCGTAAAAGTTATGAGTTCAATGTATTCACCCCTTTTTGTTGCTGTAAACCTTTAACTACAAATGCAGGGAGAACAAAGGAACAAAAATGTGCATATTCTGGCAGCTTCACACCAGCCCCTGCTTCAATTATGCATGAATTAACAGAAATGAATTTGCAGCGTTTTATTTCTTGGTGTAATGGAGCTCAAGTATTTCATAAAGTGTAACCATACAGCAAATTCTGGGCTCATTTTAGAATAATTAGCACATTGATGTTACTTGTGTAGTTAAAAGGAAATGTTAAAATTTTCCCATTGCAAGCATTTTTTCGAAGGCTCACTCTGTTCTCTAAAGTGAGCAATCTTTCACTCAGAAGAAAGCTGGAAGTTCCATCTTCCCAGCATTTCATCTTCTTCCTCTTATACCTCGATTAAAATACTAGTGCTTATTCAGACAAGTCTTAATTATGGGCCCAGAGCCAGTGGAAGAGCCTGCGTAAATGAAGTAGGTAATTTTTTTAAATGATGCATGTGCCTCAAGTTGGTCTGGCTCCATCCTTTGAATAATTAAGGCTGAGCTACAGGAGACCTATAATCTGTATGTTCAAGTGTCTTCATTTAGCATGCTCACCAAAATTTGACATTCTCATATCTCTCTCCCCCACCCCTTCATTAAAAGGAAAGTCACCCTCTGTGGAGAAGGAAGGAACTGACATTGACAGAATTTCTGTGCACTCACAGACCCACTTCGACATGAGGTAGATCATAGTCCTCGTTCTCTGAATGTTCACACAGTTCTATGAGGTCAGCAACGAGTGTGGTCATTCCTGTTTTGCAAATGAGGATAGTAAAGCTCAAGAATTTTAAGTGAGCTTCCCAAAGTCACACAACCCAACCAGGGCAAAGGGAGGATTTCATTCAAACTGGTAAGGTCCAGGCTTCAGTCTTGCTCTGTGGGTCCCAGCCCAAGGCAACTAACAATTCAAGGTAACAAGCCTATTTGAGTATGTTCAACACAAACCACAAAATGAAATTCACTGATTTTAATTTAATTTACTAACGTCATATATTTCACAGAAGGTTGATAGAGATGCCAACAAAACTGCAAGCTCCTAACTCTAGGGAATACTAGCAAGAGGTGGTGGAAGACTTCAAGGCCAGAAAACAGAGGGGAGGCCCAGGGGAACCTGGCAAAGCCCCGGGAGCTGCTCTCCATTGTTACTGAGACCTGATAATGAAATTCACACTCTAAATTATTTTGACCTGGTAGACAGAGTTTCCCAGATAAGATTCGATGTATGGAGCTATAGCAAACAAAAGAAAAGGTGAAGAAGAAACTATGTGTTTTGTTTTTAATATCCAGGACAAGCATTTGCATGACAAAACTGTTCTGGGCCTGGGGAATAAAACTTTGAAATAATTGAAGGGATCCTGTTCTTACCGAGCTAGACAAAGCATGAGAGACAGACAAGGAAAGTAGATACTTTACAATCTAATGAGATATATGTAAGGCAGGCATCTAATGATGGATGCCAGGGCCAGCAATTTTGTTTTGTTCACTGACGTAACCCCAATACCTAGTACCTTGCATAAAATAAGAGCACAATACATACTGAACAAAAGAGATCCAGGGAACATCTAGGAGGCACATTACATGCAGATTTGGCAGTGGGTGGTTCAGGAGGGCCAAGTGAACATTTCTAAGAGGGAGTGTTATCTAATGAAAAACCAGGAAGAGACTTAGGGGTTAGTCTGGTGGTAAGTGATGGCTGTGAGGACAGCATTTGCAAAGCTCAGACAGAGATAAGTAAGTCTGGGTGTTCCCTCTCTTGGGAAAGAAAACACTTCCATAGTTTGTACGCAGGCTGCAAGGGTCCAGTGCAGAGACTGAACAAAGAGGGAGAGAGTGCAGTGAATGCTTTTAGGAAGGAGTGTGGTCTTTGGAAACCCTCTGGGGTAGATCTCTGGGTCTCTATGCTGAGAAAAATCTAGAGGATTAAAGCAGGACTTTTCAAAATATATTCCAAGCTTTCCTTTCTTAAGTAAATTTAGAAAAAGCTGGGATATTCAAAGTTTTTTTTTTTAATTTCCTATAGGATAATATGTTTTATAAATCATTCAGATGAAAATATGACATTCATTGATTTCAAATTTATTTGACCATAATTAGTAACTTCTGAAATCTGTTTGGGAAACACTGGACTAGGGCATTGCATAAGATCAGCTACAAGGCTCAAATCTGGCCCTACTCACTGGTCCACCTAGGTCGTTAACTTTGGAGGTTATCTACCACGGTTATCCATGTAGGCTGTCTACTATGGTTAAACCATCCATTGTTCTATTATACTCTACCATGGGTAAAACTCTATACCCTGGTTTGAGCTACAGACTTCTACTTATCCACTTCTACTGGCTTTAGATCATTACTGGGAGTAGATTGGTCAATCCAACTCCATATTGCTGGAATCCCACCTCTATTCCTGATTCTTACAAAGTATCCTTTCAAAGGACTAGAACTCATTTCTGTATGTTCTTGGAATGTACTTCTTTTCACCAGGGGTCCCCACTTCCAGCTTTTATAGAATATCCTTCCATAGTGCATACTCTTCTTGTGCTGAGTTCCCTATAGAATTGAGCCTCCTCATAAATCAAATGCTCGTGAATCACAACCAAACTTACTGCCTATCTCTGAATAACACTCTTTAAGAAACCACTGACCATCCACCTTGGAGTCATCCCTTCAGTGAAATCAGAAATCTCAACTCTGGTCTTCCCAGTCTGGCTTTATTCTCTTTCACCTCCAATGCCCACCATGTTGTCAAAAGCTATCCTGCATTGAAGCTAAAACACCCTGAACAAACAGAAGAGAAAAAACAGGCACAAATAATTACTAATATTACAACAGTGTTATTGCAAACAAGTATTTGTTTTCAAAATGCAACCTGCTTGACAAATTACTGCAACATTTGTTTTAATACATTTGTCGACTCTCATTTATTTTATTCCTTTCATATTATTGCCACTGGGGGACCAATTTCCACAGGAGGTGATGACAACCCCATTGTCTTCACATTCAAATTGCCTTTTGATTAGATGAGTGTCACTTTCCTTGGTGCTTCCATAGTAGCTGACTTTGCACTCTTCAGTCACAGATGGTGATCTTCATGTCTTATCTTCCCTATTGAAAGCTCTTTATACTCCTTATTCATCAGATTTCTTTAAGTAGGTTTTAGATAAGCTTCAAGGCCACATTTTGGGCATCTGATAAAAATGTCCTCAAGGGCTTGCTTTATGTTAAATTCCTATTAAGTCTAATAAATATTGAGATTATTGCTAGAGTGTTGGTTTCTTTAGCCATATTTAATTTAAAATTCACAGACACACACACCCCTACACACACATATATACAGTTTCTCATTATGGCTCTTCTGCTTGCTCAAGTGTATTTGTTTTTGTTTTTGTTTTACAAAATTCTCTGGGCCTAAATTGTTAACAATGGCTTGTATATGAATGTAAGACTTTATTTCTGGACCCTGAATCCTGTAACATAAGCTTTTCTTAGACTATTCTTTTTTGAGTTATTTTCTCAGTGGCTTCCTTGGGTACTTACAATTAATTTGTTGATTTTTAGCAATTTAATTCAGATTAACACAGATTTACTTTCAGTAGTATATTACAAGTTTGTTCTTACATAGGTTTGTTCTCTTCTTTGCTTTATTATTGTCATACAATGTACACTTTTGCCCATCAACACAAATTACTACTTTATACAGTTGTTTTTAAAATTGGGTAGGAGAGGAAGATGAGTTACAAACCTAAAAATACATCAAAATTATATTTTTTATTTACTATCTATGCAACTAAACCAGTGCTATTTTATTTCTTCATAGGGATTCCAGTTACTATTCAACATTATTTCACTTCAGCTTAAAGGACCCCTTTCATATTTATTTTAGAATGTATTTTCTAGCCAAAATTTATCTCAATTTTTGTTTCCCTGAAAACGTTTTAATTTCTCATTAATGTTTGAAGGCTGCCATTGCTGGATATAGAACCCCTAGTGAAGATGGAAAAGTGAGTGGGGAGTCGATGCTTCAGTAAAGTTTCTGGGCCTAACTGTGTGCTCCAGCCTACTCTTTTGCCAGAAATCTGCACAGAAATTACTAATTCCAGATTCTCATTATGGTATTGTTCCCTTCTGTTTGCTACTATCTCTGGAATCTGGAGGGGAGGAAAGCTGATGTCTGATGTAGGATTTGGAAATTTTGGGGTACCTGGTCTTAAGACAATGAGGATAACACCAAAACCCTGTCCTGAGCTACTCACAGTTTCCAGACTGGCAGTCATGGGAAAACATTGCTATCGCAAGCTGCCATAACACCACACGGGACAGAATTTAATTTTTCAGTAAATCAACCATAGTGAAAATAGGCAGGCCATTACATAAATCTTGAGCTTTAGAGTCCATTGAAATGGCTGCCAAAGCTTGAGTTGCCCAGATGTACAAGCCAGACACACTTGCTGCATGTTAAAACAAACATAGCTATAGAACTCAATGACTAAAACACATCTCCAAACTCTGTCAAATAACAAATAAATGTGATAATCCTATGTATAAATCAAATGAGCAAGCTAATATTAGTGTAAGACTGTAGAGTTTATGTGGACAATTATGTGTAGTTGATTTGTGTAAACTGAAACTAGAAGCATAAGATTCAATAAATATTGGCTTAATAATGAGAATGTCTATACAGCATTTCTTATTTCACCATTTTGACCTCTATAGCTATAGTCTTCAATGAGGTAATGTATTAAACAAGTCTTTTGACTTTTCTGTCCATCAAGGAATTGGCAATCCATAGGGAGGAAAAATTCTTCAGTGACATTATTTTCTTCAAGTTATGTAATAAAACGATGAAATGGGTGTTATTCTGTCTGAGGTTTAAATCATTTGAGGAATTTGTATAGCTTACAGAGTTGGTTAAATGTCAGAAATCAAAGCCTTATTATCTTTCTCTTTCTAGGAAATCATATTGCTCCCTATGACTCTGCTTCAGTATTCTCAAAAGAACTACACTTACATCAGCACCCTCATATTCCTTCAGAAGATAGAACCACTTCCTCTTTTCCTGAGAGGAGGAAACTGGAAAGAGGGATGTGGGTAATTTGACTGGGAAGAGCCTTACTGCCCTGGACCCTCATGAAGGTATGCAAGATTTCTTATGCATAAGACAAGTTACATCTTGTCTTTTGGTGCTTATTTCACAAATAAGAAAGACTGCCGTGGTCCTTTAGAACTTCTAGCCTACACTTTGGGTAGCCAGGGATTTGCATTTCTGGTCCAGCTTCTTCATTACCCCT
This sequence comes from Spilogale gracilis, assembly GCA_004023965.1. Taxonomy (NCBI): domain Eukaryota; kingdom Metazoa; phylum Chordata; class Mammalia; order Carnivora; family Mephitidae; genus Spilogale; species Spilogale gracilis. Next base: position 536,083 of record PITA01000003.1, read on the forward strand.
TATTAGACCTTTTCTTTAGATGGGAGGGACAGAAAATAGGTCTCAAATGGAAGGCATGCTCTCTAGCTATCTTTATTTCAATAAAGTTGACATTGCTACCATGTTTTGGCCATCGGTTGTTTGAAGGTGTCTTTCCAATATTTTGAACTCAAAAGAAAAATGGATATTGTTTGAGATGTCTGGGTATCTCAGATGGTTAAGCAGTTGCCTTTGGCTCAAGTCATCCTAATATTAAGCCCTGTATGAAGGGTTCCCTGCTTAATGAGGAATTTGCTTCTCCCTCTTCCTTTGCCCTTCCGCCTGCTTGAGCTCTCTCTTTCTCTCTTTGTCTCTAAAATAAATAAAACCTTAAAAAATAAAAAAAAAGAAGAAAGAAAGAAATATGGGTGTTAGGACACCCAACTCCAACAAACCAGAGGCCATCTTCTGAGAAGACCATCTACAATTTTTAAACTATAGGTGCTGATTTTCCAATACTTATAAAGAGTATTTAAAGGTTTATATTTCTGGAATCCCAGATTTCCTTTCAATTACTGATAATCAATGAATGTGTTAAATGCACTAAGAATAATCTCTGACATATATATGTGTGAAATGAATGAATGAGGAAATGTGGTGGAAAGTAGACCAAGACTGATGCACTAAAACATTTACCAGAATATCATGTACTGAGATAAAAATCATTGGGTAACAATTGTTCAACATAGTGTTAGAAGTCGTAGTAATAGCAATCAGACAACAGAAAGAAATAAAAGGTATTAAAATTGGCAAAGAAGAAGTCAAACTCTCTCTCTTTGCAGATGACATGATACTCTATGTGGAAAACCCAAAAGACTGTACTCCCAAACTACTAGAACTCATACAACAATTCACTAATGTGGCAGAATACAAAATCAGTGCACAGAAATCAATTGCATTCTTATACACTAACAATGAAAATATAGAAAGGGAAATCAGAGAATCAATTCCATTTACTATAGCACCAAAACCCATAAGATACCTAGGAATAAACCTAACCAAAGAAGTTAAGGATCTATACTTGAGGAACTATAGAACACTCATGAAAAAAATTGAAGAAAACACCAAAAGATGGAAGAACATTCCATGCTCATGGATCAGAAGAATAAATATTGTTAAAATGTCTATAATGCCCAGAGCAATCTATACTTTCAATGCCATCCCGATCAAAATTCCACCAACATTTTTCAAAGCATTGGAACAAACAACCCTAAAATTTATATGGAGCCAGAAAAGACCCCAAATTGCTAAGGATTTCTTGAAGAAGAAAAACAAAGCTGGAGGCATGATGTTACCTTATTTCAGGCTTTATTATAAACTGTGATCGCCACGACAACATGGTACTGGCACAAAAACAGACAAATAGACCAATGTAACAGAGTAGAGAGTCCAGATATGGACCCACAAATCTATGGTCAAATCATCTTCAACAAAGCAGGAAAAAATATCCAGTGGGGGAAAAAAAAGTCTCTTCAATAAATGGTGCTGGGAAAACGGGACAGCTATGTACAGAAGAATGAAACTAGACCATTCTCTTATGTCAGACACAAAGATAAACTCGAAATGGGTGAAAGACCTCAATGTGAGGCAGGAATCCATCAAAATCCTGGAGGAGAACATAGGCAGTAACCTCTTTGACATCGGCTACAGCAACTTCTTTCAGGACATGTCTCCAAAGGCAAAGGAAATGAAATGAAAATGAACTTTTGGGACTTCATCAAAATAAAAAGTTTCTGCACAGCAAGGGAAACAGTCAACAAAATAAGGAAGAAACCATGGAATGAGAGAGGATATTTGCAAATGACACTACAAACAAAGGGCTGATATCCAAAATCTATAAAGAACTACTCAAACTCAATGCCCAAAAAGAAGATGGTCACATCAAAAAATGGGCAAGAAACATGAAGAGGCAGTTCTCCATAGAAGACATACAAATGGCTAACAGATACATGAAAAAGTGTTCATCATCACTAGCTATCAGGGAAATTCAAATCAGAACCACACTGAGATACCACATTACACCAGTCAGAATGATCAAAATTAACAAGACAGGAAACAACAAGTGTTGGAGAGGCTCGAAGAAAGGGGAACTCTCTTACACTCTTGGTGGGAATGCAAGTTAGTGCAGTCGCTTTGGAAAACAGTGTGGAGATTCCTTAAAAAATTAAAAATAGAGCTACCCTTTGACCTTGCAATTGCACTACTAGGCATTTACCCCAAAGATACAGATGTAGTGAAAAGAAGGGCCATATGTACCCTAATGTTTATTACAACAATTGCCACAATCGCCAAACTGTGGAAAGAGCCAAGATGCCCTTCAACAGATGAATGGATAAAGAAGATGTGGTACATATATACAATGGAATATTATGCCTCCATCAGAAAGGATGAATACCCAACTTTTGTAGCATCATGGACAGGATTGGAAGATATTATGCTGAGTGAAATAAGTCAAATAGAGAAAGTCAAGTATCACATGGTTTCACTTACTTGTGGTGCATAAGGAGTAATATAGAGGACAGTAGGAGAAAGAAAGGAAATGGGAAGTAGGATAAATCAGGGAGGGAAACAAAACATAAAAGGCTTTGGACTCAGAAACAAACTGAGGGTCTTGGAGGGGAGGAGGTGGGGGGATGGGTGAAGCTGGTGGTGGGTACTGAGGGCACGTATTGCATGGAGCACTGGGTGTGGGATATAAACAATGAATCTTGGAACACTGATAGTAAATTAATTAATTAAAAAATCATTGGATATAAACCTCTTAAAAACAGAACATTAAAAAAAATATTAGTAGACCTTATGATTAACATCTTATCTATATTATAAAATACACAGCCAAGGATTTCTAGTTCTTAAAATATAATGGCATTAGAAAATGGACTTGATACAATACAACCAAATAAACTGTACATAAAATTAAATTACCCTTATGGGAAAAATATAAGCATATTGGAGAAGATTCTGAGAAGTTGGAAACCTGAGTTCATGTTTCCCACTCTCCCTTCCCAAACCTCTCTATGGAATAGCAATTATCAAATGGAACTCTTAGCAGACAGAGCAGCAACCGATGGGCAGATAGAGTGTTCACTGCGTTGCATTGCTTTGATCAGATGATTAAGAGGCCAAAACCCAGCCAGTGCTCTTCCCACTGAGTCATTCACTTTGAAAAGTACTGCCTTCACGTGGGATGGGGATGGGGAAATACGTCTGTCTTACTGGCACGAAGTGACAGTATGTGGCAGACACACAGGGTGCTGTGACTTGAGTAGTTACACCAATCGAGAGATCCTGACTGTCCTGGGGTTGGCATGAGAAATTGCAGCTGTAGGTCTACATTTTCCATGCTACCTGGTGACTGCTGATGAATCAGCATTACCTCTAGAAGAGGCTCAAACACAGTTCATCTTCCTTCTTCCACAGGCATGGGTTTATCTGGTTGGAAGGGTACAGATGTAATATATTAAGAAGCAACGTCTGCCTTCGGCTCAGATCATGATCCTGGAGTCCTGGGTTTGAGCCCCGCACCAGGGCTCCCTGCTTGGCAGGAAGCCTGCTTCTCCCTCTCTCACTCCCTGCTTGTGTTCCCTCTCTAGCTGTGTTTCTCTCTCTCTCAAATAAATAAATAAAATATTTTAAAAAGAAGAAGGAAAGAAAGAAAGAAAGAAAGAAAGAAAGAAAGAAAGAAAGAAAGAAAGAAAGGGAAGGAAGGAAGGAAGGAAGGAAGGAAGGAAGGAAGGAAGGAAGGAAGGAAGGAAGGAAGGAAGGAAGAAACTTGGCAAAAGGATATACATATGATGTCAGTTATGAATATTTTAAAAACATATCAAATAGTACTAGACATCTTTACAGATATTAATATATGATGTAAAGAATAACACAGCTACAAAAGGACACACACCAACCTCAGTAAAGTAGTTACTTTTGGAAGGAAGGACAGGGATAGAAAGAAGAGGGATTTCAATCACACCTAAAACATTTATTCCTATAAACAAAAACAACATGAAACAATTACAGCATTTTATAAATCAGAATGGTGCACATGGATCTATTTCACTGTCTTACTTTTTTCATATGGTTAAAATGATTCAAAAATGAAAACAAATCTAAATGTCCCCTAGGAATTATTCAGTGATGTGGTGCCCTCAGTAGCTTATCATGGTTTCAGTGTTAATGCCATACACAAGACACTTGCTTTGGGGCTTTTTTTCCACTATAAACAGATTCAATCTCTCCAATGCTCCTCCTCTTAAAAGGCAGTGTGTTATGGTAGAAGACATGTGGAAATCAGAGGGGCTTCATGGCACTAACTTCTTGGATTCTTTTTAATTATGGGAAAATTAATGTTGCACAAGACTTGGGGTCTGTCTCCTAATAGGTATTAATTCCTTACATTTTCCAATACTTATTTTCTAGATGGCCAAGCAGATCTTGAGAATAAGCTACCCATACCTATTTTTTCAGGCTCTGGTGTACCTATGTGGAATGCTTTCCTTTATTTTTCTATACTGTGGAAGTTTGAGTGCTGTCCAATGTTAACCAACCTTTAAATAATTCAAATTTTTCCCCCTTCCTCCTTCCTTCCCTTTTCTCTCTCTCCTTCTTTCCTCCCTCCCTTCCTTCTTCCCTCCTTCCTATTCTCCTTCTCTTTCTCCCTCCCTTCCTTTATCCCTTCCTTCCTTCTTTTCCCTACTTTTTTCCTCCCTCCCTCTTTTCCTCCCTCCCTCCCTTCCTTCCTTCCTTTTTTCCATCCTTTTACATCCTTCCATCCTTTCCTTCCTTCCTTCTTTCCTTCCTTCCTTCCTTATCGCCTTCCTTCCTTCATCGCCTTCCTTCCTTCCTTCTTTCCTTCTTTCCTTCCTTATCGCCTTCCTTCCTTCCTTCTTTCCTTCCTTCCTTCCTTATCGCCTTCCTTCCTTCCCTCCTTTCTTTCCAGTTGTTACCTCTGGTACTCATTTCAGCATTTAATCCCTCACTTCCCTATTATTACTGTATAAGCATCCCATGCCCTGCCTCATTGTGTCTTTGGAAAAAACAATATGCCTCACTAACCCTCAGTTTCTTGGCCTTTAAATAGAGGTGTTGTAAAAGATCATTCAGTTTCTAAGGGATTTTTGGCACTAATATTTTACAGTTTCAGAATCCTATTAATATATAAACTGTCTTCTGAAATAGAAAGGGATATTACAATGTTACTTTCACATTCCACAGAGCTACAGCTTATCTAGAACAGCAGGTGAGAGAGAGAGAGAGATAAAATTACAAGCCCCTAGAAATCTATCAAAATTTCTTTGATGAAGAAGGGTGTTTTCAGTTTAAATAAGCCTACTCTACATTGCAGTGCGAATTTACCTGGGGGATGACTGAAAAATATACTTATGATAAACATACACTTACTGATTCAAGAACAAATACCATAAATACTTATACAATAGTGAAGAAATAGAAGAGACGAGAGAGGAATCCTTTCAGGCATGACCTATTGTTAATAAGAGGCACAAAGTATGTCTGCTAATTCTGGATCATGGCCTTCGTGCATTGCAGTTCAGTTTTAGAATGCTGCTGTATGTATGTTATCAATGTAAATAAGATTTCTGTTTTTAAGTGTAACTACATTAAAGATAAACTGTTCCTGTAACTATTAGTACCTATACTGGGTTTACACTCAGATCATTTTGTTACCTCTTCCATACTTTAAAACTTCTTGAAGTCTCTTTGGTAGAAATGAAAAGTCTATCAAAGCAAGAGCATTTTACTTTTTTATTTTATTTTTTAAATATTTTATTTATTTATTTATTTATTTATTTAAGAAAGAGAGAGCGAGCAAGCACAAGAGGGGATAAGGGGTAAAGGGAGGGGAGAGAGAGAAGCATACTACTAGCTGAGCAGGGAGCCCAACCCAGGGCTTAATCCCAGTACCCTGGGATTACAACCTGAGCCAAAGACAGACATTTAACCTAGAGAGCCACCTATGGACCCTAAAGTGAGAGCATTTTAATATGCTTTTGAACATCATTAAATTGAGTCAGATGTTAAAGAACAGATCCTAGTTATAAAGCTTATTTAAGAGTTTAAGAGTTTGTTACTCACTTAGCCTTATACCCTCTATCCCATCCACGTGGTTGCAAATGGCAATATTTTATTTTTCATGGCTGAGTATTATTTGTGTGTGCATGCACATATGCATACAAACCACATATTCTTTATCCATTCACTTATGGATGAATACTTGGGTTGTTTCCATATCTTGGCTATTGTAAATCATGCTATAATAAACATAGAAGTGCATATATCTTCTCAAATTATTGTTTTTATTTTCTTTAGGTAAATACACAGTAGTGGAATTATTGGGTCATATGGCAATTCTATTTTTTTTTAGTTTTTTTTTTTTAATTTCCCTACTGATTAGTGATATTTAAACATATTTTTATGTATCTGTTGGCCATTTGTATGTCTTCTTTGGAGAAATTTCTCTTTAGAAACTGTCCATTTTCTAGTTAGAGTATTTGGGTTTGGGGGTGTTCAATTGTACAAATTCTTTATATATTTTGGGAAATAACTCTTTATTGGGTATATAACTTGCAAATATCTTCTCCCATTCTGTAGATTGTCTTTTTGTTCTGTTATTGCACACTTAAAACTAAAATAACACTGTATATTAATTATATTTCAATAAAAAGAAAGAAAAGAATAAAAGAGAAAAATATAAAGAGATTAAAAATAAATAAACATTTTATAAGTACTTAAAAAAAATTTGCATCTCAGAGTTTAGGCTTCAGTAAACATTGCCTATAGCTAAGCCAAGAACAATCCCACTCAATTCTCCAAAAGGTGAATTAGACAACCTCATTAAAACTTTTCAAATTTATGCTTTGAAAGAAGTAAGAGTAAATAGAGTTGTAGGCAAGAATATACATTTTACAGTTTATAATAAAGTATACAAAATATGTGTTTGCCCATAGTCAAAAGCTTACTTGTTTTAAACTAACTGAAATTTGAGGCTAAAATTGATTATCACTATAAAGAAATTAATTAATTAATTAATTAAATTATCACTAACATAAAATAAACTTCCAATATCAAGAACACATCTGGGTGGGTGAGTCAGCAAACTGATACAATAGGTCACTCCAAACTCCTGTTCCTCCATAAAAACATCAAAAAGTAAGCAGAAATTGGCAGAATTTACTTTGTCAAAACTCTGGAAAACAATCAAAATGTATAGCCATGAACTGAATATTTATTGAGTCGAGAAAAAGGCTACTTATAGTGGTAGCAAAGCTTTATAGAACTTTCACCTGCCCTCAACCATCCTTCTTAGTTACTAAGTCTTGAAGATGGCACCTGCATTCCCAGTGTAGGATTTTGGCCTCTAATTCCAGATGGAGCTGAGCATACCTTATTTGCAAATTATTGCATTTGTCTATTCTAACCCATCTGCTGGCTCCCTAAAGTCTAGGAGAAAAATTTAGGAAACAGTTTATTTGGGAAATTAAAGGATACAAAAGAATCAGTATAAATACTGCTAAATTTAGGAAGTCATGTTAAAATAAAGCATCCAAAAACAATAGAACTAATGAAACAAAAAGTTAGATTCTTTGAAAATATCAACAGAATGAACTAACAATTGCCTAGAATAACTAAAAAAAAAAAAATAGGGCAGATACAAATATAGATGTGAAAGTCAGATGTGAAGGTGGAGACATTAATACCAACCTTACAGAAATTAAATGGATTATGAAAACATACTATGAATAAATCAATGCAAACAAATTAGATACCATAGTTCAATGGACAAATTCCTAGAAACACATAAAATACCAAAAATTACTTAAGAAGAAGTAGAAACTCTGAGTAGACCTATAACAAGCAACGAGATTACATCAGTAATCAAAAACCTCCCAATAAAGAAAAGTCCTAGACCAGATGGCTCCTCTGGTAAATTTTAACAAATAAAGAAGAATTAAAAACAATATTTCACAAACTTTGGGCGCCTGGGTGGCTCAGTGGGTTAAAGCCTCTGCCTTCAGCTCAGGTCATGATCTCAGGGTCCTGGGATCGAGACCCACACCGGGCTCTCTGCTCAGCAGGGAGCCTGCTTCCTCCTCTCTCTCTGCCTGCCTCTCTGCCTGCTTGTGATATCTCTCTCTGTCAAATAAAGAAATAAAATCTTAATATATATATATATAATCTTTTCTAAATATTTGTTAACACAAAAACACACAATACTCTAACTTAACTAATGTACTCTTTCCTAATATGTATAATAAAACCAATTTATGTTGCTATTCACTTAATTATCTGACAATTCTTATTGGTCTTTCATTTTAATTTTTTTAAGATTTTATTTATGGGGGTACCTGGGTGGCTAAGTCTTTAAGCATCAGCCTTTGGCTCAGGTCATGATCCTGGAGTCCCAGGATCCAGCCCCCCATCAGGCTCCCTTCTCTGTGGGAAGCCTGCTTCTCCCTCTCTCACTCCCCCTGCTTGTGTTACCTCTCTAACAGTGTTTCTCTCTGTCAAATAAATAAATAAAATCTTTTTCAAAATTTGACAGAGAAAGTAAGCGAGAGAGAGAGAGAGAGAGAGAGAGAGAGAGATATCACAAGTAGGGGGAGGGGCAGAAGGAGAAGTAGTCTCCCCACTGAGCAGGGAGCCTGAAGTGGGGTTCTATCATGGGACTCTGGGATCATGACATGAGCTGAAGGCAGATACTTAACCAACTGAACCACCCAAGTGTCCTGCTTTTTTTTTTTTAATTGTAACTGTGGTAAGGATAGTTAACGTGAAATATATCTTCTTAACAAAATTCTAAATGTACAACACAGTATTTTTAACTATAGGCACAATGTTGTACAGAAGTTATCTAGAGCTTTTTCATCTCTGTAGCTGAAACTTTATACCTGAACTGAGATTTCCTGTTTCCCCTTCCCAGGAGCCCCAGTAACCAACATTGTGTTCCCTGTGGCTACGAATTTGACTATTTTAGATATATTATATGAGTGGGATAATGAAATATTTTTCCTTCTGTGACTAGGTTATTTAACTTAGCATATTGCCCTCATGGTCTTTCACATCGTCAGCAATAGCAAGATTTCCTTCCTTTCCATGGCTGAATAATCTCATTGTGTGCATGTGCGTGTGCGTGTGCATGTGCGTGTGTGTGTGTGTGTGTGTGTGTGTGTTTCACATCTTTATCCATTTGTCCATTAATGAACACTTGGCTTATTTCCATATCTTGGCTATTGTGAAATGCTTCAATAAACATGGAAGTGCGATGAGATCTTGTTTTTAATTCTTTTGGATGCATACTCAGAGTGGATTTGCTAGATCATATGGTAGTTTTATTTTTAATGTTTTGAGGAGTTGTAATACCGTTTTCTCCATTGTGGTTGCACCTTTTCACATTCCCACCAACACAGTGTGCAAAAGTTCCAATTTCTCCATATCCTCACGAATACATCCTACATTTTTGTTTTAACATTAACACATGTGAGATGATATCTCATTTTAGTTTTGATTTGCATTTCCCTGAGAATTAGTGATATTGAACTTCTTTTCAGATACCTGTTGGCCATGTGTATGTCTAATTGGAGAAATGTCCATTCAAGTCCTTCGTCCATTTAAAAAAATTATTTGGGTTTCTTATTTGTTTTGTTTTTGCTATTGAGGTGTAACAGTTCCTTATATATTTTGGGTATTAACCCCTTATCAGGAATATGGCTTTCAAATGTTCTTTCCCATTCCAAAGTTTCCCCATTTCACCCTATTGATTCTTTGTTGTGCAGAAGCTTTTTAGTTTGATATAATTCTACTTACCAAATTTTGCTTTTGTGCCTGTGCTTCAGTTTCATGCCTAAAAGCTTATTACCTGAACAAATCATAAAACTTTTCCGCTCCTTTTCCTTCTCAGAATTCTACATTTCTAGGCCTTATGTGTAAATCTTGAATCCATTATAATTTTTTATGGTATGGTGTAAAATAAGGATCTATTGTTATTCTTTTGCATCTGGATACCAAGTTTTCTAAATACCATTGTTAAGAAGACTACCTCATTGTATTTCCTTAGCACCCTTGTCAAAACTCAGTTGACCATGTATGTGTGGGTTTATTTCTGGACTCTGTATTGAACTGGTCTATATGCTTGTTTCTTTGTTTTTCCTGTAACATATGGTTTTAATTACTGGAGGCTTATATATATTTTGAAATCAGAAAGTGTAATGTTTATAGCTTTGTTGTTTGTTTTCAGTATTGCTTGGTCTATCTATGGACTTTTGCAATTCCATATGAATTTAGGATGGGCTTTTTTATTTCTGCAAAAGAAAAAATGTCATTAAGATTTTGATAAGATTGCTTTCAACCTACAGATCACTTTAGATAGTACAGACATTTTTATGTTATTATGTCTTCCAATCCATGAACATGGGGTGTCATTCCTATTACTTGTGTCTTCTTTAATTTATTTCACCAGAGGTTTGTGGTTTTTAGTATATAAGATTTTCATCTCCTTGATTGAATTTAACCTTAAGTATTTTATTTTTGTGTGTGTGCTATTATAAATGAAATTGTTTTCTTGACTTCTTTTTTTGGATAGTTAGTTATTAATGTATAGAAACACAACTGGTTTTATTGTATGTCTAATTTATAATCTGCTACTTTACTAAATTTATTTATTGATTCTAACAGTTTTTATGATGTCTTTAAAGTTTTCTATTTATAAGATCACTTCCTGCCAACAAAGATAATTTTACTTCTTCTTTTCCAATTTTGGTGCCTCTTATTTTCATTTCTCACCTAGTTGTTCTGCCTAAGACTTCAGTACTATGTTTTGTTTTGTTTTTTTTTTAAAGATTTTGTTTATTTATTTGACAGAGAGAAACACAGCCAGAGAGGGAACACAAGCAGGAGGAGCGAGAGAGGGAGAAGCAGGCTTCCTACCCAGCAGGGGTAGGAAGTTGGGGGGGGGTTGTGGGGTTGGATGCAGGGCTGGATGTGGGGCTCAATCCTGGGTGTCCAGGATCATGACCCGAGCCGAAGGCAGAGGCTTAACCACTGAGCAACCCAGGTGCCCTTTCAGTACTATGTTTAATAGAAGTGGTGAGATGGGTCATCCTTTTCTTGCTCCTGATCCCAGAGGAAACATTTTCAGTTTTTTTATCATTGAGTATGGTATTAGATGTGGGATTTTCAGGTACACTCTTTATTACAATGAGATAACTCCTATACATTGTTTGTTGAAAGTTTTTATCATAAAAGAGTGTTGAATTTTGCCAAAAGCCTTTTCTGCATCAATGGAGGTGATCATGTGACTTTTATTTTTCATTCTGTTAATGTAATATATCATATTAATTGATTTGCACATATTCAACTACCTTCCATCCCAGGGACAAATCCTATATAATGGCATATGTTCCTTTCAACATGCTGTTGAGTTCAGTTTGCTAGTATTTTATTCAGGATTTTTGCATTTATGTTTATCAAAGATATTGGCCTGAGTTTTCTGTTTTTGTATAGTCTTTTCTGTTTTTGTATAGTCTTTTCTGTTTTTGTATAGTCTTTTCTGTCTTTGGCATCAGGGTAAAATTGGCCTCATAAAATGAGTTTGGAACTATTCTCTCTTCTTCAATAATTTGGAAGAGTTTAAGAAATATTGACATTAATTTTTCTTGAACAAAACTATAGACCAAACAGACCTGCAGACATACAAAGCATTCTACACAACAGCAATAGAATACACATTTTCTCAAAAACACATGGTATAGTGCACAAGATAGATAATTTTTTTTTTAAAGATTTTATTTATTTGACAGAGAGAAACACAGCGAGAGAGGGAACACAAGCAGGGGGAGTGAGAGAGGGAGAAGCAGGCTTCCCCCTGAGCAGGGAGCCCGATGTGGGACTCGATTCCAGGTCTCCAGGATCATGACCTGAGCTGAAGGCAGTCGCTTAACCAACTGAGCCACCCAGGCGCCCCAAGATAGATAATTTTTAGTTCACAAAATAAGTGTCAATAAATTTAAGAAGATTAAAATAATAAAAAGTAACTTTTCCAACCACAGTGGAATGAAACTGGAAATCAATAACAAAAGAACAACTAGGGATTTCACAAATATGTGGAATCAAACAATTAACTCCTGAGCAACCAATGAATTAAGGAAACAATCAGAAGAAAATTAGGAAATGTCTTGAGACATGCAAATGAAAACACAATGTACAAAACATATAAAAACATATGGGCTGCAGCAAAAGCAGGTTAAGAGGGAAGTTTAAGCAATAAATGCGTACTACATTTAAAAAAAGAAGAAAGATCTCAAGTAAAAAACTGATTTTGTAACTCAAGAAACTAGATAACAAACAAAGCCCAAAGTTAGCAGAAGGAAGCAACTTTAACCATGTGGAGCAGAAATAAAGCCTAAAGTAGAAAAAAAAAAAAAGAAAAAGAAAGAAAGAAAATCAATGAAATGGAGTCAATTTTTTGAAAAGATAAACAAAATTGACAACCCTTATCTAGAGTAATGAAGAAAAAAGAATACTCAGATAAAATTATCACTGAAAGAGGAAACATTACAAATGATATCGGATAAATAACAAGGATCCTAAGAGATAATTATGACCAATACATTCTGACAAACTGGCTAATCTAGAGAAATGGATAAATTCCTGGAAGCCTACAACCTACCAAGAATAAATCATGACAAAACATATAATCTGAAGAGACCAATAACAAATAAGAATATTGAATAAGTAATCAAAAACCTCCCAAAAAAGAAAAAACCAGGACAAAATGGTCTCAATGATGAAATCTTAATTGGTTTTTAAATAAAATGAACTGTGTTTAGAATCAAATGTAATTATTTGTGCAGCATTTTGTATTTGCAATAGTAATATATATTTATATTTCAACAATGTGAAAAATGTCTATGTATAAAATAGGCAGGAAAATGTACCCTTTAAGTTACAGGTAAAAATCTTCCACTATCTGAAAAAGAATATTTAGGCATAGTAAATCTAAGTTGAATGTATTATTTGTAGGACAAATGACTTTATCATATTTAGATTGTAATCTGATCACAAAATCATCAAAATTACATTGAAGTAGACAATCAGCCCTTTAAAGGTTGAAGTGGAAGTCAAATACCTGATTTCAGTGAAACACCAATACCAGTGCCAAACTTCAGTGCATTCCTGGTGAGTGTTTATTTACATACATATTATATTTTCTAAATACATGTAGGGCTTTTTTTTGTCTCTTAGTTGTTTGATTAGGTTATACATTTACAGAACATTTTCCCTATAGATGGAGATTGATATAGTGAATAAAAATATCAGGAATAAGTAATATCAGGACTAAATAATATCAAGAATCTGTAGGCTAAAAGGAATTTCTTTGAAATAGTGGAGAACTTTTTTAAAACTTGAAATCACAACATTGGAGAAATTATAAAATTTATAGACCAAATGCTTTGGAAAAGATTGCCTGATTATAAATTTTAAAAGAAATTTCAGTTAAATGCCAAATCAAAGACAGCCAAAGAGATCAACAATGATTTTCAAATATATCCTTTTCGCTCCCTTTGCTTTTAGTTTTAATGCCTCCACTGATAGCAGGAATTATGCTCAACTGTGTGAGAAAAATTGATGCTTTCTGTAGCCTAAGATATTACTTTTTAAAAACCTGGGGTTTTCTTTCTTTAAATAAAAAGAATCCTGAAAGAATTTAAATGTCCTGGAATGAATGAGTTGAGCTGGAAATTAATAATGAAAACATGCTTGAACCATGCATCAGCCATGCTTTAGCAAGGTGGTCATGATTTGGACAAGAAAAATAAAAGAAAAAAGAAAAGAAAGGAAGAGAAAATAAAGACAAGACACTTTAAATACATAAAAGTACACTTCAATTTTCAAAAGTCTTCCCCATCATTGTCTACCTCACTGTGACAACCAAAACTCTGCCCACCTATCTGTAAGACGCTTTCAACCTTGCCATGACAACCTTCAATCAATGACATTGAAGACAGGTATATTAAAAAGAAAAAAATTTACTTTTCTGTGTGCAGATTTGAAGACCAATCACAAAGCTCCTGTATTATAGGGTCATTAGTGATCAATGTGAAATAAGCTATCTGGGGCAAGCTATTAAAACAAGCATTTGCTCCAAACTCTTCAAAATTATATTTAACAACTATATTCAGCATAAAAAGACATATTTTTTGAAGCTTCAAATATACTGAACATAAAAACCTTGGGGACAAATACCAATATCTTTGCTCATTATGATATACTTCAACCATTTATAGCCAAAATATATCTATGGACACTGAGAAGTGGTACTAAAACATCTCTTCATCTTCTCAGATTGATGAGATTCTCAAGGACAACACTCTTTAAAATGATTTGAAGGAAAGCATCAAATCTCATCTACTTTATCTGCAAAAGATATTTTCTTGACATTGGAGCTAAAAATTTCTGGTAAACACATGAATGAAACCCACTTCTCAGCTATAATAATTGGTGATATCTATTGAGAACCTAGTATGTGTCAGATGTGAGTACCAACCATCAACCATCTGGATCCTCAAGACCTCTAAGTATCTTACTTGTATTATCTCACTTAATTCTCACAGCATCACCACGATGGAAAGATGAGTGTTACATTTTTTTTTTTTTTTTTTAATGTGGGGAAATGAAACAGGTTCGGAAACTTTCCAGAAAACACTCAGCCTAGAAATGGTGGAGCCAGGACTTGAACCACATTATCTGGTTGTCTGATTAGATATAACTCTACCTCCTATATATCCACCTATCCACCACTGAGATTATTTAACTACTGCTCTGTCATGGGCAGAAGAACTCAAGGGAAGCTTTTTGAAAGATGAGTCTATTGTCCCTCATCCTTCCATATCCATGTTTGAGGCCATTATTTGCACTGGTGATGACTCTAAATAGCACCCCAGACTTGACCATTTGAACAGCAAAGTAATCTTTGTTTAGCTACCACCAAAGCTGCTTCTCTCTTTCTCTCTCTCTCTCCCTCTCCATTTCTTCATTCCCTTCTTTTCTCCCCCACTCCCTCTTTCCCTCCATCACCTCCCCTCTCCCTCTTCCCTCTTTCTTCTCTCTCTCTTACACACACACACACACACACACACACACACACACACACACACATACCATCTCCTTTCACCTCTGACAACCTCTCTGACCATCTCTCCTCCTACTCTGGCTGACACTCATCCAAAGTACTTCAGGTTTACTGGACATCTTGCTATTCCTCAACTCACCAGGCATAATCCTACTTTAGGGCTTGCTGTGTTTGGAATATTCTTCCCTGGATATCCCCATTAATAACTCCTCTTGACTTCTTTCAAGTCCTTGCTTGAAGCCAATGTTGACCTCCCTTTTTAAAACTGCAACTCTCCTGCCACCTAATCCTCCTACCTCCCTTAACTTCTACTGTTTTCATAGTACTTATCACCTTAGAACATACTCTACATTTAGTTGTCCAATGTGCTTGTGAGTATTATCTGTCTAAATTTGCTATATTCATTTATATATCCAAAATACGGTCAGTGTCCAGCATATACTTGATATTCAGTAAACATTTGTTAAATTAATATATACTTTTAGGGAGAAATGTTTTAACAATAAGGAAGTTCATTCTTGTCTATCTGTTGCCACTATATGAACCAGGAAAGGACCTTGTGCCTCCCTTGATCAAAATTAATGTTTCTATAAATATTATTGTTATTTTAGAAGATTTTAAAATTCCAATTGATATTAAAAGGAAGGATACAATTGATGTTCAGTAAAAAAGAAATATGAATACAAAAGATTAAGAAATACTGCTGTAAGTCCTGCCTGCACAGTTCTGGCCATGTAGCAATTGCTCAATAAATTCTGGTTGAATGAGTGCTCATTAAGTACTATGGGGTGCAGAGGAGATTAGGAGCCACATGTTGAATAGTAATCACTGACAAAAGTTCACATTAAATTCCATGTAGGAAAATTGTGTTTATTGGAGCAAGTCATAAATAAAATAAGCTAAGGCTTCAAAATGACTAATGACAACCATTTGGGATCCAGACGTGCTGAAGCAGAACTCCAACACACTAGTAAGTTTGTAGAAGCTGTTAATAAAGATGATGTCATTTGAAGGTTCACAAGAAAAATGGATTATTAAAAGGTTAGGAAGCCACGCTTTTCTGAATTATCTAAAGCCATCACTTTCTAGCCCCAAATTCACTCTCTTTAGGCTTTTTTCTCTTTTTTCTCATCACTTCATCATCACATCTTACTTTTCAGATATTTATTCTAAATACTCAAAGGCAGTTTGCTCCCCCAGATCTATGCATTAACCCTTATAGCATATCTTGTAAGACTGATCCCAAAGTTTACTTGTTCTTCCATCCTTTCCAAGACCCTCACCTGATCTAAGTAATGTGTCTTTTGTCTTTGCTTCCACAGCACCTGTCATACCATTTATCACAAGACATTGTAATCATGTCTTTGCTTGTATGTCTTGGCACTAGGAGACTATGAATTCCCCACACATGGCTGTGGGTTTCATTTCTGGGCTCTTAAAGCAGAGCATAAGACCAGAAGACCAGACATATAATGTGTGCTCTCTAAAAGGAACTTGATTTTTTTTTTCTATCTACAAACACATCATAAACATTGAGGACTGGAATATATCTCTGGCAAATTTGTTTCTACCATAGTACTTTACAGAGTCTGGTATGCATTAAATGCTCAAAGAATTGTGTAAGTATTATTAGTAGTTGGCCAATGAAAGATAGTATTTATGAGGATTATACTCCACAGAGTTGTCCAGAATTATTTTAGAAGGAAAAGGACACAAAGTGCTTAAAAAATATTTAGAATATTAACTAGTATTCTTGAGCCCTCTCCTAGTTTTCCTGAGAAATTCTTACTGGTTAAGGTTCAAACCTAATACACTTCTTCCAGGAAGCCTTCAGAGACTCACACTCATTTTGCTTCCTAGATTCATTGCTTATCTGTGCTCTCTAGGATTCTATTGCATGCTTTTAAAAGTGTTCTAGTCAAGGTCCACAATAAACCATGGATACTGATGCATTGTTAATGGAGTTACTTTCCCTGATTTTATACTGAAAATAATTTCTAAATTCTCAAAATTCTCTACTATGTTGACTTCCTTGGTTCTGCCCCTGGATTTATGACTTTTCCTTCAAAGATTCTGCTCAGGTCATTTTTGTTCCTTTCAACTGCATCTTTATTCATTCCATTCATTCATTAGCTAAAAAAAATATTTACTGAGACCCAATGACAGACATTAAGCTCTACTGGAACAACATTTCTCCATGTGCTATTCTTTTAATAGCTATATAAGAATATATTTATCTTATAGGAGAACCCAATCTTGGTCTCTTCTCTCTGTTCTCCTGGCATGCTTCTGTCTCAGGAAATGTGTCCAGTCTCATGATACAAAAATTACCTTACACATGGAAGATTCCTGAGTCCATAATCAGCCTTGATCACATTTTTCAGCTTTGAGTCCACATCTCAACTTAAAAAAAAAAATTCCTTTAAAATAACTGTCTGTCATATCAAATCCAAAGTATTGTTAGATGCTGACCTGATGCCAGGACACAGTAACTATAAACTCTCTTTAAAAGAATTGTGGTTTCAATGTTTCTTAGCATAGAATGTCAGGAAGAAGACTATGATGAAAAACAAGATTACTCATTTTTAATATATTTCTTAATCACAACCTGTCATCCATGTCCAAAGTGTTCACCTAAATATAAGTACACATAGGCTGACATATACCCTAAGTCACTAAACATTAAAAATTGTTCCAGGGGTGCCTGGGTGAGCTCAGTTGGTTAAGCAACTGCCTTCAGCTCAGGTCATGATCCCGGAGACCTGGGATCGAGTCCCACATTGGGCTCCCTGCTCGGGAGGAAGCCTGATTCTCCCTCTCTCACTCTCCCTGCTTGTGTTCCCTCTCTGGCTATGTTTCTCTCTATCAAATAAATAAAAATCTTAAAAAAATATATAAAAAAATAAAAAATAATTGTTCCAGTAGGATTGGAAGAGAAGCAAAAGAAAGTTTCCACTGAATACTGATGAAGATTTTATTGGCCTTTTACATCATTCCATGAGTGCTGTGTCCATCCCTCTTGTATAAGAGAGTATTTTGGGTTGCAGCAACACTTACTTTGTTTTGCAGATTTTTCAGACCTCTTCATTATGTTTCCATGCTGAATAGAAAATTTCATCTTCCACTCACTCCTTAATTAAACTCATTCTTATTTATGGGTTTAACTCCAGCTTCAATTTCTCTTCTGAGCATCAGATTCCCTTTGCTATCTTCCTACACTGGGTCTCATCTAAGCATCTGAAATACAGTGCAAACTTAAATTCTAAAAACAGAACACTTTGTTTCCCATCTCCTCTCTCAACATGATTCTTCTCCAGTCTTCTTCATCTCAATAAATTAAGTCAAAGCCAGGGAATGTGATTAAGGCTGAATATGAATTCAGGTGTCTTCCACATACAAATGTGTTTTAAAACCATTAGAAAGGACACCTTGTCCAGGAGACAAGCATGACCACAGAATAGAAACCAAGGCACAAAGTTGGGTTTTCCTATAATGTTGAGCCAATACTTCAATCAATAGCCTAGGAAACACCCTTGATTTCCCCCCTTTCTTTCACATCCCATTTTTTTGATCCATCAGCTCATTTTGTTGGCTCAAATATACATTGAGGTATTCTCAAGGTATATTCCCTTCCCAGCACTTTCTCTGTTACCACACTAGTAGCAAACACTATTGTCTGTCATCTCAACTATTGAGAATGCTCCTAAAAATGTCCCCCCCGTGTTCACTCTTGGCTTCCTACTGTCTCTTGTCTACCTGAAACCAATATGATACTTTGGATATATAAATCAGTTTATGTGGCTCTCCTCACCATTCTACCCCCATTTAAAACTATAGTACTTGGAACAAAACCCAGTCTCTCTGGACTCCTTTCTAACCATTGCTCAATAAATAACACCCACACTTGTCTTCCTGTCATGACTCAGATATGCCAAGTTCATCCCATCTAAGGGCTTTTCACTTATTCTTCTCTCTGTCTAGAATATTTTTTTCCCACCTGCATGATAAGGTACATCTGTGCTCAAATGTCACCCCTCCAGAATTTGTCACTGTCTATCCTGTCAAAAATAGCTTGTCTTTCACTTTGTTTTATTTTCTAAAATTGTATTTATGCCTTTATATGTTATCTTTTGATCCACCATTACATAGATGCTTTATGAAGTGTTTCCCTTATCACTCATATCTAAAGCAATGCTTGCTGGAGAGTCAGAGATCAAATATTTGTCAAATAAATGTGCCAATGAATAATGTAACTCTCTATCACTAGCAAGAAGAAGCCAGAGGAAGCATCTGGCAGGTTGGAAAGACCAGGCAGATACTGGGAAACCTGAGCTACCCCAGGTGGGGCAGAAACATGTAGAGTCAGAGATCAATGCCATCCATCCTACAGATTTAAGATTAAGGAAACTTCTTCATGTCTTAGGTGCAAATCCTGGAAACTATTGAGTATATATAAATACAAAAGAACAACAACAACAACAACAACAACAAAAAAGAGTTCAAGAAGATTTTTCCAGATACTCATTATTTTGTCCTCTGTGCTATTTTTGGGAGCAGTCCCACACCAAGGTATAAAGTCTGGTCAGATCAAAATGCCTTGTCACTTGATCCCCCAAGACATGTTGGTCAGTCACTTCTTACCAGCTGAAGGAGTCCTATCAGTTTGAATTAGATCTTCTGCTGAAATATTTGGCATGTTCTCTTCATGTACGATATTTTTCTCATTTAACTCAGTCATTCCAATGTCTTTCCTCATTCTTTTTTGTTTGTTTAAAGATTCTATTTATTTATTTCAAAGAGAGAGAGATCACAAATAGGCAGAGAGGCAGGCAGAGAAAGAGGGGGAAGCAGGCTCCCTGCTGAGCAGAGAGCCCGATGTGGCACTCGATCCCAGGACCCTGATCATGATCTGAGGTGAAGTTAGAAGCCTAACTTTCTGAGCCACTTAGGCACACCTCCTCATTTATATTTTTAACATAAAATATTTTCTGACACAGTATTATAATAGCATTCAGTATTTCAATTATGGTTTGCTTCTATCAGCTCAATAAATGCCTCTAAGTTGAGGACATCCTATGCAATGCTGGTCACATGATTGGCTGCAATAAAAGTCTGAGCAGTTATGTGTATTCATGCATGTGACCATGTTATTTCTTCCTTGGATACTTGTATTAATTTCCTAGGGTTTCCATAACAAATAATCACAAAGTTGGTGGCTTAAAACAATAGAAGTTCATTCTCTCACAATTTTGGAGGCTAGGGTGTGAATTTCCAGGTTTGGTTGGTTCCTTCTGGAGACTCTGATGGGGGAAGTCTGTTCTGTGACAGAGCTTCTGGTTGCTTCTGGCAATCCTTGGAGTTCCTTGACTTGTAGCTGCATAATTCCAGGCTCTACTTCTGTCATCATATGCCCTTCTTTTCTATGTATCTGTGTTTCTTTTTCCTTGTGTTATAAGGAGTTCTCATTGGATGTAGGATACACACTAATATAGGATGATCTCCACTCAAGATCCTTAATTACACTTTCAAAGACATTTTTCCCTCCAACAAGGGCATTTACAGGTTCTAAGGTTAAGATATGAACTTATCATTCAGGAAAGGGTTGGGGTCAATATTCAATCCACTAAAGCCCCCAAAACACCCAAAGACTGAATCCAATCCAAACTTCTTCCCATGACTTCAAAATCCCCATGTTACGTATTCAACCACTTCATTGAACGGTCCCTTTACCTTCTGTTATACAAACCTGATTCTTCCTTGTGGTCATACTTCTCTTGCAGCCCTCTGAAGAGGTGAACATTTTCTTGTTTTTCTGGACTTGGGATAAACATCCTCTTTGATTTGCCAGTTCCAGAAAATTGCTCTTTCCTCCTCCTTAAATATCTCAGTCCTTTGACGCATATACTCTCCAGTTTTACCACACATTATTTTTCTTTGTTGCAATTTTCTGTCTTTCCCATTCAACTTTTATCATTTTTTAAAGATTTCAGCACCTGCATTACATCTTGGTTACTCCACTACTATTCTTGCTACCATTCTTGGTGACTCAAAAATCCATCTAATACTCTGACTTCTCAGTGTCTTGTTCCCTTTCTCCTCCAAGCATCTTGCCTTACACCACACTTGCCTTCCCTAGGCATTCCTATCCCTCTCACCATTTTTCAGATTTTTTCCTTCCCAACTAGAATACCACAAAAGCCCCAGTCAAGCACCCAGTCTTCAGGACAGCAACACCGACTCTTCCACCCCACTTCTTTTAGTTCTCTTGTTCCACGTCTTCAAGGGGGACCTCAAATTCATCAACACTTCCACCATTTACCCTCCATTTTCCTTCAGGTGTCACTTCTTTCTCATCCTGCTCACAGTCTCTGGTTTATTATTATTATCATCACTCCTGGCATATACCATTCTCCTCCTGGCTCATTATTCCCTCCATCATAACCACCTGCAAAACCCTAGCCATCATTTAAATCCAGCTTTTGCTCCCCTCTCCTGCAGTCATGCAAATAACTGAGGCTGCAGAAAATTACAGTACACACTGTCTGGACTTACTCTAAATTTATGATCCAAACTCTGTCCAAGAAACCTACTATACTTGCCCTGCCAATTCATTCTCCCACTCTCCAAAATAATCATTTATTAACTTTTCTTCACTCCTCCATTCCAAATGCCTTCCTCCATTCTCATATTCAGCTGGTAGCCTTGTTTCTTATTTTTCAGAGACAACAGAGGACATCTTCAATCTTGTGGCACCAAATCTATTAACTTCATCTGTCCTTATACATCCCACAACATATGAACTCTTCAAACCCCACTAAGAAGGCCACTTGTGGCCTAGATACTATGTTACTCCCACAATTTCCCATTTCCTTTTATTCCATCAACTATTCTTTCTCTAATGGATCATTCTCATCAACTTGAAATTCTCCTTCATAAATATCAACCAAAAATTAAAAAGTTCCTTGATTTTATGCTATCTTCACATTTCCCTCCCCTTTTGGACAAAATTCACAAAGGTGTTCTTTACACTATTTCCACTGTCTTATCCCTCAATCTCTTAAACTCAGTCCAGCTAGGCCTTTATTCCTATCATTCCCCTAAACTACCTTGGCCAAAGGAGCACCCCAGCCTTGTTCTTACTTAAATGGATTCTTCATAGATTTGACACAGTTACTCTCTCCATCCATTAGAAAACAATTTCTGCACTTGGCTTCTAAAATACAACCACTCCTGCTTTTACTGCTGTCTCCTGGAAGGTTTATCTGCTACATTTTTTTCTTTCTGACTAATAATAGAATACCACAGTAAATGTTGGAGTTCCACAGGACTTACTGTTCAGATACCTCTGACTTATAATCATTCCAATGTGAATTCATTATCCATGCTGGAAAAATAATCCATATAAACTGATGACTCCTGAGTGTTTATTTCAGCTCTTATTTTACCCTTGCACTCCAAAGTCATCTATTCAATGACCTGTTTGAATCTCTGAGTGATGGCCTACTACGCATCTCAAGCTTCATGTGTTCAAAATTTAAATTCTTGGTTTAACTCTCAAGACTGTTGTTCCCCAAGTCTTCCTCAACTTAGTAAATAGCACCACCACCATCCACCCAATTCTTGAAAGATTTTTAGAAACATCCTTAATTTTCTTATTTTCCATTATCCTATCTAATGTATCAGCACAATATGTTTCTTCCATATATATCCAAATCCTGACCACTTCTCTTGCCAATGCCACCACTACCATCAAGAGTTAGGTAGCCATCAGTATCCTTTGACCTGCCATCCCATCTGCTGATGTGCTCTTCCCACTGCAATGGACACACATTCCCTTTTCACTCCAGCCTCTTTTTGAATATTACCTGCTCTTTGTGGTCTCGCTTACTAGGGCTTCCAAAAACCTTCTCCCTCCTCAATTCCTTCTGCCACATCCCTTGCTTTACATGGTTTCAAAACATTTATCACTCCTTAACCAGAACAATTTCAGATTTATAGAAAAATTGCCAAGATGGTACAGAGAGTCTCTATACTCTCCACATCTACTTTTCCCAATTATTACACAATTGTAATTGTAACTATACATAACATCTTACATTACTATGGTACATTTGTCACAATTAATGAAACAACATTAGCATACTATCATTACCTAAGGTCCATGCTTGATTAATATTCCTTAGTTTTTAGTTCATTTCCAGGATCCCATCTAGGAAATCACATTACATTTATTTGTCATGTCTCCTTAGGCTCCTCTTAACCTGTGATAATTTCTTACATATTACTTGCCTTTGACAACTTTTAAGGTCTTCAGGAAAGAGTACAGTAGTATATTTTGTAAAATATCTATTAGAATTTGTCTGATGTTTTCTCATGATTAGACTAGGATTACAGGTTTTAAGGGAAAAGACAGCAGAGGTAAAGTGCCGTTTTCATGCCATCATAGCAAGAGTACAGACTGTCAAATGTGACTTATCACTGCTGATGTTGACCTTGGTCACCTGGCCAAGGCAGTGTTTGTCAGGTTTCTCCACTGCAAAATTACTCTCTCTTCTACTCCTTTCCACATTTTACTCTTTGAAAGAAAATCATTATATGCAGCCTATATACTAAGAGAATGGGAAGTTATGCTTCACCTCCTTGAGGGTAGAGTATGTATTAAAGTTTTAAGTCAATAGATGGATTTTCTCCCTCATTCATGTATACCCTCAAGTTGGGAAGATGATTCCCATTGCCTAATACAACTCTTAGTAGAGTTCCTAATGCACATAAGTTCTTACTAAGTATTAACCAACTGAATTAATTAATTTCCCACTATACATGCCTATTCATATGTGTTAGGCTCTCTATGGGCACTTCCATATACCTAGAAATATCTTCTTCCCTTTTCCCATATTTGTGAGATTAGTTTTCACTCAATCTTACAAGTCAGTTCTTCATATTTCCCTAAATTTAAAGGCAAATTTATATATACATAGCATTCTAGTTAATGTATAGCTATATTATAGTGCATACTACTCAGCATTCCAATTAATTATTTACATCTCAGCTTGATGACATTCCTGATGAGCTCCTTAAAGTTTATTTACCTTTGGACAACCCTGATGTCCAGCACTGAGCTTGGAATACTTCTCAGTGTTTGCTGATTGAAGGAGATTAATATAGATGGATGGCTTGGGACTTTCTTTTGAGAAGCGTGAAAAATAAAATTAGGACCATTATGCCTTATACCTCTAACAGCCACCTGTCTTCTGTACACTCGCTTGCTAGACCCTAAGAAAGTGGAAAAAACCCTAGCAGCCCCCCCTCCCCGTAGCCACCCTGTAACCACAAGGCCTCTCCCCGTGCCTTCAGATCTAAGAATGAGAGATAACGGCCATCTGGCTCTGGGAATGCGGCTACGAGAGCACTCCCGGAGCCTGGCTATCTAGCTTCAGGAATGTGGCTACGTGACCACGTCTGGAGCCCCCTACCCGACCATCTGGTGCCTTGGGGTTTGCTGGGGGGCCAAGGCCAGTCATAAGGTGACCAGCAAACTAGGGAGAATGCCAACCAATCATGTGCTTGTAACTGTAAAAATTCCCCAACTTCTCTGTAACTTGTTTGTCCTTGCCTATAAAAGCTGTGCTAAAAGTATGCTCGGGGCCTCTTAGCGTCACCGGTAATGAGTGTGCCGAGGTCCGGGTTCGAACTCGCAATAAATGACCCTTGCTGTTTGGCTTTGACTCTGGACTCTGGTGGTTGTCTTTGGGGGGTCTCGGAATTTGGGCATTTCACTTTCACACAGTTGACTTTTTCTAGCTTATTTCATGCACCAGACCTGAATCATCTGCTCAAGAATCTGAACCCATCCTTTGGATGGGTTTCCAGGGATAATAACACTGATGTGGAATGGCTGATTCTTCCCCAGAGTCTACTTCAGAGTCTTGTGTCATAACTAATAGGAATTTTGTCTTTTCATGCCAGGAGCCCAGGAAGGGTTATGAGCTGAGGCCAGGGCAGAATGGAGACTGAAGAAAATGACAGAGAAGGAGTCATAGATCCAAATCAGTAACTCTATGTAGTTTAGTTATGGTCAGGCAGATCATATGAAGTAATCTGGAAGAATACAGAAAATGTTTATACAAGGCAAACATTCTATCCCAACTATCTTTTGGAGGCAGGCTGCATTTCTCCAAGTCAGATTATCTGACTTTACTGTACATGGGTCTCAGCCTTCCTGTGGGTGGTCTGTGACACTAGATTCTGGATGAGGACTGAGAGCAAAAGAAGTTTCCCCAAAATAATGACTGTTAATCAGAAATCACATATGACACCTGTTCCTTCCTACCTGCAGCACAGATCTCAGAGATCTGGTAACATTCCAGATATATAGAGTAACATGAATATTGACTATTTTTAGGGATTACAAACTATGTTTTTTGTATTTACTTTTCCATTTTGACAATTTTTCTGATTATCCATGTAAACATACTCATTCTAGAAAACATGGAAACATATAGGAAAGTATAGAGAAAACAATAAACATTTACCCACTTTGAAAGAATGAGTTAATATTTTAAAGTATATCCCTTTCCTTAAGTATTTACAAGCACACTGAAAACATTTTTAAATACATTTATATGTACAACTTTGTACCATGCTTTTTCTAATAACATAAAATCACAGAATTTTGCATCTTAAAAATGAACCTTCTTATGGACCAAATTTTAAAGGACTATGAGGACTATTGCATCATCACATGATTTTTCAAGTATCCTCCTATTTGAGGAAGTTTCAATTTCTTATCATGACAAATTATACTGTAATTTTATCATCACCCCAAGATTGGCCCCAACAGCAGAAATAAGCACAAAAGATTGAGGAAAAACTGAAAGAGGGTGACTTCACCAGACACAGAGACTCTAGAAAGTTCCTCCCAAAAGAAGTGATAAGGTAATATGAATTGGCTGGATTAAAAAGTAGAAGGAAATGTAATCTAAAATGGAGGGATAACATCTGAGGAAAATATAGAGGCTTAAAAATGGCAGTCTTTTGGGACCTTTTAGCTTACAAGGTCTTTTTCAATTTTTTTAAAGTTGAAATATAATTGACATATAACACTAAGTTTAAGATGGACAATGTGTTTATTTGACACATTGATTTACTGATATATGATTAACAGTCCTAGTGTTAACACCTCTATTATGACACATAATTATCATTTCTCTTTTATGGCAGAACAACTAGGATCCAGTCTCTTAATAACTTCAAATCTTATGAACCTTGCTTTTATATTCTTAAATTACTTTACTGGTTAGAGGGATCCTTTCTTATGTTGAGCAAATTCTTTTTTCAATATAACTTTCATGACAGATTCTCCCTTCCATAGAAGCACAGAATAAGTCTGTTATTCCTACAATATGTCCATATTTTTTTGTAAAAGTCCAAAGTTCATTCTTAGATAAAGATCCTTATTAGAATGAAAGAGAACTTCAAAGGTCATTTACTCCAGTGTTCTCATCTTGTAAATTAAGAAAAACTAGGTCCAGAAAAAGACAATCACCAGCCACCCCTCTCTCCACCACCATGGAGACATATGTAGTGGCAGCACTGAATGGATAAATCAAATCTCCACCACTTAATCCACCTCTCTTTCCAACCTGCTGCTTTCTCTTCTCCAGGATGAATCTTCCCAATTCTTCCAAGCATTCGTGGTTCAAGTCTTTTCCTGCCCCTCTGGATCCGTGTCACTTTTTCCCAATTAGACTTAGTAGTCTTTATTTTCACCTACATTTATTTTTACAGAAAATAGAATGTAGACATTTTTCAGAGCTGTTTTACATAACACAGTTCAGGGAATTCCCAAGATCTCCTATTAAATGACAAAAATTCAATTGAGTAATTTAAAAGGTGAAATTGACTTTATTGAACAATTTATGGATGGGGCAGCATCCCAGCTAGCAAATGGAAAGGAGCTCTGTTCAGTTATAGAAAAAGAAAGTTATTTAAACAGACACAGGGAGAGGGGAAGGAAATTATTATCAAAGAATGCACTGTTTTAAGCAAGGTCCCCCTTCCTGAAGGGAAAGAAAGGAGCCTATTAGTAAATTTCCTGGTGCTGACCGGAAATTCATCTTTACCAGCCAGAGGTTTACACTCCAGGAAGGTTTGAAAATGCAGTTAGGTTAAGTATTAAGTCTTACTTTGCTGCGGTGGGACCTTAACATAGGTGACTCCATTTTGGTCCTGTGGTTTTCTTTCTAACACTCCTGATTCAGGGTTCATCTTCCTCTCTCTACAGACAACACTGAGGCTCTGAGATGGGCAGGACCTTGCATATCATTATGAAGACTGTGAACCATGAAAATAGGATTTAGCCTCACATTTGCCTTTAATTCCTCTAATTCAAATTATATTTGCCCTATTTTGGTTTTGTTTTGTTTTAGAATCTTCTAATTGTCATCCAACTAATTTATGGTAGATCAGTAGCTGGAATCCAGATCTCCCAATTTCAGTAATTGTTCCCCCTTCCTTAACCACATTCTAACACTGCATATAAGTGATCATTCATGTGAGATCTGGACACTTGTACTTGGTCAATTTATAGCAATAATTTAAATTCCTCCACTAGCCATAAGTATGAACACCACACTCTAGGTACTTCTATCTTTTTTTTTTCAAAGATTTTATTTATTTATTTGACAAAGAGAAACCCAGCGAAAGAGGGAACACAAGCAAGGGAGTGAGAGACAGAGAAGCAGGCTTCCCACTGAGCAGGGAGCCCCATGCAGGTCTTGATCCCAGGACTCTGGGATCATGACCTGAGCCGAAGGCAGAGGCTTAACAACTGAGCCACCTAGGTGCCCCTAGATATTTGTATCTTTTTTTTTTTTTTAGATTTTTATATCTTAACACTAAAAAGTCCATGGTTTTAGCTTATTCCTCAGGAATTTCTTTGTTTTGCAAATGTCTTATTGAATGGGTGAAAGATAGCCCACAGCCCTCTTAATTGAAGGTTTCAACAGAAAGATTACAAAGGGTTAAGCAGCAGATTTGCTTAATCACTGGATAAATACTAGGTTTGTTTGACTTTTAAATTAGATAGTGTTGTCAGCCTTGAAAATAAAAGCATCGTGAGATGTTTGGTAAAATGGTAATGTATTACTGATTATTTTAATTCAAAAGAAAGCCAGTCTATAATTTAATGTTCTCTGCTTAACACATTTTCCTGTTGGCTTGCTCCTAAAAAATAAACAGGGGGGAAAAAAGTGGGTGGGAGATTGCAGACCATCCGGAAGACCACTGGGACCAAACTCACAGACTTATTTAGTCGGCCCATTTAGAAGGCTCTAAAATTGTGTGCCCTTCCCCCTTTCCCCCACTCTCGGAGACAATGGTGTCCGGACCTATTTAAAAATTCAAGCTGCCATCTTGTTTACTCAGAAAAACAGCTTCAGGAAAATACAGGCAAGCAGCCCCTGGAAAACAAAGGTGAGCCGGGTTGGAGGAGGTGCCCAATCAGTCAACCCCCAACCTCTGGACCCTGAGTAATAGAGGTGCAAACTAAGAATGGGAACACATGGCAGGGTTCATTTTCTCCCTTGAGGGGCGACCTTGGTCTGGGCCAGTAAAATTTTTGATGCTTGCCAGTAAATAAAGTTTTGCTTAACCTTTGCTTTTGTATCAGCCTTGTTCCTTTAACCATGGACTCATTATTTGGGTGCTCTGCCAGGATTAAACGATGAGGGCTGAGCCAGCATCAGAATTTGGAAAAGCCTCCAGAGGTAAGAGCTCGAGCTTTGCAGAGCTCCAGGAGTAGGCCCACCAGGGAGAAACGACGCAGTGTTGCTCCTCAGGGCTGGAGTGGATGCGGGGTCGCCCTATCCCTCCATTTGGCAGACTGCTGAATAGTTGATTACCAGGGGACTTACACTCCTCTCGGCAATCATTGAGGCACCGTGGGACATTCTCGTCCCCAGAACCATTTCTATTTCGGCAGTCGGTTTTGTGTTTGGTAGTCTGTCATTATCTTCTTTGTTTATCATTGTTGTAAGTGCTTTAGTCAACATTTGTTTTCCCGGTCTCGTTCTCATTCTTGTTCAGTTTCCTGTCTGCTTATCCTTGTGTACCTCCCCTTCATTGTTTCTGTTACTACATGAGATAACATGGGACAGGCAGGGAGCAAGGACTATAAGACACCCCTTGATTTGGTCCTTCAACACTTTAAGGACTTCCGGGGTAAGGCCTCTGAATAGGGCGACAAAGTCTACCTGGGAAAATTGAAAACTCTTTGTCAATTAGAATGGCCCACTTTTCTTACAGGCTGGCCGCAAGAAGGAACCTTGGTCTTGGCCCATATCTACTCTAGTTATAGTAAAGTGTTCAGCTTTCATCGAGATCAAATACCATACATCATAGCCTGGCGATTTTTGGTAGAAGAGCCACCCTCATAGCTCAAGCTCCATCTACCACCTGCTAACAAAACTATTTCCCTCCCTTTCAGACAGGTTAAAGTTCCAAAACCAGAACAGGAGGATAAAGGAAAACCTGAAAAAGCCATCCTTCCTCCATCGAACCCGGAGGAATCGGACCCTCCCCCACCTTACCTACTCCTCAAACCTAACTCCCCACCCCAGAATTGAAACACCCTTCTTAGTCTACCTCATCCACAGTTGGGGTCCGCCTATGGACCAGCCAAGGAAAAGGACCCCCCTAATCCTTCTCCTCCCGACCTCTCTACCCCTCCAGGTCCAACAGCGCCAATGTTCCCCTCTGAGAGGTGGCTCCACCGGATGGGCGAGGGCATCCCCACCTAGCCTATGTCCCCTTCTCTTCCTCTGATATCTATAACTGGAAAGCACAGCAAAAATCCTTCTCTGACCATCCCCGGGATTTGATTAACCTTTTAGAAACTGTCTTTCTTACACACGGCCCACTTGGATGGATATCCAATAACTCCTCATGGCCCTCTTTAACGCTGAAGAGGGAGATCGCATTATGAGGGAGACGCATAAAGTTGTGATCAAGAGGGTCGGCCGAGTTTCCCATGCAATGGAAGGTTATTGCCCCAAAGAACTCCCCATTTGGGACCCAAACACCGAGGAAGATAAGGAGAGTCTCCATTTCTACCACCAGGCTCTACTGGGAGGCCTCTGGGTGGCTGCCAGGAGACCCATCAACCTCTCAAAAATTAGTGGCATCACTCAAGGTAAGGATGAGTCCCCAGAGGCTTTTCTGGAAAGGCCTACTGAAGCCTATAAAATGTACAGCCCAATCGACCCTGAGGCACCCAAAAAACAGAGAGCAATTAATCTAGCCTTTACTAGTCAATCAGCTCCAGACATAAGGAAAAAAACTACAGAAAACTGAGAGATTTGAAGGGAAAAACTTGACTGAGTTGGTGGGAATTGCAGAGAAAGTGTTCAGTAATAGGCACACACAGGAAGAGGATAAGCAGACGAAAAGGTTAGTCAAGGTGTTGGCATTACATGAAGCAAAAAAAAAAAAAAAAAAAAAAAAAAAAAAAGGAGGGCCAGGGCAATGAACCTAGAAGAAATTATAAAAAGAACAACCTCGACCCAGATCAGTGTGCATACTGCAAAGAGAAGGGATACTGGGCCAAGGACTGCCCCCAAAATAAAAAGGCAATACTGGTAACCTCTGACTGAAGGGGCCGTGGTTCGGAGATCCTCTCTGACCTTGGGTTAAGCTAAATGTGGAGGGGAAATCAGTTGACATTTTGGTGGACACGGGAGCCCAGTTTTCATCATTGTTAAGGCCTATGGGAAAACTATCTGGAGAGGAAACCTGGGTACAAGGGGCAAATGGCACAGAAAGGCA
Source organism: Spilogale gracilis (assembly GCA_004023965.1). Lineage (NCBI taxonomy): Eukaryota > Metazoa > Chordata > Mammalia > Carnivora > Mephitidae > Spilogale > Spilogale gracilis. The sequence goes on from PITA01000003.1 coordinate 567,062, forward strand.
TAAATGGACAACAGAGAGGACTTTAAATTTGGCCTCAGGAATTATTAAACATAGATTCCTGGTCCATCCTAACCCCATATAACTTAATGGGAAGAGACCTCCTCCACAAGCTGCGGATGGGCATTCAGTTCGCAGAAGGCGACATGATTGTGACTCTGGGGCAGTCCACGGTGCAGATGATTGTGGCAGCAGTAGATGAACACCTCCTTTACAAGCCAGCCTCACAGCCAGCGGAGACAGGGGAGGGAAGCCTTCTCTGAACACTGCAGGTCAAGTTTCCCAAAGTCTAGGCAGAGGGAAAGCCTCCTGGCCTGGACAGGGGACAGCCTCCAGTAGTGGTACAGTTAAAAGTGACTGCGACAGCTGTTCGCATCTGGCAGTATGCTCTCCCCTGGGAAGTAAAGGAAGGGATCAGAAAACATAACGGCCTCCGAGGAGACAGGATCCCAGTCCCCTACAAGTCTCCAGGGAACACACCCTTTGCTGCCCATCAGGAAGGCTGAGACTGGGGAGTCCCGGCCCGTTCAGGATTTACAGGAAGTTAACAAACAGGTTGAAGATATCCATCTGACTGTGCCTAACCCCTATACCCTACTCTCCCTCCTGGGCCCCAAGAGAACAGTATATACCATCCTAGACCTAGGGGATGCATTTTTCTGCATACCTCTGGCAAGGGAGTCTCTGCCCCTCTTTGCCTTTGAGTGGTCTGACCCACAGGAGGGATTCCAGGGCCAGCTCACCTGGACAAGACTTCCCCAGGGATTCAAGAATTCACCCACTATCTTTGATGAGGCTTTACATGAAAATTTATGTAAGTACAGGGGTTCCAACCCGGGGGTCACTCTGTTACAGTGCATTGATTACATGCTAATAGCCGCTGAGGTCTATGAGTCATGCTTGTGGAGGACATGAGCTCTTTTACAGATTCTACAGGAAAGAGGGTATCAGGTGTCAGCAAAGAAAGCACAGTTTTGTCGGAGCCACACCACACATTTAGGCTTTGACTTCCATGAGGGAGTGCGCTCACTGTCTGAGTCCAGGAAACAGGTGGTCACCAGATACCCATGCCCCGCCAAGCCCCAACAGGTAAAGGAGTTTGTTGGGACGGTGGGCTACTGCAGGCTGTGGATACCACAGTTCACGGAGGTTGTCCGACCCCTCTACGAGCTGACCAAGGGAGGACTCACTACAATAGAGTGGACAGCTGAGGCAGAAGGAGCATTTCTGGAGTTACAAGCAGCCTTACTGAGTGCCCCAGCACTGGCCATCCCAGACATTACTAAGCCCTTCCACTTGTATGTGGATGAAAAGACAGGAGTGGCCAAGGGGGTTTTGACTCAGACTCTGGGGCCGTAGCAGAGGCCAGTGGCCTATCTAAGAAAGAAACTAGATGCAGTGGAAGCTGGTTTCCCCCTTGCCTCTGCATAATCGCTGCCACCACTCTCCTGGTCAAGGATGCAAGTAAATTAACTTTGGGACAGAATCTCATCCTGACCACCACTCACGCTATCGAGGGCCTCCTCCGGACCCCGCCAGACCGGTGGATGACGAGCGCCCGAGTAACGGGGTATCAGGCCCTCCTCCTCAGTGAACCAAAAGTGACTTTCCGGCCCCCTGGTGTTAAATCCAGCTACGTTGCTGCCAGAGGAGCTGGCCGACTGCCCACACGACTGCGGGGAGGTCCTAACCCAGGTCACGGGAATGAGGCCGGATCTCAAGGACACCGCTGTCCTGGATGCGGAAATGACTCTGTTCACAGATGGGAGTAGCTACATGGTCGATGGGAAGAGGTATGCAGGGGCTGCGGTGGTCTCTCCAGGGCAGGAGCTCGGGAAGGCGGCCCTGCCCCCTGGAACCTCGGCGCAAAAAGCAGAGTTGATTGCACTCACCAAGGCATTGCAGATGGCTAAGGGTAAGACCACCAACATCTACATGGACAGCAGGTATGCCTTTGCTACTATCCATATACATGGGGTTATTTATAAAGAAAGGGGCCTATTAACAGCAGAAGGGAAAGGAATTAAAAATAGAGAGGAAATAATGGCCCTCCTCCGAGCCATCTGGGACCTGAAAGAGCTGGCCATTGTACATTACCCAGGACACCAGAAAGGAGCTGATTTGATCTCAAAAGGAAACCATTTAGTGGATCAAACTGCAAAACAAGCAGCCTGGGGATTGGCACAAGAACTAGTTATACCCCTAGCCCCAGACCTACCAGAAGAGCCAGAGTATTTGAAAGAAGACTTAAAATATTTGCAAAAATGGACTAAATTGGACCATGAGGGGGACTGGGCTAAAACCAGGACAGGAAAGTTAATTCTTCCCCAAAGACTGGGAAAGGAGCTAGTGTTCCAAATGAGAGCACTCATTTAAGGACACCCAAACTTAAGGAACTCGTGGGCAGTTTCAGATGTCTAAACTAGGGTGTATGGCTCAGGATGTGATAGACAGGTGTACTCAATGTCAAGTGGTGAACGCAGGGGGAACCGGGATGGGAACAGGGAAAAGAGAAAGAGGTAAGGAACCAGGAAACAGAAATGAAACAGGGAAAATATGGACATAAGTACATGTTAGTTTTTGTGGATACTTTTTCAGGCTGGGTGGAAGCTTTCTCCACCAAACATGAGACGGCAGGGGTGATAGCCAAAAAGCTACTAAAGGAAATAATTCCTAGGTTTGGGTTGCTTCTGGCAATCGGGTTGGATAACTGCCCTGCTTTTGTGGGTTCAGTCTCACAGGCGGTGGCCAAGGCTGTAGGCACAAATTGGAAACTACACTGTGCCCACTGGCCCCGGAGCTCCGGACAAGTAGAAAGAATGAACTGGACCCTTAAAGAGACCTTGAAAAAGCTAATTCTAGAGATTGGCCGTGGATGGGTAAATCTCCTTCCCTTCGCCCTCCTCAGGGCATGGTATACACCCTATTTAAACAAAGCTACCCCATTTGAAATAAAGTTTGGGAGATCGCCTCCCCTTTGCCCATGGCTGCAAGAAGTGGCTTTGGTGGAAATGACTGACCATTCTGTACTATAATCATTGCAGGCACTGCAATCTGTGCTAAAGAAAGTCCACGCAGGGGTCCGCGTGGCCCACTCTGGGATGGAGGTCGAGCTACATCCTCATCAACCTGGAGATTTAGTCTGGGTGCTCTGCCACTAGGTGGGAAACCTGGAACCTCGCTGGAAGGGACAATTTACTGTCATCCTGACCACCCCCACGGCAGTAAAAGTAGAAGGCATCAGGACCTGGATTCACGCGTGTCACATCAAATGAGCTGAGGAGGAGGATGCCCCCCAGAAATGGACACCCACTGCCAATGGGCCCCACCGACCATGGACTAAAGCTAAGACTCAAAAGACAATAACTTTGTTGTTGCTTTTATTGTTGCCTAGTGGTATGGGAACTTCTAAGTCACCTCATAAAACAGAAAAGTATAGATGGGAGATTAGACAAATAGAATTAAGAGAGGTTGTACACAGTGGTGAATGGCTAACTAACCAGACCATGCAGTTCAATGTAACTACCTGTGATCTGGCCCCAGTAAATCCCTGCTTGCCCTATGCACCCTTTTATATATGTCTTAGTACCCGGACCTGGACAGAATGTGGAGATGCCCCTGATTACTATTATGCAAAATGGGGTTGTGAAACCATAGCTTCCAAATGGGGCATGGACCATGACCCCCATATAACTGTAGGTATCAGGAAAGATCATTGTGTGGTATATAAGGACATATCCTCATGGTAGAAAAGGCCAACATACTCAATTTGTAAAGATATATATGTCAAGATAACCAATCCAAGAGATCACCTCTGGGACTATGGCAGGACTTGGTGCCTTAGATATTATGAGTGTGGCGTAGACCAGGCGGATGGTTTACTATTCAGAGAATAACAATTAAGGAGCCACCTTAGCCTGTAGGGCCAAACCCAGTTTTAAATCCTCCAAAGCCTTCGGAATCAATGAGGCCATCAGCCACCCTTACCCCAACAACAGCTATCATTAGGGATCATAGAAAAAATAGAACTAGCATTAACAATAATGGCAGAGCCACCGAAGTTTTACTTCCACTTGTAAATTCAATGTTCAGCTTCCTAAATGCTGCAGACCCCAATATCACGTGGGACTGCTGGCTATGTTCAAACCCTCCACTCCCATATTATATTGGAATAGGGGCCAACCTTACTATAGGAACCCAAAAGGGACAAATCAAAAATGAGAGTTCTTATTCATGTGAATGGGGAAGAGTATGCAGGCTAACCCTAGGGGGCCTATGAGGAAAAGAACTTTTCTGTACTTTCCCCATACAAAGACCTATGTGGAACTTCTTCCACTAACTTCCTTAAAGCCCCCACGGGCACCTGGTTCACCTGCAGCTCTGGACTTACCCCATGCCGTAATCTTGCTTTGTTCCAGAACTCTTTGGGGACGAACTCTGTATAAACACACACATTCTCTCCCAGATAGATTGTTATGAGGGAGCAGAGGGCTTCCAACCTTTACAGGGATGGGGTGGACAAAATGTGCCATTTCCATCCTCATCCAGTCCTAGTCGTGGCAGGGATAGCAGGGTCCACAGCAGTGGGGACCACAGTCTCAATAAAAGAAAAGGCAGATTTTGACGGCCTTGGAGCCCAGGTAGATGCAGACTTATACCACATGCATGAAAACACAGACAAACTGACTGATTCTCTAAGTTCTTTAGCCAAGGTGGTGCTTCAAAACAGGAGAGGGCTCGACATACTATTTTTAGAAAAAGGGGGACTCTGTATAGTGTTGGGAGAGGAATGCTGTTTTGGGGTTAATCATACAGGAGTTATTAAAAATAGTCTTGCAGCAATAAAAAAGGGATTAGATGAGCGTGAACAGCAATGCAGAAACTTCCAGGGCTGGTATGAGCGTCTGTTTAACTGGTCTCCTTGGAGAACCTCGCTAATATCAGCAGTCACGGGTCCCCTGGTCTTACTATTACTGATCTTGCTTTTTGGCCCCTGCATTTTAAATGCCCTAATGTCATTCGTAAAAAAAAAAAAATTGGAGCTGCCAAAATGCTGGTCCTACAGGCTCAATATAACCCCCTAAAACAGGAGGACATGCAACTGGTGGAAGAGTCAAAGATTTAACCTATTCCCCAAAAAAGGGGGGGATGTAAGGACCTTTTTAGAAATCCGAGATGCTATCTTGTTTACTCAGAAAAACAGCGTCAGGAAAACATGGGCAAGTAGCCCCTGGAAAACAAAGGTGAGCCAGGTTGGGGGAGGTGCTCAATCAGTCAACCCCCAAACTCTGGACCCTGAGTAATAGAGGTGCAAACTAAGAATGGGAACACCCTAAATTTCCCTCAACTTCCCATTTCCTGGAGAAATACAAATGCAAATTAACTGTGGTTAGCTTGTAATTTGGGGGGGGGTGTCTGCCCTATAAAAGTGGGCCTGAAAAATCAGGCAGGGTTTCCTTTCTTCCTTGAGGAGTGACCCTGGTCCAGGCCAGTAAAATTTTTGATGCTTGGCGCAAAATAAAGCTTTGATTAACCTTCACTTTTGTATCAGCATCATTCCTTTAGCCATGGACTGTATTAAATGGCAGATTCAATTTATATTTGAGAACATTTCTAAAGTTACAGAATAAAAGACACTGATGTTTTGCAAATACAGGTGAGATATGTATTATGTACATAACCATCGAGCAGGAAGTAAAAATATGATCGGGATTCGCTTCTGGTCAAGTTTCAGGATGAAACCTACTTAACACTGAATCCCACTCATAGTGGCTCTGGAGAAGACCATTTTAATTTAGTTATTATTTTCATTATTTATTTATTTTAATTATTTTAATTGCTTTAATTATTTAATTGCTTCTGGAGAAGCAGTTTGGTGCAGTGGGGAAAACAGGAGCCAGGTTGGTGATGGTGAAGGTGTGACTATGAAATAAATGCAGATCTGAGCCACAAGCCACACAGGGATTCCACCGTAAGGTGTCTCGGGTTGACATGTGACTAGTTCATTCAACCTCTCCTGGATATCAGGCCCTCTTCTAACCCCGAAGATAGTGGACAAGGCACTTACGATCCTGCTCCCAAGTGTTTGACACTCTGGAAGAGGAAATGCAGAGAAGAAATAAGAATTCAAACAATTAAGCTATTTTCCAACAGTGTAAATTACTGGGAAGATCAGACAACAGGCTGATAGCACAGAAAGTGATTTACGGGCGATGCTATACTAATGATTGTGATAAATATGAAGAAGATTGCTGCTAGTTTTTTTCTAGAAGGGAATATATGGGAAACTTCATGGAAAAAGCAATACATTAGTTGTCCTTTGAATGGTGGGTGTTTTGTTTTGTTTTGTTTTGTTTTTCACATAGAAACTGGATTACTGGAGGTAGATATTCTATTTTATAGGGCATACGTCTCTGTCTCTGTCTCTGTCTCTCTCTCTCTCTCTTTTACGAGAGAAAGAGCACATGAGGTGGGGGACAGAGGGAGAGAGAGAACTTTTTTTTTTAAGATTTTATTTATTTATTTGACTGATCACACGTAGGCAGAGAGGCAGGCAGAGAGAGAGAGGAGGAAGCAGGCTCCCTGCTGAGCAGACAGCTCGATGTGGGCCTCAATGGGACCGTGGGATCATGACCTGAGCCGAAGGCAAAGGCTTTAACCCACTGAGCCACCTAGGCACCCAGGAGAGAGAGAATCTCAAGCAGGCTCCATGCCAAGAGCCCAAGGCAGGACTTGATCTCAGGACCCTGAAATCATGACCTGAGCCAAAATCAAGTGTCAGAAGCTTAACTGACTGAGCCACCCAGGTGCCTGTAAGCATCTGTGTCTCTCATTGAAAACCTATAAAACGGAGATTCTGGTGGCTTCCCTTAACTCAGATATATCACAGAAATGAGATGGCATTCTTTTCCATGGTCTTACAGATTCTGAAGAACACACCTCTTTTTAATTATATGATTATAATTGTAACCTCCTCACTGGTCTCCCTACTTTCAGCTGCCCAAAAGATCTTTCCAAATCCTTGCTTCTCAAACTACTTTGACCATAACCCTCAGCAACAAAAACTTACTTTTCACAAAGCAATACTTACTTGTACCACTTGCAATACTTTTTAATATTTTCTCTTCTATTTTAGTTGACTCTACTTCCTTAAGAAAACATGTTTATCTGAACCATCTAATTTAATTTCATGATCGTAATTGGTTCCAAAGCCTTGTGTATGACCCTCTGTCCTAAAGCAGACATGTCCACAAGAGTTCCCTCTTTAGTCTTCTGTGGCTCCCTACTGTTTTCAAAATAAACTATAAACTTCTAAGCAGCATTTAAGATTTTGATATTCTGGCCCTTGTCTTCTTCACTCTCGCCTTACACTGTTTCCAGCCTCATTATTCCTACCGTATTGAATTATTATTCCTACCTTATTGAATTAACTTGCAGTTTCCCAATCCAGACATTGGGCATCTCTGCATATGCAACTGTTCTCCATGATGCAACTCCAAGCCACCTCTGTGACCACCAGAGACGACCATCTCTGGGCCTCCTGGCTTATTCGTATTCATACTTCAAGCCTGAGGTCAGATGGAATTGCTGTACAAAAATATCTTCTTCCACATCTGCTAGTCCTGACTTGGTTTACAGCCTGTATCTTTCCATCTTCCTCTGAGTGTACTTGTAGGGAAGCCTCCATAGTATTGCACTATAAATTTATTTATTTTCCTGTATATCTGTAGAGCCAATTCAGGGTCTGAGCTTTTAACTTATGCGTTCTTAATTTCTGGAGCCCAATAAGCATTCAATTAATGTTTGATTATTGAATAGATAAGTAAATAAATGCGTCAGTTAATGGGCAAGCAAATGTTAAACTCCTCCCAAGTTGCCTATTACCTCTTTACATCCAGAAAATTCTTCCTACTTAGTTGTGAATCATTTAGAGATTTTTGTTTCCTTTAGTGGTTTCTCTGCTTCCTGAGAGCTGACACTGCCAGGCACGTGAGTGAAGAATTTGCTGATCAGTGTACTTTAGCTAAGTATATACTCTCTGATTCTATGGTTGGGTAATCCATTTCCAGAAGACAAGTCTCAGTAACTGGATAACCCATGTTACCTTCTATTGTGTTAGTGGAGAAAGTTAGCCTGAAAGTCCTTGCTTTAAAATATCTGGGGGTGGGGGTGCCTGGGTGGGTTAGTTGGTTAAGTGTCTGACTCTTGATTTCAGCTCAAGTCATGCTCTCAGGGTCATGAGATTGAGTCCCACACTGAGCTCCATGCTCAGCACAGAGCCTGTCTGTCCCACTCTCTCTTCTTCTCCCTGCTTGTGGGAGGCCGCAGAAGCCCAGTTGCTGAAAGAATACATACCTTATCTAAAAACTTAGAGAGCTTGGGCAATGCCAAGGAACAAGGAAACCTTGAGGTGCCAGCAGGAAACACGAAGGAAAGTAAACAAGGTCTTAACAGAGTATGTGCAGAAACAAACTGTCTGGCACATTGCAAAATTTTATGATATGTAACCACTGACTCTACTTTGGTCGTTCTATGCTTTTTAAGCTGTTTCTTACTGATATACTGAACTCTGTTACTGACTAACTCATGATAAGTTATGTTAGTGATTTGTACCCTATTGGAGTGTATAAACAAAAATTACATCAAACATTATGTACTAATTCAGGGCTGCTTGCTTTGATAAGAAATGATGTACTGTACCATGATTCATCCCCCTCGGGTACTGGGTTTCATCTTGAAAGGTCACCCTGATCTTCCCACTTTGGATAAAAATTTTCATCATAGAGCCACTCTGATCTAACAATGACGTTTGTAAAACAGTACAAATAAAGCTCCCTGAGAACAGTGTTATCAGGAGATCCCCACACCACACTTTGAGTCTGGTCTCCTCATTCAAAAGTGCCAATGCCTTCCCAACCTTCTGGACCCTGACTGGTGCTGGGGTTGACTCCCGGCACCTGCTCTATCAAATAAGTGAATAAAATCTAAAAAATTAAACAAAATAAAATATTTTAGAGGGTTCATGTGTCAGAGACAGCTACCAGAAGAGTATGGTTTTCAAGCCCCTGGTATCACTTAGAGTTAGCCCATTCCTACACATTCAATAATTCTAAGAGGCATCCTGTAGGATTTTTGAATGAGCAGTTCTTAGAGAAGGAAGATTGTATAATAGTAGGGCATGTGGGTTTATCACATTTAAGTATCCTGGAAATATGTGTGCTGAATTTTCCAAAACATGAATAAAAATCACAAGTGTTTATATAAAAATCCAAGTCATTACTCTCTCAGAAATAAGATTATGCAAAAAAGCACCTTTATTTTCATGTGTGCATGATCATTCATACTAATATGCTAATTCATAGGTGACATTGTGGCTTTCTTTTATTATCAACTGAGAAAGAATTCTGTACAGAATTTCCCAGCTGAAAAGATGGATGAAATGGTGGTGAGACACATTCTAAATTCTTTGCTTACAAACTGTGGAAAGCACAGGAATTTTACTCGTTGTGCTTTGACATTGTCTTATCTGGGAGCTTTAAAAAATGAACCATACAATGTGAAAGACACCACTTTTGTCTCTTTGGGAGAAAAAGAAAGACAATCCTGGAGATGAAAATGACTTTCTGCGGGGCTCCATTTTTTGCTCATCAAAGCTGATGAGAACAACACTGACGTTTTATCACTGCTCATTGGTTGCAGTAGCTCCACTTCTGTGAGATAGTGCCCTTTGATCCTGAAACATTCACCCTCCCATCAGCCAGTGACTAAGTAGAGCCCCAGCAAACATGAGGGGGGAAGAAAAATCCAGGGAAAGAGTCATTTTCTTATGTCACCTCTTTTAGTTTCTATTCCTCTTCAAACAAAAACAAAAACAAAAACTGGGACACCTGAGTGGTTCAGTAGGTTACGTGTCTGACTCATGATTTTGGCTCAGGTCATAATCTCAGTGTTGTGAGATCCAGCCCTGCCTCAGGCTCTACACTGGGTGTGGAGACTGCTTAAGATTCTCTCCCTCTCTCTCTACCCCTCCCCTATACTCTCCATATGTATGCCCGCGTGTGCTTTCTCTCAAAAAAACTAAAACAAAACCATGCCACCTTATGGGATTTCACAATTCTAGGTTATTTCTCCTACAAAAGAATCATCTGTGGGTTTTTTTTTGATTATTAAAAAATTATAGCAGCTGTAGGATAATGAACATTGCATTAGCTTTAAATTTATGGATCCACACCAAATGTGTTTCTTCACACTAAATACAGAGGAAACATCAGCGGATTTATCTATTACCACTACTTCTTCTTCTTCCATAAAGATGAGGCTATTTTTCCGACATCATCAAGACCACATTTAGAGATCTGCTTGTATTTCTCTTGTACCAACTGAGACAACCCAGGTAATCAAGAATGGTTTTTTGAGCACAGTGGATTGTGGTGGACACTGTGTGGTATTGTCCTCTCGCTCCCCCCTTCAAAGGCTCACAATCAGTGAGAAATTGATATAGGGGACCAGGGGCCGGGCATCTGGGCCCAACTCTGATGAGCCACTGGAGTTCTCAAACTGTCAAAGGGCCTGTGTCTACTAACTTCTTTTCTGCCCACTTCCCTATCTTTCCAATCCCTTTCACAGGGTTTGTCCTCAAAGGCCTTTCCAAAGAACCCAAACTACAACACAGAAGCAAGTTTTGTTTGTTATTTCTTAGATGGTGATAATAATACTTAGATGGTAAAATGATGACTTGTAACAGATTTTTTTATTTGAACATACATATACTTTCTAGCAGCTCAGAAAGTGTTAAGACTTCTTATCAATTAACTCTTTGAGAGAAGTCCGAGTTTGAACTGTATGCCTAGATATTTTTATATAGTTTGAAGCTACAAAATCAAATAGAAGCCATGCACTGGGGACTCAGGATGATGTTATGATGAAATATTCAGGAGTCAGACAGCCTAGATACAGTTCTCTTACCCTAGCCTCTCAGTGACCTTGGGTGTGTTAATCAGCTTCTTTAAGACCAAGTGTGGTCACGAATGGAATAAGGATCTTAATAATACTATCTTATAATAGGGATCTTATGAAGACTAAAAAATACAGATACAGATAAAACATTCACTACAGTGCACAGCCTAGCATGAGCATTTGATGAGTGTTCTCTTTTAAACCCACCCAGTCATGCAGAGTGAAATCCAAAGCCCTCCGTGCTCCTAAGGCTTTAAATGAGCTTGCTTTCCATTGCAATCTCTCCAGCCTCCTCCCCGCTGCCACCCTCCCCTCACTACTGTTTCTACCACACTTGACTCTTTGATGCTTTTAAACACACTACTACAATCCTCCTTTATGACTTCTTCATTGGTTGTTCCTTTACTGGAATGGTTATCCCTCACTTCTCCAGGACTTTGCTCACATACTCATTAAGACTCATCTTCACCATACTGTATAAAATTACAACCTAGTCCCCAAGTCCCACCCTGACAATCCTGATACTCTTTACTGAGCTCATCAGCTTCTTTTCCTCATTGCCATCTCACCTTCTAACAGATCATACATATATACATACAAATATACATGCACGTGTATATAGACGTGTATACACCTACACCTATGTACACACACATATTTTTGTTTTGTTCATCTAGGCAGGGGTCTTTGTATACTCTTTCATTCTAACTACCTAAAAGAGAGTCAAGTACATATGTGGCCAAAAAGTGGCCAATAACTGTTTCTTAATTAAAAAAATAAAAACAAAAACTTCCTTCCAGTGGATACATACCTATTATTAACAAACTACGGATGTTGCATTCAGGTAAGCTTACCAAATCATGTATTGTATAGTCTGTCTGTAATAGGCACTGTCCTAGTAGGAGGGAATATGCAAATGAACAAGGAATGATTTTGCAACCAGGTAGCTCATTGTGGAGCTAGCTGTGCTAGATCAGTAAGGAAGTTTTCCCTGCTGTCTTTGGAAATTTTTCCTGTCAGTTCAATCTAGGTGTTGCATTTAGTTGTGGAAAGTTGTTTTGCCCAAGGCCATGGCCCCTTTCTGGGGGCAGCCTGTGTCCAAAGGTTCAATGTCCAAGGACCATACCAATTTCAGAGCTCCTGATGAAATCAACTGCGGCCATCACTGTGACTATAGGACAGGCCAATTTCTCACTCTGCTCAATCTTATTTCTTTCCTCTCCCCATGCAGTTAATGCTAAGAGCTTCCCCAATCAATTTCTTGCATGCTAATTTCCATTCCAGAGTCTGCTTCCAAAGAAACCCAAGCTGCAACACCATATTTGTTTTTCTGTTGTTGTGTAACAAATCACCACAAACATAGTAGTTTGAAACAAGGCAAATTGATAATCTTATAGTTTATAATTGATAATCTCATAGTTTCTATGGGACAGGAGTCTGGCATGTTTCAGCTTGGTCCTCCAGTCAAGGTCTCCCAAGGCTAGTATCAAGGTGGTTTTTCTATTGCATTCTCATCTGGAGTCTTTATTCAGGAGGTGATCTATGTACAACTCTCAGGTTATCACCAGAATCCATTTCTTTGTGGTGTAGGATGGAGGTCCCACTGTCTTGGTAGCTGTCAGTCAGGGACTGCTCTCAGCTCCTAGAAGATATTCCTTTCTCTCTCTCAAGGACTTCTGAGGGTATCAGGCCCACTCAGGCAAACTCTTTCTTAATTAAGTCAAAGTCAGATTATTAGTAACCTAATTCATGGAAGTAATACCCATCATATTCTCAGATTTCATCCCCATTTGAGGTGAGATCATATACTAGTTAGTGGGAATCTTGGTAGCCATCTGAGAATTCTGCCTACCACACATAAACTAGCAGAAGAGAGAAATAATCATAGTATGATTTGTGCTCTAAGGAAAATTCATAGTAGAGAAGTAGTAGCATAACTGACTGAGAGTTGAATAGATACCTCAATAAGAGGGTATAGATACCTATATAAGAAAAGATGTTATTTGCTTAAGAAAGTTATGGTAAAGGAGATAGCATGAACTAAAGCTTAGAGATAGATTACAGCATGGTGTACCCAGACCTCTACTGATAATTGAGAGCCCATTGGACATCTGGTGTGTCCATGGCCTTCAATTATTATCATGAAATATACCAGAAAATATAAGACCTTAAGAGGCCTTAAATTTAAATTCCACATGATTCCTGGGAAAAAGAAAATAATCAGAACTATTATCAACAATCGTGGCCCAGTAAGTATGAATTCACAAAAGGGAGTCAATTACTTGGGAATTCCAGAGGTCAGAGAAAACTTTATCCTTTGAACTTTAAATAGAGGAAAGATTTGTATAATGGTGGCTTGCAGGAGGGTGGTGGTCTGCATTGCAGACTGAGTTACAAAGAAAAGGGGATTTGGGAAATAAAAGGACAAAAAGCAATAGTTTGTAAGGAGCAGGGAGGCAAAGAGGTTATCAGCCTAATTATAACTGAGGATTCATAATGAGAAAAGGGTGATAACAGAAAGTTTAACCATATCCCAGAAAACTTTACATGTCAGACCAAGGAGCTAATATGTGATAGAAAGATATATACAGAGCTCCTGTATAGCCTTGAAAAAGGAAGTTATAGGATAAAAACTACATTTGTGCAACGAGTCTGGTGGAGCTAGGATGGGCCATTCAGCAAGTCTGTTGGTTATAGTGGTCATCTGATTTCATGTGTCTTTAACATTCCTAAAATTTTTACACTAGTTTGGGAGGCTGGAGGCTCTCCTCCTAGCTCTATATCACCGCCACATCACTTGTGGTTTACTGCTACTATCATCTCCCTTCTAACATTTTAATGGGATTTTTGGATATAAACACATATGCTTAGTCAGGCTTCGTGAACCATAAACTCTGTATTTTTACATATCTAAAGTTATTCTCTGTATGTATTTTTTTAACATCTCACATTTTAATTTAAGCCTTTCTCATACTATTTTTTTAAAAAAATCTCCATAAGTATGTTTTTGATAGTTGTATGCTATCTCATAATGTGGTTGTATTACCATTTATTGAGATTCCCATGGAATATTTAAGTCATTTCAGTCATTTCAGCCATCTATTTTCCATTGATCTATTCATTTGCTTATTTGCTTTTATATATAAAACTGCAATTCATGGGTAAACATTGAAGAATAAAACTGTCACAAATTCCTATTACAAAATGAACTTTAGAGAAATAGTAGTACTAAATATTAACTAAGAAAAACTCTACCATATTATTTTTAAACTCTGAAATTCTGTGAACAAAGAGAGAGACACATGTGAGTGGGCTTGAATTGGATCTTAGTATCACCTGCACTTCCGGAAGATTACCGTGAAAAGAAGAGACATCTGACAAAGCCTGAGTAATTTGACCAGTATCTACCATTTGGGGAGAACTAAACTGAAGACATAAGAAAATACCTCCGAAAAAAATTTGAGGAGTTTTTTAATATGGTAAAAACCTCCTAATTGAAACACCACCATCTTATCAAAAATGGAGAAAATGTCAGTTTTTTTAATCTTCCAGAGCCCTGTGCTGAGTTGAGGGGACCAAGCAAAGCCCAGATTAGAACCTTGACACACACACTCACGCACACATGCAAGGGCACACCTACTTGCACACATGCATATTCAGATATGCACACACATCCCTAAATATAGAATAAATCACAGAGCAGACAATTAGCAACATATACATGAACAGAGCCCAAATTCTCCAGTGAGTGTGGATTTAGCTTCAACTACTTCCTCCCTACCCTACACTCCAACCACTCAATGCATTTATAATAAATAGTGTATAGGAGAAAGTATGAATTATAGCTGAGAACTAAAGATAAATAAATAGGTTCCATTAACAGAGTTCCTGGAAGGAAAAATTGCCCATTTGGAGCATTAATGGGGGAAATAAAAAAAAAAAAAAACCTACACAAACTTAACACAGAAAAAAAATTAGTCAAAAAAGAGAAGAAAAGGGATGTAGAATACAAAACTAAATGGCAAACCCAATCAAGATGAAAGCATAATGCAATGAATTAAAGAAAATTTCCAATTAGAGCTCTAAGCTATAAGTGAACTTTAGGAAAATAATTAAATGGGATAAGATATAAAATATGAAGCAATAAATAATCATGTCTACTGTGACCTTGTATTACAAAATAATATCTACTATTCTTTTTTCCTCATTACCTACAATAAACTATTCATAAGCCAACAACAAAGCTAACATTATATAATGTTATATAATATAAGCAAAAGAGAAAAGAAATATTTTTCTCAAAATGTTCCATAAAACCAAAATTCTGAACATACAGACTATTGATTAAACTGTGTCCTACAAATACTGTCAAACAGAACATTTTCTTAGCTTAAAACATTTGTATTTGGTTAATGGTGACTTTTGAGTTTTCTTGGAGTGAAATAATATTTTATTTCTTTTTCTATCTAAAGGGTCCTTTCTGTGGCTTTCCCATAGCTAACTAGAAAGAGAGAAAGAAAGAAGGAAGGCAGAAGCAAAGGAAGGAAGGAAGGAAGGAAGGAAGGAAGGAAGGAAGGAAGGAAGGAAGGAAGGCTCTACTTTTATGAAAATGAAATGCTTACAATTACAAATGGTGATTTTTCCAGACTCTGTTTACTAAGATGAATACAATACAAAGCCAAATCTTATCAGAGTGGCTCCCCTTTATAGCTGTATTAAGTATCACCATTATGAAATAGATGTTAATACCCCCATTGTTCTCTCTCTCTCTCTCTCTCTCTCTCTCTCTCTCTCTCTTTCTGCCGCAATGCAGGGCCTGGACCCAGACCATGAGATCAAAACTTGAGCTGAGATCAAGAGTGAGATCCCAGGGCGTCTAGGTGGCTAAGCGACTGCCTTCAGCTCAGGTCAGGATCCCGGAATTCCAGGATGGAGCCCCACTTCTGGCTCCCTGCTCGGCGGGAAGCCTGCTTCTCCCTCTCTCACTCCCCCTGCTTGTGTTCCTTCTCTAGCTGTGTTTCTCTCTGTCAAGTAAATAAATAAATAATCTTAAAAAAAAAAAAAAAGAGTGATATTCCTAACCAACTGAATCACCCAGGCACCCCTACCCCATTGTACTCTTGTTAAAACTACCATACAAGAAGGTTAAGCCCCTAGGCCAAAGTTAGTCTACGAGGACAAATCCATGAGCTGAAGCCATGTCTATCTGATGCCCAAGTCCATGTTCTTCTGATCAGTGATGAGTCAACATGATTTGCCTTTCTCTCCTAGTTTTCTTATGATACATAGACAGGCTTCAGGGTAACACTTCTGTCCATGATGATTGCTCACAGTTATCCTAATGGGGTTATCTCAACCCAACAAATAGGGAAACGCAGCATGAACCAAAATCACATTAAGCATGATTACAAAGACACCAAAAAGATTCTCATATTTACTCCTGGAATTTTCCCTTTAGTTCTGGATTTGCCAGCCCTTGTTCTCCTTTCATAAGAGGAAATGTCCTGATAAATAAATTAATAGGAATAATAACAATACATTATTGGCATACCTTAATAATTACATTACTAAATACATTATAGAGCTATAATAGCTTTTCCCTTTTTTCCAAATTTCATGACAGAATTCCTATAAGAGCTCTAGAGCTCCTAGCAAACAGACCAACAAGAGCCTGGTATTTCTCATTACTCATTCTGATTTTTTTTTCTAGTTCTAACCTATGGATTAAGTAAATCAATGGTATCTTTCCTGCTGCCTGCCAACAAAGGGCACTTATTTCAGAGCAAGTTACAAAGAGCAAGGTCATCCTAATATATTGTCCAAAGACCTATTCTAAGCTCTGTACTTGCTACAAGTTTAGGAATTTCTAGTATGCCTAAGAGGCAATGGGGCAAGCCATTAGAGACCAATTTGCAAAACTCCTCCCAGAAAAGAACTCAGCAGTGGGAAGTGACAATTTGGAAATGCAGACCTGACTATAGGTTTATTAACCAGATTGATCTTTGTCCCAATTTCTATAGATCTCCACCAGAAGACTATAGTGAGAGGAATACCATAAAGCTATATGGAAACTGAGAAGGTCTTTTCTTGTAAAACTTAAAATCTCTGAAACACCATGATGGCATTGCATGTAAAACAAGATGGTACCCCCACGTGGAGATGATAACTTTTTCCCATAAACAGGGGATTTTTGAAGCATGTGAACATATGGAATAAGACCAGAAAACTTAGTCACAAATTGATGACACAGGATGGCAGGCATTTGAGCATCAATGCAAGGCTAGCGGAAGGAAATAGTGGAAGACATCAAGATGGCAGCCACAACAAAAAAGGGATAATATAAGCAGGATGGTAGCCATGGAAATTGGAATCCGCTAAGGAGTGTGTAACAACTCACCTGCCGAAGAAAAAAAAATAAAAATAAAATTAAAAATTAAAAAAACAAAAAAAGTAAATGAAAAAAAAGGAAAATATGAGGAATGTGTAGGTGAGAGAATGGTACTCACAAACATACATTAAAATTCCTTGGATGTCTGCAATCAAAGAAATCTGAGAGGCTGTAGCACAAATGAAGGTAGAGAACAAATTCTATCTTGTTACCATTTTTTGACCCTATTTATTCCCAGGTGAGGACAACCTAGAAAACATGCATTTCAATGAGTTTATTGCTCTCCATTTTCTTTGCATGTGGCCTTGTCCTTTGAAAACTAAATGGACTCCTGTAAATAAATGGTAAGGAATTATTTTACCTGCAGCAGAGGTTTAGGTGGTTCAGAGCATGGGCGATGTTTGGTCTTCTGAAGAGACTCTCCATGTAATCTCTTCCTTTATGAAAGATATTTCAGAACACCTTCAATCTGGTTCCACGTTGAGAGGTATGAAGTGTGACCTCAACACAAACATCGTGCTAGATTTCCCTGCTTGCAAATAGGTGGCAACTATGAGGGTCCACATCTTCTCAACCCGACTGCACATTCTGGGAAGAAGTTCCACCTTAAGCAACATCTACTTCCTTGGAGTAAGATGTAGAAAACAATCATCTGTTTTCATTCCTAAGCTAGAGAGACATAAAGGGAAAATGAACTGATTTATCATGGCAAAACATGAATGTTTTGGCATATGAATCCATGAATCCATCCATTTTGATTCAATTCTTTTCTTTCTCTCTCTCATACCTACAAGGAACCTGGAATCACAGCTCACTGGGACACCTTTTCTGGACCATTCCAGCCCAAATTAACCTGTCTCTCATAAGAACACTAATAGCCCTTTATTTGTTCCAGCTGTGACCCTGATTTTATCCATCATCTATTAATTTGTGTTCAAAGTTGTTTTTATTTGACTCTTAACTCCTTAGTATTAAAGGCTGTGCTCACTTTTCCCCTAAAGTCTCTTGTTTACAAATAAATGGTGATTCATCACTAGTCAAATTAATAAATGAGCTTCAGCCTTAGTGCAAAAGTAGAAATGAGTAAACTCTTAGTACAGACTCTGTATGGAGGTTCCATAGGATTCAAGCATGGGCCAGCAGCTATCCATTTACTTCGAACAACTGGACTCTTCAACTTCTAACTGGTTTCAAACTTTGTATTGAATACGTTTTAATTACTGCTCTGAATCCTTTTGTTTTCTACTTAGCATTCAACAATGGGGCTTGGGATACAGAATGCCCCTACCAGCTTCTCTCAGATTTTCTTCAGCTTTCAGTATTATCTACCTCAGAGAACCCAGAGCTACTCCTATTAACATGTCAACAACATCAAACAAAGAGCTCCCAAAGTAGATGCCTAGGGGAGATTTCTAGTGAAGGGAAAATTGCCATAATGTTGGTAAGTGGGTGAGCTGCCACTGTGGAGGGGAGGGAATTATGGGTGAAAGAATGTGCCCGACTAAATGCAAAATCCATTAAGGTGCACTGCAATTAAAGATTATTCCTTGAAGTGCTTCCTTTGAAAATGGGCCTCAGGAGTGACTGAGCCAAGCACCCCATCTTGTTCCCGGACAGGTATGAAAGACCAGCTCTGGTTGGGAGGAAAAAGCAGCAATCACCACTCTTTGAAAACGAGTGAGGTTCTGGGTCCTGGCTTCTCCTATCCCCTTTCCTCCAGGCCTCTTTCTCCTTCTCCCCCTACTCCAGTCCAATATAATCAATTCTAATACTTACCTCTACCCCCGATATTCTCACTTTTGTTTACTTCACCTGAAATTAAGTTTAAGCCTCAAACTATCCTATATATGGGTTGTTGGTTTCTATTACTGTCTAGTTTCTGGGCCCAAACTTATGTTCTTGAAGGAAAATTAGTGGGGAGGAGGAGACTAATGTTTACTGACCACCTACTCTAAGATTGATATTAAGCTAAATGCTTTATGACCATCATGTTTAATTCTAGCAAGAAATTTTTCTCCCCCCTCCAAGGAAAGTAAAACTATAGATTTTAGGCCTCATATCTTTCTACCATTTGCTCCCAAAAATGTCCCTAGTAGCCTTTTCTATAAGCTAGTTACTTTTTCTGAACATCTTTCCTCATCCTCTCATCTTTACTCAGCACCCTGTACCCCCCTCAGCTTGGACATGGCGCCTCGTCCTGGTATAGTCATGTTGTTTCTATCTCAAACAAAGACACCATTCTTCATTTCCTTTCCAACACTCATCAGTTTGTTTTTCAATCAACAAACTGTATTGAACAACTGCTAGGTCATATGTCATTAGGTGCTGGTAATATTAGGAATAATCAGATTTATCCCTGGCCACCCAGGAGACAACAGGGATGCACAGTCAGGTAAAACACGACTAGTAAGTACGATGACAGTAACAAAGGCAGATACAGTTTCTGTAGGCCAGAAGCTAAATAATTTGTGGTATGTTCTCCAAAAAAAGAAGAAAAATTTGAAAATGCAAAATTAGCTTTGAATATCAATGATAAAAAATACAAATACAAACTATAAAAATTAATAAAAATGAGAAAATCTAGAAAAAGAACATACATATTTCTATAATACCTTTTCTCTATGTTTTCAGCTGCAAATTCTTTGATTGAGTCTTTGTATGATATCTCTTTTGTAACATAATTATCTATAAAGAGAATCGAAAGACAATTCAATATTTCTTCTGGCGACTTGATCCAGGTTACTTTTTCTTATTTTTTGATAGTTTAGAAGAATTTCTCTTCGCCATACCCATTGTTCTTGGTAATGCTAAGTAAATTTATAGGATTGCTTTCAAGTTTAGAGAAAATATATCAAACTTATTTGCTATATGAACTATGCAATTTGCAAGAATTTCCCCAGACTAGCTTCCAGCTCCTACTCATGAAGTCTTGTTTCTCTTAGCTACGTACATACTTCTCTGGTACTAAATGACACATGCATTTTGTAATACACTCTGGACCCTGGACGTTTTTGCCGCGAAGCCTTTGATTCAGCATGCTGAGCGGCTGGACTGCTCCTAGAAGATGCTCCTATGCTGTATACTAAAACGGCAGTTGAATAATCATAAATATACCAGACTAAATGTGTTTCTGACTCAATTTCCCCCTAGGCGGATCCCAAAAATGCCCATGCCACTCCAACAGCACCCAATAAGTGGAGAACAATGACAGGTGTGGTTGGAAGCAAAGAAGGGAAAGGAGCTTCAATTCCTTTCATTTCGATCTAGTCTGTACTTTCTAATTAAGTTCTTTCCAGTTCATCCCTGAATTTAGGAAAAGACCTTGTGAGCAAAGCATCCCCTGATTGGAACCGACTCTACCCCCTTAAGCAATAAGGACTGCCCCAGCCAGGAAGATCCCATGGGACTGACACCAAGACTGTTATCTACCTGACCTGTACTGGCCACTGTAGGTACTCACAGACCTTTGCCCTAAAGTTTCCTTATATAAGCCTGGAAGTATTTTGGCCACTTTGGAGACAGTCTTTGAGACCCACTAGCCCACTGTCTTCCCCATGTCAGCCTCTCTGAAATCAATTACTTTCTACTTTCACTACCACTTGTCCCTCTACCTTAGGGTCTCATCAGTGGCAAGGGGCTGAATCTGATCTGTTTGGGATCCCGAGAGCTAGGTAGTCTGGTATCCCTGCACCCAGGTTAGAGGCATAACACTATGAAAAAGTACAACATAGGGAATATAGTCAATAACATTGTAATAATGTTTGGTGAGATAGTGACTGCATGTACCTTGGTGAGTGCAGAGTAATGTATAGAACTGTTGAATCAATATGCTGTACACCTGAAACTAATATAACATTGTATGTTAATTACACTTCATTAAAAAACAAACAAACAAAAACCTCTTGATGGGGAAGGGGAGTGCTGTTATGTTCATGCTGTGGAGGGGCTAAGGCTGAGACCCAGCTGGGCAGTACCTCTGCTGTTCAGTTTAGCACTCTCCTGTGGCTTGGCAGCCTGTGATTTCTTGAATCTTGGGAAGTTCTCAAAACATCCCCCTCCCAGTTTGTGTGTCCAACAAAAAGGAAAGCACACAGTCCCCCAGCTCCTCTCTGCTATTTTGCTGTTTCTTTCTCATTATGGTAGCATTTTCTAATACTGCTCTTTGATTTGTGCCTCTGGTCTGGCTTCCTTCTGAGGATTACTGCTGCTTTCCCAACTG
>PITA01000003.1:588721-715568 GCA_004023965.1 Spilogale gracilis
CACCTCTACCCCCCCACCCTACCCCCTGCCAGCTTCATTGTGTACAAATGACTGTTTCCCACGGGAAATTCAAATTTGGAGCAATAATGGAAAGATGGGCTTTGGAAAAATTGTTGGAAGTCTGCGGAGACCGTGTTGAGAGAGGTGGAATTGTTGGGGCAGGAATAGATAGGTGACGAAACAGAAATGGTTAGACAATAGGGAAAAATAAATTTCTGTACAGCCCAAGCCTAAAACAACCATGAAAGGGAAGTCTAGACAACATGTCTGCACAGTCCTCTCTGCCCTTCATCTCCCCCGTAGGACCTGTCCTCAGACCCAGGCTCCATGGGGTACTTGCCGTGCCTGCCAGGGGTCTCCTGCACTAGGAGTGAGGCGGCTGCCTGTGCACTCCTTCAGGGTTGCTGGAACACCGGAGTGACCAACGCTTCAGAGGACGGAGGATGTCCTCATTGATACCAGATTTACCCGGTGTAATTGCCCAGGCTACGGAAGCAGCACAGGGTAGTAGTAAGAACGATATACGTAAGAGTTAACATGTGGCAGGCACAGCGCCCACCTCCTCGCATACACCGTGTCCTTTCAGTGGCACTTGGCCTCATTGTCATCCCATTTATAGATAAGCATCCTGAGGCTCAGACACCGCAAGCAATTTGCCTGAAGATAGCCATAAATGGCAACATGGGATTGCAAATTCGAGTCACTGTGGCTCAAAACGATTGTATGAGACCATGCTGTCCACAGAAAATTAGTACGGCACAGTCATCCAGCCATGGATGTGGATATCTTTCCTTTAGTAAATGGAAAATAACATAAAGTTTAGAATTTTCATGACTTCCTTTCAAGTTTGCCACTCCTTGTTTTGTCAACCACAAATTTCTCCTATCACAAATATATGAGGAACCCTATAGGAGGAGCTGGGGGACCTAGGGTCTGTGTCTTCACTCTATCGTTCATGCAGACTTTTTAACTGCTTAAATTCTCCATAACATAGTTACTTCTTGCACAATGGTGATATATTTTCTGTCATAATTCAACTTACAAGGGTCAGCTGAAATGAAAGTGACTTTACAGTTTAAAAGAATCATACTGATAGGAGGTGTTGTTCTTAAGCAAAATAAATGAGCAAAGACAAAGGACATGGCCACATATTTCTAACCCGTGCTCCTGAGCTATATGTAAAGGTTATTAATAATTCAACCAGCCCAGAATTGTTATATTATTTACTCCAATATAATAGAGTATAGAATAAGAATAAGGTCATCTTTTATTTGTTCTTGTAAATAAATGGAATTCATGGTTCCAGTTGATTATTTCAGGTGAGTGCTCCATTAAATGGCTATGGTCCCACAAATCCATTCAGACATTCAAGCAATATGACAGATTTTATAGCTTTAAAAACAATCTCATTTGGATAATTAGAAACTATATAGAAGGTTAAATGAAACATCAAGGTTTGAACATTTTTTTCCTACCAGTGGTACTATCAGTTATTTAAAAGTGGGGGAGGGGGGATGGGCGCATGGTGATGGGTATTAAGGAGGGCACGTATTACATGGAGCACTAGGTGTTGTACATAAACAATGAATCTTGGAACACTGCATCAAAAACTAATGATGTGCTGTATGGCGACTAACATAACATAATAAAAAATAATTTAAAAAAATTTGCATCTTTGAAAGTACCCATTTAGGGGTGCCTGGGTGGCTTAATCATTAAGCTTCTGCCTTCAGCTCAGTCATGATCCCAGAGACCTGGAAATTGAGCCCTACATCAGCCTCCCTGCTCAGCGGGGAGCATGCTTCTCCCTCTCTCAATCCCCCTGCTTGTGTTCCTTTTCTGGCTGTGTTTCTCTCTGTCAAATAAATAAATAAAATCTTTAAAAATAATAAATTAGCTAATTAATTAATTAAAAATAAAAGTGCCCATCTGGAAGTCTGACTAGTGGATGAGAGGAGAGCAAGTATGTGTACAGAAGACCAATTTGGACACTGTTGTAGCTGTCTGAACTTAAAATGATGGTACTTTGGAGTAGGGGATTGTACCAGTTACGATTGCTTTATGTGGCAATAACAAACAACCTCCCAAATTTCAAGGACATAAAAAAATCAAACCAAGGTTTATCTGTAGTTTATTCAGTGTCTGCCATGGACAAGGTGATTGCCCGAGGTGGACCTCCCCCAGGCACAGTATTTCAGGTGGCTTTGACCTCATGGCAACTACGAGTGCTTTCATAAATTTCTGGCAAAAGAGAGAGATTGGAGAACTTTGCACTTCCTCAGGGAAGTGACCATGTAACTCTTACTCATATTTCATTAGGAAAAAATTACATCCCCTGGGCCATGCCTTCCTTCAAATGGGTAGGGAATGCATCATGCGGGAAGGAATAAGCTGGTAAGTGATCTGTAGCCGTCCTCTAACCCAGTGTTTCTCAACTGGGTGCAATTTAGACCAAAAAGAACATTTTGCAATTTAGGAAATGGTTGGCATTGTTGCAACGGGGTATTTGCTACTGGCATCCGGTGGGTAGAGACCAGTGATCCTGTTAAACATCCTACAAGACACAAGGTGGTCTCGCTCCCCTGCCCCCAAACAAAACATTACCTGGCCTAAATGTCAGTAGTGCTGAATTTGAGAAATCCTGTTCTAGCTTCATGGATAACTGAAAATTTGATGCATGATTATATCTTCCTTGCAATTCAAACTCAAGGAATGTATATGTATATGGTACCCTACTGAGCTTGTGAAGTACTAAAGCAAGTATCTGTTTCTAAAATGACTCAATGAGTAATGTATACTTGATGAGATGGAGCCATACTGGGTTATAGGGGCTAGTCACTTATTCCTGACAGAGCTCTGCACTTTGCAAAGTATGAAATGGTAAAGATGCCACAGTTGATGGCTTCACCGAGATGATGGTGTCCACAGCCCCTCAGCATCTTCTGTCTTGTAACACTCACGCCCAGTGTAGAACACTGTTGAGAAACTGGAAACTGTCTGGAGGTTATGATCTCTATGCTTTCACTAAACGTGCTCTACCTCTCCTGTCTTCTATTATTTTTCTTAATGTTATGTAAATTTTGTGCAGAATGAAGTCTATTAAATTTTGTGGATGTGGTTATCTTTCCAGGTCCAAGACCACTGCCCCCTGTTGGGGAGAGTACAGAGCAAGAGAATCCTAACTCTTTGGCTAGGTCACATGATTGTCATTGAGATGAAAAGAATGAACAGTTTTGAAAGACATTCCGGAAATGGTGCAGACACATTTGCTCTTTCCTGGTATCTAGTTTGCACCGTCGTCTTTGCCATCAAAGGCTGGATTTGGTGCAGATGCCTGGGGAAGCTGGTTCCAGTCCCCTTGGCAGTAACTGATCTAGACATGGGCACATCACATAATTCAGGCAAATGATATATAGGGGAGAAGGTGCTGTGAGGCTTCCAGCGAAATGTTTCTACATTCTTAAAAAAGAGATACTTAAGAAGAGATGGCCTTCCCTCCCCTCCAACTGGGCATTGTTGAATTTACATGTGAAACTGAGATGTGCTTCGGTAATCTTGCAACTATAATAGAAATAGTCTAAGGACAGGACACATGCGCTAATGATAGCAGAGAGAAAAGAGAAGAAAAATATTCGTTCTTGACAAATCATCTCTGACTTAACCAATCCTGGAGCCCTCTCATGCTGGGGCTCCTTATCAGTTGATATTTTTTAAAAATTGTTTCCTTTTACATAATTTTAAATGGACGCATTTTGGTCATAGATGTAAAGCATCTGAACTGATACAGAATTGAAAATCTACAGGAATACGATGTGCTGAAGGTGAAGAGTGAATAACAGAATACTTTGATTTCTGCGTGGTGACACAGGGGCTATGGGCACCTTAGTAGATCCCTAACCCTGGAAGAATACATGGTGTAATTAGGAATATCATAAATTTATTTTTGAAAAATTTGAGTTTTAGGTGCCTTGAATAATCTAAGGAGAGATTTCAAGAGGGCAGTTAGATACATATCTCTACCGTTCAGAGAAGAGATCCAGAGAAAAGATATCCCTTTGTAAGTTATCTAATAATCTGTGAGTATGTGTGAGTTAATCCAGAGAAAATTCACAGGCATAACAGCCTACAGCCAAAATTCACAGGCATAACAGCCTACAGCCAAAATTCACAGGCATAACAGCCTACAGCCAATCCTTCAAAACTTTAGCATTTAATATCAATGTCCACATAAAGAAGGATGAACCTGTGAAGGAGGGGTAATCAAAAGCAGAAGGAAGCCAGAGTATCTTATGCCATAGAAATCCAGAGAAGACAGAATTGCAATAAAGGGGAGGATGACAATTGCAAATGCTGTTAAGACAAAGATTGAGAATCAAACATTTCACTTTATTTTAAAAATATTGAAGATGATAATTCGGTTTACAAAAATCATCATGTTTGTACAGCATAAACTTCTTTCATATGTATTGTCTCTTTTGAGTCTTGTGACAAATGTTAGAAATGGTCCGAATTGTTACTGTTAAATCAGATTTGCACTGGGATGGGGACACTTAGATCCGCTAAGTGGTTGGACCCATGTGGTAATGCAGTCACCAGACTGGACGTAAAACTCCAGCTGACGCACTCCTGGTCCAGGACTTTCTCCACACTGCCCCTAAATTCTACCATAAGGTACTCTCTTGCCAACAACGTGAAATAATTCCGAGTTCCCTGGTAGGAAAAAAGAGAGACAGACAGGGAAGTAGATTATATTAATTAAGCACATGTAGTCTGGGTACTCTAGGATCTGCCTCACCTGAGACTTCTTTCAACCATACAACTGCCACATCTTCAGCGGGGTAGGGAGAGAGCCAGCAGCAGACGGGATAGGATATCCAGAGACTGAGCGTTGAGGACAGGGGCAGGTGGGATGAGATGTGTCTGCTATTTGTAGTGGGAGGAAGGACTTCTATCATTTTGTGAATCACATTGTCCCCTTTGGAAACGTGGATCACAAATGCTCAAGACAACTATAGGAAACAGGTGCGGATACATGAATTCTCTACGTCTGCCACAACGTAGTACCACAAAGCGATCTAAACAAGAAAATCATATTGTCTCACTGTTCTGGAAGCTGGAAGTCTGAGATCAAGGGACCAGCAGGGTTGTTCCTTCTGGGGGCTGTGAGAAGGAGGATATTCCACGTCACTCTGCTGCCAGGAGTTTGCCGGCAGTATTTAGCATACCCGTCACTATAAATTCTGTCTCTGTCTCACGAGGCATTCTCCTTGTGTGTGCCTCTGTGTCCTCATTTTCCTTTTTTATAAGAACCTCAGTCATAATGGATTAGTGTTCATCTTAATGACCTCACCTTAATCAATTATTTCTGCAACAGCTCTCTTTCCAAATAAAGCCACATTCTGCGTTACTGGGGGTTGGGACTTCAGTGTACATTTTGGAGGACACAATTCAATCCCCAACAGTGAACTTCTCTTATCAGTGAGTAAAACTGAAGTATATGGCTGGCTGATGGTATAAACATAAACATACACACATATATGTGTTTACACAGACTGATACATACCCATGTGTGCATATGTGTAAGAACTCAAGACTCCTGGGTCAGAGTTTTCACTCATATGAAAAAAGTAGCAGAGCAGTAGCTCTCATAGGTTCCCAGTGCCCTGATCCCTTTATAGTGACATAACAAGGGCAGGATTTTAGCTGCCCTTTTACACCCTCAGGAAAGCAATCATAACCTTAACAGATTGAGCTGTTCTCCTTATATGTGCCCGTTCTACCCTCCAGAGAGAAATTACTAATTATCCTGAAATACCAGTAAGTCTCCTCTGGGGAGAAGGGAAAGACATCCCTAGGGTTCTTATTTTGGAACATAAGCAAACATCTTCAGAGAGGAGAAGGAGAGGGCTTTATGTTTACTACCCCGGGGTTTTCCAGGCAGAGAGAGCCTCTGCGGCTCTCTGGAGGGCCACAGTTTCTATTGCTTCCAGAGCTATCTGCTATTTAAATGTGCCTTTTGCTCAGAAGGGCTGGGCTCTGCAGGAACATGAGAAAACCATTAGGAATTGTCACACAGCATCTCATCATCAGGGCTCAGTTGTAAAGTTGATGAAACTAATAACTGGGATGATGTTCTTATTGAATTTTATATACATCTTTTGAAGGATTTAACACATTGCATTTTAAAAGCTTATTTACATATCTGCCTCCCTGTTCAATGATAAACTTTTTGAAATCCTAGTCCAGGGATTCCATTTTAATATCTTCAATGACTAGCAGAGCACTTGGTGTTTATAAGCATTCATTTAATTGTTGTTTAATATATGTCTGAAGCAGAACTTTCCCATATTTTCCTCCATAATGTGTATTTATTGTCACACTTTGGCCTTTCTGACTTGAAAGGTTAAAATATAATAACGTATCCATCATTTGACTTTCTTCAATGGCTTTATCGCTTCACTTACTCAAATATTCCTAAGACTTTTTAATCTTCACATTTCTTTCTTTATTTACTTTTCTTCCTATATCAGCTCTGTTTCTTTATCTTCTTTTTATTCCTCTTTAATCTCCTAGGCCTAACATTCAGGTTATTATTACAAATGTTCCAGGTGCTTAAAATTAAGTTAAATGAATTATTTTTTTATTGAAGAAAATGGTATTTTTCAAAATCCAATTAACCTGCTTATTTAAATGGCTCTTGAATATGAAGAGATACATATTTCTCTTCCAAATTAAAGAGAATCGAAATTTGATTTTAGCACTATAGCAAGTTTTAAATAACACCTTGAGAAATCTCATTTTTATTCATATTTTGGCCACTTCCAAAGTATTTATGAGTCATGATCTTGAAAATATTTCATGTACATGGAAGTCTACAGGGAAGTGACCATCACTTGACACAATAAGTAGTGATTGGACACAGCTGCTCGGGCTCTCTCGCCAACCCATTTACCAGGTGACAGCCCACCGGTGCTGATTTTCTCTCTGTGGTCACAGTGTGTTGTATGGAGATCTAAGTAATGGAGAAATAAGATTTCACTCTTGCAAACGTAACTACAAAGTGCTAGATGCTTATTTATTTAAAAAATACATTTTTTTTGTATTTTAGGTTTGGAAACTTTAAAAGATCTAAATATTGCTCATTTTTAAAGAACTATAACAACATTCTACCAAATCTAATAATAAACAGAAAGCTACCAAGAATTACCCTTCAGTGACTTACAAACTAGGCCAAAGAGGATTAAAAAATAAAAGTAAACGTGCAAGAGGTTTGCAGGAGGTCATATGCTATGGGCCTTTTGCCAATGCCTCAAACTCAAAAAGCGTATCTGAAGGAATAAATAAAAAGATTAAAAAGATTCTATTGTTTGGGGATTCAATTTAATAAGCATTTTAATTTGCAGTTATCCATTCAGTTTGACTAAAAATATCATATTAGTTCATGCATCAGACAGATTTTTATTTCTTAATTGTAGTTGGAGAAGGACAAGAGAATATTACTTGTAGAGAGTCAATAATTTTCACTCTAGTTCAAATTTAGGGCTGTGGGTTCCACTCTAATGACTTACTTTGAACAAGACCATTGGATATTGTATTTAATATCTACAAGTATTAGATATGCTTTCATCGAATGGAAATAATAATTTCTACCTTTCAGATTTCATGGGTATTTACAGGTGATTCAAGTCGGTGTCTGGCATGATGCCTCACTTATGTGGCTGTATAGGTTTGGCGGCGACTGCGGCTTGATGTGGAGGGAAGGCCACCAGCATGCAGGAACAATCTTTGTCCCTTTGTCTCCACGGTAAAGTCAGCGTAACAAACCTGGTCTTTCTCATGCGCAAACAGATTCCATAGCCATGGCGGCACAACTAGTGGTATTTTTGTGATGTAGGCAGACCTCTCTCCCAGTTTCCTCCTCCTGGTTCATGAACTCTTAAAGAAAAAGGCTGGAGGGCATTAAGCTAAGTGAAATTTGTCAAACAGAGAAAAGCAAAAACCATATGATTTCATTTATATGTGAAACTTAAAAACCAGAATAAATGAATAAACAAACAAAAAGGAGAACCAGACCTACAATACATAGAACAAACATGTCTGCCAAAAGTGGGCAGTTAAGGGGGTAGGCAAAAGAGGGGAAGGGAAGAGGATATATGGGCTTCCAGTTATAAAATGAAAAAGTCACAGGGAGGGGCGCCTGGGTGGCTCAGTTGTTAAGCATCTGCCTTTGGCTCAGGTCATGATCTCAGGGTCTGGGATCAAGCCCCGCATGGGGTTCCCTACTCAGCGGGGAGCCTGCTTCTCTCTCTCTCACTCCCCTTGCTTGTGTTCCCTCTCTAGCTGTGTTTCTCTCTGTCAAATAAATAAATAAAATCTTTAAAAAAAAGAAGAAGAAGAAAAAGTCACAGGGATAAAAGGCACAGCATAGTGAATACAGTCCATGATGTTATCATGTGTTGTGTGGTGACAGATGATAGCTACATTTGTGGTGAGCACAGCATCAGGTACGAGATGTTGAATCACTACGTTATACACCTGAAACTAATTTAGCATCGTATGTCATCTATCTTCAAATAAAAAAATAATAAAAAATAATAATAAAAAAGACTAAGACTCTCCTTCACCAGAAATAAAGTTTAAAATATGCCCTCCCTGGGAAAACAATAAGCCACTGAGACCCAGGAGGAGTGTCTGAAGGTGAGGGGTGGGAGAGAGAGAGGTGACAAGAGAGAAAAACTATCAATGGCCTTCACATTCCCTATTCTATACTTCACTGGTCTTGATAACCAGAAGAATATGTTCTTGTGTGTGGAGATTATGTGAAATGCTTCTGCAATAAGCCTTTAGTGGAAGGGAAAAAAACAAATCTTTTTTTTTTTTTTTTTAAGACTATTAAAGCATTCCTAATATTTTATGTATTCCAAAGCAGGAATTTTTCAGGACTAGAATTTTGAACAAACTAGAATATAATTAAATAGATTAAAAGTTAGGATTTTTCTGTATCATATACACACACATATATATGCAGAGATGCATAGCTGAACCATGATCCAAAATGTATTCATTCTGTGTTTATCAAAATGTCTGAAAGCCATTCTTCTAAAAGGCCTTATAGTAACGCAGAACAGAAGTTTTTGAATAGTTTGAAATTAGTTTTTGTTGTTGCTCTTGGTGGTAGTAGCTTTGTTTGAAGGACATGCAGTGCTGGGCACAGAGCTGCTTTGGAACATGATCTTAAAATGCTAGATGTTTGTAGGGGCGCCTGGGTGGCTCGCTTGGTTGGGCGACTGCCTTCGGCTCAAGTCATGATCCTGGAGACCCGGGATCGAGTCCCACATCGGGCTCCCTGCTCGTAGGGAAGCCTGCCTCTCCCTCTCTCACTCCCCCTGCTTGTGTTCCCTCTCTGGCTGTGTTTCTCTCTGTCAAATAAATAAAATCTTTATTTAAAAAAATGCTAGATGTTTGTAACAGATGATTAACTCTTCCAAAAGGATTCTCATTTTCTACTGGCAATACTGGTACCTTCAGCTCCCTCCGAAGGCAGTGACCATCCTTCTACTTCTTTAATGACACATAACAGCCAACATTCCCCTACAAAAAAGCCATGTTGATAGGAGTAACTGCTATAGTGAGAAGGCACAGTTGGAACTATTTGCAATTACACTACTTTCCTTCATAGAGGCCCTGGATGACATGAAACACACTGGGAAATATTTCATCCTTTTTCTTGACCCTTATTCAGAGATGGACTTACTATATAGCCACTTGCTTGATGAGCTCCTTTCAAGGCTTTGAGCGTAGTTTTGAGTTTATGATTTTTGTGTTATTATTGTTAAATGTTGTCCCAAATTTGAACAAGCTCAATCCATCTCTGCACTAGAACTGACCAGCAGTACTAAATTAAATAGATCTTGTCTTATACTTATTTGAAAGCCTCAACATCCATAGTATTAGAGGTTTTATGGCTCTATATAGTAAGAAAAGATCTTTTGGAGACAGACTGATGTTGATCTTCAGCAAGTCATTGATTTCTCGGAAAATCTATTTCCTTAATAGCCCAGTAGAAAGAATAACACACGGGGCAATTTTGAGGGTTACATGCAACCTCCCACAAACATGATCACGACTAAACGTTAAAATCCCTCCCCGTCAAACTCTGGCTGGAATAAGTTCATTGCAGATCTGAGTGACACACGGCTTCCCAACCTTCTTTTGCCAAGGTACCTGTTCAGTACTAGGGAGCACTAAGTGAGAAAAAAAGGAAGGAAAGAAGAAAGGAAGAAAGAAAGAAAGAAAGAAAGAAAGGAAGGAAGGAAGGAAGGAAGGAAGGAAGGAAGGAAGGAAGGAAGGAAGGAAGAAAGAAAGGAAGAAAGGGAGAGAGAGGAAGGAAGGAATGAAGGAAGGGGAGAGAGAGAGAGAGAGAGAGAGAGAGAGAGAGAGAGAGAAAGAAAGAAAGAAAGAAAGGGAAAGGAAAAAAGAACATGCATCAGGTTTCCCACCCCTAATTCCTGGTCATAAAGCTCCTAATCCAGTGCTCTGTTTCTCTGCTAATCTGAAGGCATTGGTTAATCTTGATAATTCTCTAATATACAGGTATGTAAAAGCATTATAGTACCTGAAATTTAGAAATGCCCCCATTGGTTATGTCCAGTCACACAAATCACATCTGACCATTTTAATCCATCCAGAAGGGAAGGCATGCAATTGCCTATATCATTATACAAAACTAATCCTTGGCACCATGAAGCTAAAACAATGACGTGAGTGACTAAAATTCAATCTTACCAGGTGTTTTTATTTGACCATTATATCAACCTTAAAGTCCGTCTTTAAAGAGACCTCCTCGAAAACACTGGGGCATTTCCTCCTGCAAAATTGCTTTCAGAACACTAAGAAAATGGAAAGCAACAAGAAAATGAATGTTATTGTGATAGATTTGATGGGGCAGGCTTTGTTCTCTCTCGCACCTCCACATTCATTCCAGAAAGCATGAAATGCTATCAGTTAAGGAAGGCAAGTTGAAGATGACCACATTATGACTGATGAAGGGCTGCTAAATGTTTAGATAGTGATCATCAATTTCACATCATTGGCAGACATCTTCGCCGAGAGCCATTTCATAAATTCTCTAGCGCACTGCAGCCTGAAGAAAGCTGCTCCTGGACAGCATTACAGATTGCCAGCTGAGCAGAGCCTGCCCCACCCCTTGTCACAGCTCAGAGAGTCTGCATGACAAAAGAATAATTGAATTGGTAATGCAACGGTACATGACATAGATCACCATTTCGCAACAGGAATGTTTAAGTCATGAATAATGAAGTGATTTCCTCCAGAGTAATTTATAGAACAGGTACATTAGCAAAGCAAGCTCTCCTAGGTGTGCAAATGCAATGCACCTCTGACCCAAGAGAGCTCAGTCAGGTCTCTCAGCTCATTTAATCCCTTCCTTTGTGACTTCCACTTAGGGTGGGTAGCAGGTGTCAGGTGTGTAAAGGGGGAATTTTTTTTTTATGGGTTTTTTCATGCTCTATGGCATTTGGCCACAAGAATAAGGGAATGGTTTGTTAAAGCAGCCTAATACTGAACGTCGAGCAGCTGCCAAGGAATCATAACTTCTGATGTTTTCTGACCTCTGTTGAATTTGAGTCATTTCTTCCGGTCACATTGCTGAATGTGAAACACTCAACAGTGAGTCCTGCCAATAGGTTAGTAGCTGGGAAGCTGATCTGCGGAGAAATAGAGCACAGTTCACCCTTAAATATTGAAAAGATGTTCTGGGGCGCCTGGGTGGCTCAGTTGGTTAAGCGACTGCCTTCAGCTCAGGTCATGATCCCGGAGTTCCAGGATCAAGTCCCACATCAGGCTCCCTGCTCAGCAGGAAGCCTGCTTCTCCCTCTCTCACTCCCCCTGCTTGTGTTTTCTCTCTGGCTGTGTTTCTCTCTGTCAAATAAATAAAATCTTTAAAAAAAAAAAAAAGATTTTTTTTCTCATTTACCAAATATACATCTCTATACTCTTCATAAGAAAGATTTCATTTGAATAATAAGAATTTGTACTTGTTATGAAAAAAAAAAAAAAGGGTCCTGAGGAATTCCTAACTACTCTGACATCAATAATTGGAGGAGTATAGCAACAATATAGAAGACCAGGGGAGAGGTTGAGATTGAAAAGGCATTGTTATAAGAAGAAAAGATATTGATTAATTCCAGACAAGAAATCTAGGAGAAAGTCCATTGGGTTCTGTTTCCACCGAGGCTGCATCAAGGGCTAGGGAAAACACAAGTAGACTAACCCAAAGAATCCTGGTTATTAGCACAGTAATAGTACTAATAGCTGCTGCTTATTAGTCCTTGCTGTGTGTCAGGGACGGTGCTAAGCATCTGTGTACATTTTCTTATACAGTCTTACCAAGTTGGTCATATTTTTGTCCCCATTTTATAAAAACGGAATCAGAAGATCAGAAAAATTAGTCCATAAAAGGCAACCAATGGCTGAGCTGGAAAGTAACCCCGACTCGGTTTCCTTCCAAAGGACCAAAACATTATTTTTATCAAGCCAGATGAGAATCAAGTGAAATAAACTAAGGAGAAAATCATTTCTTGTTTTAACAAGTCTGAAGGGAGAGTCTTTCCGTGCTGGATGCTATGCTAGCCACCTTGCAATACAGAAACAAGAACATAGTCTCTGCATTCAAACTTCTCACAGTCTAGTAAGGGAAGCAAAGTGATAAACAAATAAACATAAGTATGCTTTAATTTTGGTGCTCAGGGTACGATGTACCCACGCAGGTTCCTTAGGTACAAAGCCAAAGAAAGGGATTCTGGTTAACTAAAGCAGAAAATGATTTGACTGGAAAAATAAAAAGCACTTGTACTGCTTAGAGTAATTACCACTAGATACGGCAACAATAACCTTCCTAAATCACAGTGGTTGAATCCTGCCAAGGTTTGATTAATGCTTATGTCACCCTAATACAGTACTTTAAGCTACTTCCATTCTGTAGTTTTGCCACAGAGTATCTTTAAATAGGGAAGGAAAGAGGACACACATTGGTTTTTAACTGCTTGGCCCAGAAGCTAACCATGGCACTTCCACTCAGAGTCTATTGGCCAGAAAAAGTCACATGGCACGAAAATAACTGCAAAGAAGGAAGGGAATTGCAGGGGAGTGTGTGCTATACTGGTGAGCACTAACTCTCACTAGTCTGGAGAACCGATAGAAAGACTGGAGCAGCGGGCATGGCACATTCCAGGAAACCTGGCTCTCTCACCAGGAAGCCTCTCATGTTTGGTGATCCCAGGGTGTCCATTATGTCCAAGGGACATAACAGAGGGGTCTGGAGATACCCGGCAATGGCAGATCATAGTGTCATTTAATCATTCAACTCAGTCAGTTAGTAAGAAAACGGCTGCAAACCAATGGGCAGGGCTCCGGGTCAGTGGATTTTGTCCTCTGCACTATTGGAGCAATTTTGGTATTCCTACAACTTGGACAGTGGAGCGAAATCACAAGGAGAGTGACACCTCTACCTGCTTTTCGCCAAGACACTCTCATGTATTCACACACTCATATGTGCACAGACACATTCAAACATTCTCATGTGACACACGTATTCATGCACTCACATTTGCCCCCCCACAGTCATTTATACTCACACAAAGCAAAACTCATACACAGTTACATATGCACACACATGTATTCACACACACAATCATATACGCCCTGCACACCAATGCCTGAAAGGAAATATGAAAGCAAAGTAGACATAGCAGTCTCCAAGTTCATGACTACATTCAAAATTTAGTATTAACGATTGTGAAAATTTTGGAGAAAATTTAAATGGAGAAGAAAATTATCAATCAAACTCAAAATGACTCTGGAATCAGCCTTTAATGACATAAAGCGAGTGGTGGAAGGCCTTGAAATAAAATCTATCTAAATGGAACTTTCTTTTTTCACTACCCAGTGGTATGACTTCTGGTGAGTTGCTAGAATTTTCCTAAACTCAGTTTTTTCATTGTTATCAATATGAAAACAATATTTTTTGTTGTTGTGGGTTCTGAGAGTGTATGAAAGTGATTTAAAAATAATGTACATTCCATTTCAAGTGGAATGGAACTCTCATCCATTTGTGCTGAAACCTAAAATAAATTTGAGCACAGGCCCTAACAGACATGGTTCTGAGAGACAGGATGTGAGAGAGAAGGGCCAGCTGAGAAATTGAGAAGGCAGAGAACTCCTGTGCTCGCCTCAGGGCCATTGGGTTACAACCTAGGAGCACCAGATCATATAAGATACCAGTAATTGGTATTTTGTACTCAGACTGATCAGTAACTAGAGAAAATCAATTTGTAAGCATTTAGTTTCTGAAATAAAATTTCAAAGTGCAGTAATAGCCCTCACTAATGCCAAAGCATAGTTAATTTACACTAGTTTCAACCAGATCTTATGCACAGGAAAATACACAAATAAATAGGACTGTTTATCCCAAAGAAAATAATACAAAGTGTCAATTATATAATTATCATTAGGTAAAGGCCCTATCCCTATGCTGAGTAAAACATAAGAAAAAAATGGAAATATAGATTTGCTTTACTTAAAAAAATTCAAGTTAGATACAAGGAGGCAGTTTTTAAAAATTGCTAATCAGAACAAACACTAAGAGGGTGTCAGGTAAAAAACACTGCAGGCTAATGAAAAGGAGGTTGTATTCCTTTCCCACTAGTGGAAGTATGTCTTTGGATGTCATTTGATTGTTTGTGGCCTCAAAACCCTAAATAATTAGATTTAAGTGCTCTGTTAATAGTTCATCTTTTCTCAAAACCTATTCTTCATCCTGTATGTTTAGATTTCCGTGAATGCACACCACCCTCCTGTGTAGCTGGGTTCAGACAGAGTCATCTCTTCCCTGTCCTGGCTGTCCTGTTGATGGCCTGGCTCTCTCTCTCGATCCCTCTTCTACTTTCCTGCACTCTCTCCTCCACTGTTCTTTTTATAACCTCCCCTCTGGGCTATAGCCAGTGTCTTGGGGCTGGTCTCCTTATCTTAGACGGTTCCACAGTTCAGTCTCTCTGGGTGACTCTTTCTGGAAGGTTGGAATGTTGTTCTTCTAATACAGAGCTGTAGTTATGTTCAGTTACATGAGAGTAACTTTCTTTGGCTTTACCAAATAGAAAGCTATTGATAACTTTAGGACTAATTGGAAACTTGTTGCAAAATAGCTTTCTAATGGTATATCTAAATTCCTCTGCTTTTCTTTGCATTCTCTATGCCAAATTGATATATTGATTTCTTCTGAATATTCTTTTTAGATAGCAAACTCTGGGAAAGATGGAGTAACAGAGACCATATTTACCTTCCTGAGAGAAACAGTCAAAATACTGAACATAGTAGGTGCAACAATAGTTTTGAAGACAGTAGAGATTAAGCAACAAAAGACTGTGATCTCCGAGAGCTGGAAAACAAATGAGATGGGCCAACACATGTACCAGTTTCCTGCCTGACAAGAATTTTAAGGTCACAATACAGAGACAGGGAAATCAGGGGAAGCCTAGGGGTGTCCTGGAAGTGAGATGAAGCTGGGAAGCTGGGGAAGCCAAGGCAGACAGAGTACAAGGAGGAGGACCAGAAAGGAAAGAGCTGTATTTAGAGCATTCCAGAAATGTTCAGAGGGTCACACTCAAGTCTTTGTCTCTATACTGATCAAGGTATATGTGGGGAGAAATCACTGAAGCCAAAGGAATAACCACCCTTAAGAATTAAAGAAGCAATACCGAGAGGCCACCCAGATATGGGAATAATTCTTGTTCCCACCTGCCAAAGTAGAATCATGATTCTAGGGACAGTGGATGAAGTACTCCAATAGATTTTGTCTCAAGAGTGAGAAAATGATTCCTAAATTAAACACTGCTCTGGTCCCGCCTAACAAAGCTTAAAAGTCAGATGTACAAAGACAAAACCATGTCCAAGTAGCATAACTGTATCCCAGAACAAGCCACAGAGCATTTGTAGAAATACAGAATATTTTCATCAAACAACACATGAGGTACAATCAATCACTCAGAACTAAACTAGAAATGATAAAGATAATGGACTTAGTACCCAAGGATAATAAAAGTTATTATAACTATATTGCATATGCTCAAGAAACTAGAGAAAATGTTAAATATGTTCAGAAAAGGCAGAGGGATATTTAAAAAGATCAAATTTGAACTTCTAGAAGAGAAAATTGTAGTGTCAAAGATTAAAAATACATTGGATGGGTCAACAGCAGATTAGACACTGCAAAAGAAAAGATTTATAAACATGAAGATGTGTCAAGAGAAACTACTCAAAAGAAACACAGACCAAAAAAGATGGAGGCAAAAAAAAGACAGCATCAGTGAACTATGTATGGGACAGCTTTAAGCAACCTAGTATATTTAGAGTCTCCCAAAGAGATGAGAGGGAAGGGGGAAGGGAAAAAAAATTTTTTAAAGATTTTACTTATTTGTCAGAGAGAGAGAGCAAGCACAAGCAGGGGGAGCAGCAGGCAGAGAAGCCAGCTCCCTGACCTGAGGCGAAGGTGGACAGTTAACTGACTGAGCTAGCCAGGTGTCCCCAGGGGGGAAAAAAAAATACTGGGGAAACAATGGCTAAACATTTCCCCAATTTAATGAAACTATAACCCCACAGACCTAATAGCTCAACAAACTCCAAGCAATGGAAACATGAAAAAAATTTATAGTATAGTATATTATAAGCAGTTTGCTGAAAACCAATGATAAAGAAAAAAAATCTTAAAATTGGCCAGGGGAAATTATGTATTACACACAAAGAATGACTTTGTACTCCTTTTCTTCTGAGAATTCTTATGTCTTGCTTTAACTTCCAATCCTGTCCTTGCCAAAGGGCCCTTCCCTATTCCCCTTCAGGCCCTTAACAATGAAGAGTAGAAATTAAGACCTCTTTAAGGGGTTGAAATGAAACCACCTTGGTTTTCAAAGCATGATTTAAAAGGATATATGGTGATGACAAGGGTTAGCCTTATTTTTCATGTCTTCTCTGTCAATCTGGGCATTTCCTTTTACTATGGGTTTGCTTTCTCATGACAATATTCAGTCAGTAGACATTTTAAGAGTGCCTGCTCAATGCAAGGAATCCATCTAGGGTCTATTATAATTTGCAGTTTAATTGGAGACAAGACTACAACTGAGATGCTGCAGAATGGGCACCAGATCTCCGCCTTGCACGTGCAGCCTACTTCCTCACCATGTGGCCAGTGAGCAAAGTGGAGCTAAGTGGGACTGGGGTCCTCTAGGTATAAATATTTTACATCAGCTGCCTTATTCCTATCTCTTAGGTTTTTTTTGTTTTGTTTTTTGAAGATTTGTTGTTATAAGCTAAAGGTGCATAAAAAACAGTGGCAATTTTTAAAACTTTGTCTAAAAACTGCTCATTGTCTACATACATAAAATACGATCCTGAACACTGGAGTGCACAGATGAATAAAGCAAGATGCCTCTCTCCAAGGAGGTCAGAGTTTGAAGAAAATGGGTTGCCAGTTGCCGAAGGAAGTAGAAAAGGTGGCTGGCACTTGGAAGGATGGAAAATAACTGAAATTAGAGGTGATTTTGGATCTAATCAAAGGATATTTGTTTATATTTGCAAAAAATCATGACAAAAAAAAAAAACAAAACAACAGGCTTACATTTAGAAAGAATACTCTAGCTGCGGTGAGCCTGAGTAAGAAAATAAAAGATTATCTGGACATGAGTCCCTGACTTAAAGTCATGGATTAGAGACACAGCAAGAAAAGAAATCTCTGGCGTAATATTTGTCAAATCAGATGACCTGATGGTCTAGAAACAGGGTAAATGATGAAAGTGTAAGAGAATCTGACATCCACAGCACCGTTGCTATGAAACATTAAAAAATCTAAGACTTTAGCTGGAGTTCAACCTCCAAAAGAAGAGAATGACGAACATATGCTGAAGTGCCATCAGAGGGTGCCCCCTGCAAATCTAAAGCCTCAGAAATGGGTACTGGGATTCTTCTCCTTCATCCTGGTGTGCCTGGTTCAGGGCCTGATTCCCTTCCCGGTTACAGCGGGCCACAACAACCATTAATCACACATCTATTATGCACAAGGTAGTGGGGGTACAAAGCTGAACTAAGTCAATTTTTCCCAGAAGATCAGAGTCTATGACATGAGAGTATTGCAATCCACTGATACAAAAAACAGGAAAGAACTGTGTGCAGGCCTCCATACTCTATTTAAAACCTTTAGAACAGATTTGTTTTGGAATCTGGAACTTTTTTAATTTTAAGAAAAGATAATGAAGTGCTTACATGACTTAAAGCGTATGATGCCCTTTGTCTAAGGCAGCACTCAAAAAGCAAACCCATTGATGATTCTTCAGGGAATCTGGAACATTCACACTAAATGTGCTAGAGACTATAAATAGCACCACGTCAGCTCAGTTCATGTTTGCTCCCCAAAGAGTTCAGATCTGCTCAGGTTTCGCCACCAAATCAGATCAGAGCATCAGGGATCTTAGAATTGAGGATGAAGGAATGCGGGTCTCAACTGGAAAGTGCAGTGGGAGGGACTGATCAACACTGCTTGAAAATGTCACAGATTTTGCCTTCTGGAAAACCCCTTTGGATTTGTACCTTTATCTGCTCATCTGCAGGTAAATTTGACTCTAAATTTCATGAGTTCCATTTTTCTTGTAACTTCCTCCACATATACAATGGTCTGGAACACACTGAGTGCTTCATAATTTCTTAATTAACAAATCTAACCAGAGACATGCCACAGTCTCAGAAAAAAAAAATGCCTGTGAGAAACAGCTATTACATAAAGTGAAAAAGCCAGAAATAATTCCACATTTTATAGTATGCTTAAGACTATGTAAAATGCCTAGAAATATTCCGGAAAGAAATAATACAAAAGTCACATGTAAATGTGATGGTGGAACTATGAACACTTTTCTACTCCTTTGGATGTTTCGCCACAGTTTCTTTAATAAACATGTGTTTCTAAATAAACTTGAACAAATAAAAGGTTTTACTTCTGTATGGCTCCACCATGACTTTCTTAAGATTTATCTGGTGCTAGTATTTTTGTTGTTAGGAATTTCATGTTTTCAATAAAGAGATGAACAGTTTTGAAAGCCCTGTGCAAATTTCTAGCTTCAGCTTTACCAAGGTTTCTTGTGTTGTACTTCTGGCAACAGGAAGCATGTTTCCCGTGAGTTTTGCACAAGACAGAGTGATCAATGCTGTTTCTGGTAAGGCCAAAATATGTGGCAACAACCCAAATCTCACTCTGCAAATCCCATAAAGTGAAAGGGCAGAGAAGTGTCTATTGCTTCCTTACTAAAGTTGCTACTAGGCTTGGATTTAGTGTAAAGCAAATAGGTATCTTAACCCTGTTATAGGATTTGCACAGGATTTACTTCCTTTTTTAAAGTTTTTATGTCTAATGCAAAAAAGAAAAAGTCATATGAAAACTGTATGTGATAAGGTTTTAGATGCTTTTTTTTATTGTAGTAAAATATACATAATATAATGCACCTCTTAACCATTGTTAAGTGCATGGCTCAGTAACATTAAAGGCATTCACATTACTATGAAAGCATCACCACCATCCATCCCCAGAACTATTTCATCTTGCAAAACTGAATCACTGTAGCTGTTCAACCTAACTCCAAATATTTGTATTAATTTAAAAAGAATTTTGTATTGTGGAAAAATACGCAAAATGTACCCTCTCAACCATGTTTACATGGTTCAGTCCTATTAAGAATATTGATATTACTGTGCAACCATCACTGCCATCCACCCCCCGAACTCTGTTCATCGTGCAAAACTGATACTCTGTATCCCTTACCCAGTCACCTTTCTTTCTCCTCTCATCCCCAGCCCTGGAAACCATCAACCTATTCTCTCTGCCTGTATGAAATTCCTCCAAGTGCATCATATAAATGGAACCATTGTTCACTTACCATGGTATTCTCAAGGTTCATTTAGGTGTAACAGGTGTCAGAATTTACTTCCTTTTTTAAAGTTTTTATTTTGATCCAGTTGGTTAACATACAATGTTATTTAAGTTTCAAGTGTGCAATATAGTGATTCCATGCTGCCATATAGCACAGAGTGCTCATCAGTACAAGTGCCCTCCTTACAGTGCTATTAACTTACCCCCACACTCACCTCCCCCCTGGTAATCATCAGTTTGTTCTCTATAGCTAAGAGTCTGTTTCTTGGTTTGTCTCTCTCTTTCCCTCTCTGTCCCTCTCTTTCCCTTGGTGCATTTATTTTGTTTCTTAAATTCCAAACTCAAGTGAAATCATATGGTGTTTGTCTTTCTCTGACAGATGTATCTCACTTAGTATTATACTCTCTAGCTCCACCCATGTCATTGCAAATGGCAAGATTTCATTCTTTTTATAGGCTAAATAATATTCCATTGTGAATATATACCACATCTTCTTTATCCATTCATTAGTTGATGGACATTTGGGCTCTTTGTGTAGTTGGCTATTATAAATAATGCTGCCACAAACATAGGGGTGCATGTAAACCTTTGAATCTATGTATTTGTATCCTTTGGATAACTACCTAATAGTGTGACTGCTGGATCATAGGGTAGCTCTATATTTTTTTTAACTTTTTGAGGAACCTCCATACTGTTTTACAGAGTAGCTATACCAGTTGGCATTTCCACTAACAGTGCAAGAGTTTTCCTTTCTCTCTATGTCTTTGCCAACAACTTGGTTTAATATGTTGTTGATTTTAGCCTGACAGGTATAAGGTGATATCTAATTGTAATTTTGGTTTGCATTTTTCTGATGGTAAACAATGATGAACATCTCTTTATGTGTCTGTTGGCCAATCTGAATGTCTTTTTTGGATAAATACCTGTTCCAGTTTCATTCTTCTGTATGTTACTCTTTGGTTTTCCCAACACTATTTGTTGAAGAGACTATCTTTTTTCCATTGGATGTTCTTCCCCGCTTTGTTGAAGATTAGTTGACCATATAGCTGTGGGTCCACTTTTGGATTTTCTATTCTCTGCTACTGATCTATGTGTCTGTTTTTGTGAGACTACTTCATTACACTATACAAGAAAATAAATTCAAAGTGGATGAAAGACTTAAATGTGACATAAGAAACCATCAAAATTCTAGAGGAGAACATGGGCAGCACCCTCTCTGACCTTGGCCATAGCAACTTCTTATCAGGCACATCTCCAGAGGCAAGGGAAACAAAAGCAACAATGAACTATTGGGACTTCATCAAGATAAAAATCTTCTGCATTGTGAAGGAAACAGTCATTAAAACTAAAAGGCAGCCTGCAGAATGGGAGAAGATATTTGCAAATGATACACATGATACGGTGTTTGTGTCCAAAATCTACAATTTATCAAACTCAACACCCAAAAACCAAATAATCCAGTTAAGAAATGGACAGAAGACATGATCAAAATTTTTCCAAAGAAGACATCTAGATTGCTAAAAGAAACATGAAAAGATGTTCAACATTACTCAACATCAGGGAGATACAAATCAAAAGCATGACAATATACCACCTCATACCTGTCAGAAGCACACCTATTGTTTCTCGTGTTGTTGATTTTAGCCATTCTGACAAGTGTGAGACAGTATATACATAATGGAATATTACTCAGCCATCAAAAA
The DNA here is from genome assembly GCA_004023965.1 of Spilogale gracilis. Taxonomy (NCBI): domain Eukaryota; kingdom Metazoa; phylum Chordata; class Mammalia; order Carnivora; family Mephitidae; genus Spilogale; species Spilogale gracilis. Next base: position 610,409 of record PITA01000003.1, read on the forward strand.
GACTGAAATCCTGCCATTTGCAATGATGTGCATGAGGATAGAATGTATTATACTAAGTGAAATAAGTCAGAGAAAGACAAATACCATATGATTTCACTTATCTGTGGAATTTAAGAAATAAAACATATGAACATGTGAGAGGGAGAGGGAAACAAACCATAAGAGACTCTTAACAGTAGAAACTCTTAACAGTAGAAAACAAACTGAGTGTAGATGTTTCATCTAGCATGGAACAGGCTAGATAAGTGATAGGTATTAAGGATGGCACTTGTTATGATGAGCACTGGGTGTTGTATGTAAGTGATGAATCACTAAATTCTATTCCTGAAACCAATATTGCAATGTATGTTAACTAGAATTTAAATAAAAATTTGAAGAAAAAATTGTCTATTGATGTCTTCTGCTTATTCCTTAATTAGGTTGTTTGTTTTTGGATATTAAGTTTTATAAGTTTGTGAATATTTTGGACGCTAGCCCTTTATCAGATAAATCATTTGCAAGTAGCTTTTCCCACTCTGTCAGTCCAGAAAGTGGTCCAGTTTCTTTCTTTCTTTCTTTTCTTCTTTTTTTCTTTTTGCATTTCTGTCCAGAATTTACTTCCATTTTAAAGCTAAATAATACTCCACTGTGTATATACAACCACACGTTCATCCACTGATGAACACTTGGTCTGCTTTCAGCTTTGGGCTATTGTGAGTAATGCTGTCATGAGCATGGATATACAAGTTTCTCTTTGACCCCACTTTCAGTTCTCTTGGGTCTATATCTGGAAATAGAATTTCTGGATCATCTATGATAATTCTAGCTTTAACTTAAAGAAGTGCTATCATCGTGTTCTCCATAGTGGCTGCACTATTCTACATTCCTACCAAGAGTGTTCAGGTGGTCTGATTTCTCCACATCTTCACTGTACTTGTTCCTTTATATCTATCTATTATCTATCTATCTATCTATCTATCTATCTATCTATCTATCTATCTATTTATCTATCTTTCTATCTATCTATCATCTATCAATTATATATATATATTCTTATATATAATATATATATACGCTATATATAGTATATATTAAAAATATAATATATACTATATATATTAAATATATAATATATACTATATATACTATATATATTATATATTAAATATATAATATATATTAAATATAAGAATATATATATTCTTATATTTAGGTATTTGATCCACTTTGAGCTGACTTTTGTATATGGTGTTAGGTAAAAGTCCATCTTTATTGTTTTACATGTGGATATCATTTTCCCAGCACCATTTATTGAAAAGACTGTCTTTTCCCATTGAATGATCTGCTCTATCATTAAAGAAAAAAAATCACTCAACCATATATGCATCTGGATTTTCTATTTTATTTTAATGGTCTATGTGCCTATCTGTATGTCAGTACTCTGCTGCTTTGATTATCAAAACTTTATAAGTTTTGAAATCAGAAAGTGTAACTCCTCTATTATTAGCCTTTTTCCATATTATTTTGGCTATACAGGATATGAATTTTAGGATAGCTTATTCTATTTCTGCAAAAAAAATTTTTTTGGAAGGGTACTGGGTGGCTCAGTCAGTTAAGTGCCTGACTCTTGATTTCAGGCCTTGATCTCAGGGTCATGGATTTAAGCCCTGTATGAGGCTGCATGCTAGGCATGCAGTCTACTTAAAAAAAAATGGGATTATGAAAACCAGTTGCACTAAATCTGTAGGTTGCTTTAGGTAGTATTAATATCTAATGATATTAAGTCTTCAAAATCATGAACTCAGAATATCTTTCCATTTATTTATGTCTTTAATTTCTTTTAGCAATGTTTGTAGTTCTCATTGTAAAGTCATTCACCTACTTGGTTAATTATTGGGTATTTAAGGCTTTGTAATGCTATTGTAAATGAAACCGTTTTCTTAATTTCTCTTTTGGGTTGTTCATCATTAGTGTATAGAAATGCAACTAATTTTTGCATGTAGATTTTGTATCCTGCTACTTTGCTGGATCAGTTTATTAATTCTATCAGTATTTTTTTTTCAAAGAATCTTGAAGGTTTTCTACACATAAGGTCATATATCTGTAAACAAAGATTATTTTACTTCTTCCTTTCTAATTTGGGTACTTTTTTTTTTGTTTTGACTAATTATTCTAACTAGGACTTCTAGTACTATGTTAAATAGAAGTGCCAAAAGCAGACATCCTTCTCTTGTTTCTGATCATGGGGGAAGAACCCTCAGCTTTTATCATTGAGTATAATATTAACTGTATTTTTTCATATGTGGTTTTTATTACATTGAAGTAGATTCCTTCTACTACTAGCCTACTGAGTAGTGTTTTTGTTTTTTTTATTTTTTATCATGAAAAGACATTGAATGTTGTCAAATGCTTTTTTCTGCATCAATTATGATGCATAAATATGTTTATCTTTCTCTTTGTTCTGTTAAAGTAGTGTATTACCTTTGATCAATTTTCTTTCTTTTTTAAAGATTATTTATTTATAAGAAAGAGCAAGGGAGACAGAGAGAGAGCATGTAAAGAGGTGCAGAGGGAGAGGGACAGCTGCAGACTTTGCACTGAGCATGGAGCTTAATGTAGGGTTCAATTTCACAACCCTAAGATCATGACCCTAGCCAAAAATCAAGAGTTGATTGCTCAACTGACTGAGCCAGCCAGACATCACTGAACTGACCAATTTTCATATGTTGAATTATCTTTGCATTCTAGGAATAAGCCCCACTTGATTCTGATATATAATCCTTTCAATAGACTCTTGAATTCATTTTGCCAGTATTTTGTTGAGAATTTTTCAATCTGTCTTTGGGAGTTAATAGTCTATAGACTCCTTGCAGTATCTTTGATTGTGGTTCAGGGTCAATATTTGTTTCATAGAATGAGTTAAGAAGTATTCTCTTCTTCAATTTTTTAAAAAGCTTCAGGATTGGTGTTAGTTGTTCTTTTTTTTTTTTTTAATTTTTATTTTTTCCATAACACAGCCACCTATCCCTCCCCTTCCCCCATGGCCCAGCAACCCTCAGATTGTTTCCTGAGATTAAGAGTCTTGGTTTGTCTTCCTCCCTGGTCCCATCTTGTTTCATTTTTTCCCCCTCTTTACCGACCATGAACCTTCTTTAAATGTTTGCTAGAATTCAGCAATGAAGCCATCAAGTCCAGGGCATTTCTTTATCAAAAGATTATTTATTGCTGATTTTATCGTCTTAGTAGTTATATACCCATTCAGATTTTTTATTACTTTGGGGTGCAGGCTTTGGTAGGTTTCATGTTTCTTTTAATTTTTCCATTTCACCTGGATTATCCAGCTTGTTGGTGGACAACTATTTATAATATTCTGTTAGAATTATTTTTATTTCTACAGAATCAGTAGTAATGTGCCCACTCTCATTTCTGATTTTAATAATTTGAAGCTTCTCTCTTTTTTCTTTGCAAATCTAACTATAGATTTGTCAATTTTATTGTTGTTTTTGGAAAATCAACTTTAGTTTTGTTGAATTTCATTATTATTTTCCTGTTCCATTTTATTAATTTCTGCTCTGTTTATTATTGCTTTCCTTTTGCAACTGTTGGGTTTAATTTGTTTCTCTCTCTCTAATTTCTCAAGTTTTAAAGCTATGTTGTTGATTTGGGATCTTTTTTGTTTTTAATGTAAGTTTTTTATAGTTATAAATATATCCCTGAGCACCACTTTTGCTGCATCCTGTAAGTTTTGGTTTGCCATGTTTTTGTTTTCATTCATCTCTAAGTATTTTTAATTTTGCTTAAGATTCTGTTTGATCACTCTTGTTTTAAGAGCATGTCTTCTCATTTTCACAAATCTATGAATGTTGCAGTTTCCCTTCCATCATTGATATCTAACCTCATCCTGTTATCAGTGAAGATACTTTGCATAAAATCTATCTTTTTAACTCTGTAGAGACATAATTTGTGGCCTAACGTAGAATCTATTCTGAAGGGCTCACCATATACACTTGAGAATAATGTGTATTCTGTTGTTGGATAGAGTGTTCTGTATGTGGTTTTTACATCTATTTTGTTTGTTTTGTATTAGTCAAGTTCTCATGTCCTTACCTACCTTCTTTCTCATTGTTCTGTCCATTACTGAGACTGACAATATTTGAAGTATGAAAACATTACTGAAGAACAGTTTATTTTCCCTCAAATTCTACCAATTTTCACTTTATATATTTTGATGGTCTATTACTAGGTGAGTAAATGTTAGTAACTGTTTATACCTTCTTGCTGTATTTAATATTTTATTACATTGTCCAACTTTATCTCTTGTAATCTTTTTTTAAATTTAAATTTGATTTTGCCTGATATCACTGTAGCTACCTCAACTGTCTTTTGGTTATTATTCAAGTGGAATACCTTTTTCCATCATTTCACTTTTAACCTATTTGTACGCTTATGCCTTCATTATGGTGCCAAGAAATAAATCAAAAGGTTTTACTTAAACAATGTTTTTTTTCCCCTAGATTTGTCTTTGCACCACTTACAGTGTTTGCTTAAAATATTGGCAAGACTATGCTATTGGTGCATAAATAATTAACACTATGGAATGTCTTTTGTAAACTGAGTCCTATAATATGCTGAAATGCTTTTGGTTGTCTTGTTTAATTTTACCTTGCCTAAAATTTTATGATTATGATTTACTTTGAAAAGGATTTTAACATCTTTTATATTTTTAATTTTCACTAGCAAATTTTGTCCATCTTCATATTTTTATGGTTTAAGTATTTACGGGTACACTTAAAACACTTTATACACACTTATATGTACAACTTTGTACCATGCTTTTCCCAGTAACATAAATTCATAATGTTTCTGAATTTTTTTTGAAGTTTTTTTTAGCATAGAATTGCATTTGAAAACATTTATCTTTTAATAGGAAAATTTAGCTCATTTAAATTTATAGCTATGACAGATTTAGGAGACTCCTGTTCTATTATTACATTTTATATTCCAATTTCTGATATTATAGGATATATATGCTTATGTATAAATATTTATATACAAATATATATATTTCAAAATCTGATCTCTTTTTTGAGAGAAACATGTTCCTTCTAAATTAAGAAGCATTTGTATTTTTATTGTAATGCTTATTTTTATAACTCTAACTTCATATATTCTCATTAACAGGGTCCGTGTTTACAGAAACGAGGCTGATACAAAAGCGAAGGTTAAACAAAGCTTTATTTCATGCCAAGCATAGAGAATTTTACTGGCCTGGACCAGGGTCACTTCTCAGGAGACGAAATGGACCTCCCTAATTTCTCAGGCTAGCTTTTATGAGGCAAACTCGCAAACCAGAGTTAATTTGCACCTCCTGTGTCCCTGGAGCCCATAGGTTGAGGGCAAGCACTGGTAACTGGCCATTACTCCTCAGTTTGTATCTCCATTGCTCATGGTCCAGAGGCTGGGGGTTAACTGATTGGGCGCCTCCCCCAACCTGGCTTGCCTTTGTTATCCAGGGGCTGTTTGCCCTTATTTCCTGGAGCTGTTTTTCTGAGTAAACAGCAAGGTGGCTTGAATTTCTAAATAGGTCGTTACACTCACGGTACAATGTTAATTATTCTTTTCTGTGCCCATACTCTTGTGTGCCCCCTCCCATGTTGACTCCAGATCTGGCCATGTGACTTACACAGCCCCTGGGACATCAATAGACATGAAGCAATCAGAGACTTGAAAAGCATTTCTGTCTTGGTGTATTCCTTCTTTGTTTTGCAAAACTGTCATGATAGGAAGCCTCGGGCAGCTTAATGGAGGATGTGACCCTATGGAACAGCTGTAGACACAGAGTCTCTGATTAAGACCAACACATGAGGGGCACCTGGGTGGCTCAGTTCCTTAAGTGTAGGTCTTTGGCTTAGGCCATCATCCCAGGGTCCCGGGATACAGCCCTTGTCCAGGCTCCCTGCTCAGTAGGAAGAGTTGCTTCTCTCTCTCCCTCTGACTGCCACTCCCCCTGCTTCTGCTATCTCTCTGTCTGACAAATAAATAAATAAATTCTTGAAAAAAAAAAAAAAAGACCTACTAGATGAATGTCTAGTTAATCCCAGCTCAAATGGCTGACAGATCTGTGTTCAAGTAAAAACAAACAAACAAAAATTTTTTGATACACTAAAGTTTGGGGTGGATTGCTATCCAGCAATGGATTTAATTTATAAGCTTGTATTTCTTCAGACACTATTTATTAATTGCCTAACAGGAGATAAGATGAAATTGATATAGATCTTTTTCCTACCTCTCCTCATCCTAAAAGTTAATTATTTTAGTTTTCTTAGTGTTTACTTTATATATCAAATATATTTAGAACTCTATTACCATGATTGTGTGCCTGAATCTTTATTTAGGTCCTCTTTTCTTCTTTTTTGAACCAAATAAAGTCCAAGAGACCTCCTGCCACCTGACCTTATAAGCTTTTTAAGATTCCTAGCATTGGTAGAGACAATATATAATGAAGATAGAATAGTCTGACCCCACCTGCTTCCACCCATATACACTTGTATTTGATCATCAGTGATTTTATTTCATTGTTTTTCAATCTGTTTTGTAACTTGAGATCTTAACTCTCTTATAGTTAAAAAATATAGGGTTTGATTTCTGTTTCCCTTCTATACAGCTTTTGGAAGTGTTATTAATTAACTTTTTAAGTTTTTAATTTTAAATTAAGTTTTGAACAAGTAAGAATGAAGAGCTACTGAACAAATTAGTAAAAAAATAAAATTGTTCAGCTTTTAAGGCTGAACAACAAGATATAAAAATTTCAAATATAAGGAAAAATACATACTTTATGTAGCTCCATTTCTTGTAAAGACAATCTAAAAGATCTTGCACTCTTACTATTAACATATGTTTCAGAGTTTCTGTAACATGAACTTGCTTTTCATCTACACATGCTGAACAAAACCGTGCTTTCTTTTCTCACAACCCAAAAAGTCATGAGAGTGGGGCCAGGGGAAGGAGGGGGAATATCCAAGTTGGTGAGACCTAGAGTGTCCTTATATCCTTACAACTGAGAGCCATAGCTCCTGAAAACAACAGAAAAGAGCAAGTTCCAATCATCAGACTAGTCATGTTTGTAGTTCTGTTGGAAGGTAAGCATTTGTACCCAGCTACAATCACAAAGTGGTTTATGAAGTTGACAAAAATGGTAGGTATAAACTTATAAAATTACTGTAGGGATAAAAACGATAATGTTTGGGGAAAAAAAAAAAAAAAGAAAAGCCAGAAGTAAAGTTGACAACACAAGAGTAGACAATATTTAGTCAATGGATGTACTGATTCATATTTACTAAGAAGTTTCAAACTTGGTCTGAATTGAGTTTTTTCACTTGGTTTCTATGTATAAAGCAATAATTTGGTCTTTGAAGGAGCTAAATTCCTCCTCTCCACAGTGAATCACTATCTGTTAAGCACCTACTAGTTTCTTCCCAGAATAACACCTAATCTTTAAAATAAGAGAGTTTTAGTACCTTTTCAGCTACACACTATTTTTCTGGTCCTAATGTTTTCTCAATGGACTCCATTTTACCTGAGCACTGTTCTAGGTTCTGATAGACAGTCCTTGAGCAAACAAACATAATCCCTGTCCTCAAGTTGTTTATGATCTCCAAGAATGCTAACCACTGAACATACATGTGTAAGTAGCAATGTTATAAAATAAAGTGTATGTGATGCTAGATCACACTTCTGAATTCATATACATTACCTGTTTTGCCTACTCAGTTCTATATTTTTCTATCTTCCTTGTTTCTCTAATTTCCAATTTTTTCTCAAGATCTTGTCCCTCAGTCTTCTCTATTCCATTGATCATTGATTTGGTTTTGCTTTCTTAATTCCATCAAAGTGTGTTCCTTCAGGATTTCCCTGTCTATCCCTACACAGTACAACCAGCTAATCCCTCAGACCACAGGTTTCTTACATAAGTTACAGGACTTAGTGATATCAGGTGATGGATATTTTGAATGGACATATAAAATTATGGGAGTGAAATGAGGATAATCTCACAGTCAATTAGAATTGGAGTGGTATGGAGAGGTTTCTGAGAAAAGAAGAAATGTGGAGCTTCAGACAGGACTAAGATGTGGATAAGCAGGACCAAAGATTTTTTTCAGCTCAAAACTCTCATTAGCAAATTATTAGAGTGGGAAAACACAAAGCATGCATGAAAGAAAGCTAGTGAATAAACTACTTTGATAGAGTAAGCCTTCATGTAAAAGATTGTGTGATAAACTGCAAATGAAAAATGAAATTGAACAAAGTAATTTATATGGCTTATCTTATACTGCCTAATATCTTAAGTGTGTGCATACATATGTGTATGAGAATAAAAGAAGAAAACTCACAAAAACCTTTACAAAATTATTTTAGTAAAAAAGTCCTGCAAATCTTCATACTCTTAACTGTTTGCATCTTCAACCTAATGTAAAACTTGAAAACCAAACAGACCTTGATTTGCAGAAACAAAAGTCATTGAATTCATTTCTATACCACATTTATTTTAATAGTTTACTTAAAGAACTGACTTTAAATATCAGTAACAAGGAGAATAAATTTTTCAAAGTAAACCAACAACGAGAATAGGGAATTGCAACACTTTATGTTTAGTGTATCATTCTCTGGCATTATGTGACGAGCATAGTAACTTTTTCTTTCTATAAACTTCAGTTCACCCTTAGAAAGCTCTTTGATGATCTGTGCCCTTGTCAGATGTTTTTTAAAGTTCCTAAGAAGAGCCTCCTGATTTTATTCTTTATTTTTTAAAATGTCCACCATAAAAGACAAGAACAATTTTTACCATTAGATGTTATTTTATGTTATAGAAGGATGGGCGTACAAGTGTAGAATGTATGCTCATAAATTGTGTTATATGAGAGCTACATATATATCACTATAAGTGTTTTATGTGGTTTTGTGCCTGAAATTTCACACTTTTATATGTTTCCCTTTTTCTGAGTAAATAACACTTATTTAAAAGTCTCACCTCCCATAGAAATCAAACCCTGATTATACACCTTGCCAAAAAAGGGTGAAAATGATCAAAGGAATCAAAAAGGCTTCCCGTTTGGATCTAGATGCAATATTATGCTGCAATTGCCTACACTCTTCCTCACATCAAATGTGGAGACACTCCAGAAACACAGGTGTCAGAACGAACAGTAGTGGGAACACACGTAAAGACTGATGATCATGGGGTCTCTCTGAAAGGAAGAATGGTGGCTGGGAGAGGGACAGAGCTAGGAGCCAATGTACCTGAGTGGGAACTAAAACCAGCTAAAGCAAGGCACCTGTAGAAGCCTGGAGCTACACCTTTTGCCTCCTAACAGAACATTCTGAGAAAGAGCTGAGGGTATGTGAAAATGTTGGTTGGTGCTGCTGGCCAGATAAACATTCACAATATTGAGACCTACAAACAGGTGCCTGTGTGTGCCCCTCTCCTGAAGATTGACCACATCTATGTCTCTGGTAAGATTAAGCAGTGCCATCTGGAGACAAGGAAATAATTCCAGAATCAGAAAAGAAAAGAACAGGTGCACCTAGACCAACTAGTGTCTATCCACACAACTCTCCTTTGGACCAGGCAATTGAAACTAAGGTTGGGTGTTTTCAGACAAAAGAAGTGCCTTGGTACATGGAAGGAACAAGCTTTTGTACAAAAAAGTCATGAAAAACAAGGTGTTTGAGTCCATACCACAATACTTAGTTCACACATGTGTCTTAATCTCCAGTCTCCCATTTCACCAAGAGAAGAACAAGTCTAGACAGCAGATAGTTTAAAAAGAACAAATCTAAATTATGGAACAAAACAGTCATAAGGTATTGATATAGGTCAAATATTGTGTGTGGGGGGGATACCTATCTATAATAGAAGGAACTTAATAAATGGCATTTGCAAATATGAAGAAAGAGCTAGCTGTATGAATAAGTAACAATCGGAGACATTGGACATGATAATAATGCTTTCAAAGTAACTCCTCATCAACTGGTTGCCTCTTTAGCATGAATACCCTAATTTCCAAAAGGTCCATGATTTCCACTGGGACCTGTGTGGTTCTTAAGGAGTATATGGCCTTCAATAACTAAGCAACCTTTCTTGGCTCCCTGGGCACAGTGATTTGTGTGTTGGTATATAACCTACAGTGGTCAAATCAAAGTAACTATCAAGGTTCCTTTGCAAACTTGGGAGAAATAGAGGTTTCTGAATTACTCTGGATTATGGGGTGCAAGACCTAAAATCATGTTTTTTCTCCTATGATGCAAGTCAGTCTAAGCATAAAGCTTACAAAACAAATTAGAGCTGAGCCGTGTTCATAATATAACTGAAGACTATTTTTTGGTTGCATATGCCATTAAATTCCTTTCCACCTATAAGATGAAATTGTAAAAAAAAATAAAATAAAATAAAATAAAATAAAGATGAAATTGTAATTTTCATGCTTACAAATAAAGTGCTCAAACGGATAATAATGGATTAAATTACGGAATAGATGGTTTCATAGAACAAAATAGTGAACAAAAATATAAGATTAGAAGGTCTCCCCAAAAGTAACATAATCAGTGTAAATTATGAAAGATGAGCTAAAAAGAAAGTAAAAGAAAAAGTGTCAACTTGTCTAAAGAGAAAATAGGAACAAAGTTATAATAATATTTTTTAAATCAATATATGTATTTTTAAATGCTACTAGTTTTTGATTGAAAAGATTTATATTTTCTCGCCTATGAAGGCATACAAAGACCCGGAAAGTGTACAAGATGGAGATTTCATCTGATACAATTTGAGAAGTGTTTCATAATGTGTTAAATGATCCCATAATAAAACAAGAATGGGAATCAAAGGTAGGCAGTCATTATATTTAGTTGAATCACAGATGACATTAAGAGATGTACCATTATTTTATGTGCCAAAAATTGTTAAACTATGATAAGATACTTCCCTACCACATTGATATACAGATGGATAAAAATTTAATTAAAACAAATGTTTTTTAAAATGTATCTTAGAACATATGAAATATAACTGGTAGATTAATGTTTTTTGATAGTGAAAGATATTTACAAGGAATACCTGTAACAACAATTTTTGTCCCATTCTTTAAGATTCTATATTTCTCTCAAATATGTGGAATAGTGAAAAAGGCCGTACAAGAAGTCTCAATATATTTTAACACACAAAGTATTTTCTCTCATCACAATCCAATCAATTAAAAAGTCAGTATCAAATAGATAACTAAAAACATTCCCAAATTTAGAAAATTTGAAAGCATACTTCCATTTAACCCTTGAGTAAAAGGTGAAATTATGAGTAAACTCTGAATTACTTAGTCCTAAATAGCAGTTAAATTTCAAAATATCCAAATGTTTATTTAGTGGGAAAAATGATACTTATTACAAAAAGAAATAACAAAAATAAATGAGATTATGTATTTGCCTCAAGAAACTAAATAATAACTTAAACTGAAAGACACAGGGAAAATATCAAAAAAGATATCACAAATATACAAAGTAGAGAACAAAACAATAAGAGTAATTATAAATATGTGATAAAATAAATTTCTGAAATGACATATCAATGAAACAAAACAAGTAAACATTAACAATAGAAAGAGGGAGAAGTCACCAGAACAAGAAAGAGAAGGAGACAAAGAGAACTAACCACAAATATAGAAAACTTTTTAATATTTATAAGAATTTAGGGACGCCTGGGTGGCTCAGTTGGTTAAGCCACTGCCTTCGGCTCAGGTCATGATCCTGGAGTCCCGGGATCGAGTCCCACATCGGGCTCCCTGCTCGGCGGGAAGTGCGCTTCTCCCTCTCTCACTCCCCCTGCTTGTGTTCCCTCTCTGGCTGTGTTTCTCTCTGTCAAATAAATAAAATCTTTAAAAAAAAATATTTATAAGAATTTAATATTTAATAAGAGTTGGCCACAGATAAAAAAAATCTGTTTAATGTGGAAAATATATATAGCATAAGAAACACACTGGCTGCCAAAATTGGCACCAGGGATAGAAGAATTAAATAGAAAAACAACAATTTTTTAAAAGATTTTATTTATTTATTTAACAGAGAGAAACACAGCGAGAGAGGGAACACAAGCAGAGGGAGTGAGAGAGGGAGAAGCAGGCTTCCCATCAAGCAGGAAGCCCTATGCGGGGCTCAATTCCGGGACTCCAGGATCATGACCTGAGCCAAACGCTTAACGACTGAGCCACTAAGGTGCTCCAAAAAGTAACAATTAAAAACACGGAACTGTCAGCAGTCTCCCCACTGTAAATCCCTAGGCCTAAATGGCTTACAGTGGATTTTCCCACACATCAAAGAACAAAGCCATATATATGAGCTGTTCCCAAAGCTAGAAAAAGGGGGAAATTGTCCAGATGTTTTTTTAAGATTTTTATTTCTTTATTTGACAGAGAGAAACACAGCTTGAGAGGGAACAAAAGCAGGAGGAGTGAGAGAGGGAAAAACAGGCTTCCCACCAAGCGGGGAGCCTGATGGGGGGTTCAATGCTGGGACTCCAGGATCATGACCTGAGCCAAAGGCAGACCCTTAATGACTGAGCCACCCAGGTGCCCCAGATTTCCAGATTTTTAAGTAAAGTTAGAATTAACTGACACTTAAATCAGTTAAGTTCAAAGTGTTTTTAAAAGTGAGCTCATTTTTCTTTTGAGCAGAGATGCAAAAATCTTAAATAATTTATTAGTTTATTCAACCCCAGAGTGTATTAAGCAAAATGTAATTTTATATCTGTGTAGGTTGATCTCAGGAAAGTGAAAACCAAAAAAATAATGACTAATTTTTATCTCACCAAATTAGCAGACTTAAGAGAAAAATACCAAATCACAATGTAGAGGGTTAAAAAGCATTTGATAGGGTTAATTCACAAACTTAATTCACAGTTAAGTAGAAATAGGAGGGAATTTATACAATCTGACAAACTGTATTTATAGAAACCTCACGGAAAACATCTTACTACAGAAACTGAAGAAAAATTTCATTTACAATAGGTAATATGAAAGGGATATCCACAATTAGAGAAAATAATTATCAAGATTGGAAAAAAGAAATAAAGTTACTGTATATGCAGATGATTTGATCACCTACAAAGAAGCAAAACTGACAAAATATTAAAGCTAATTTTAAAAAGTTCAGCCAAATTGCTAGGTAACAAAACATCAAATGTATTTCTCAACTCCCATAAAATAAAAAAGAAAAATACAACACCAGACGCAGTACTAAGAATAAAATTAACAATACAGTATTTAGGAATTAACCCAACAATAAGAAAGAGGGTAAATCTTATATAAATAATTTTAATCTATAATATAAATGAAAATCTGAATAATTAGATTATACCATCTTTGTATAGAAGAGTTAATGTAATAAAGACACCAACTCAATCTCAACTTAATCTATAAATTTAATGCTCTCTCAATAAAAATGTCAGTGGGATATACTGTAGCTTTGAAAAACTTAATTTTGAAAAATATATGTAATAATTGAACATACAAAATAAAAAAGCAATTTCTCTAAACTGACTACCAAATAATCAGACATATTTTTAGGCCATGATTTAAAGAATACATTTTTGGCACAAAAATTATAAAAGACAAAAGTAACCAACCTGAAACAAATATATGCATATATAAAACTTTATTATATAAGTGTTGTATCAAAAATCACTGAGGAGGACAGCTTCTTTTGTGTACAATTTGGTAAGTAAAAGAAAGTTATTATTTTTAGTGTGACAAAAAGAAAAACAAAATGTAAAGTTTAGAAATATAAATTCATCTTTGTCAATAATAATACCAAAAATGAATGGATTAAATATTCCAATCAAAAGCACATTGACAGAATGGTATTTAAAAATATCTATCAATATACCATCTACAAGAGACACACTTTAGACTCAAATATACAAAGAGATTGAAAGTAAAAGGATGAAAAAAATATATTATGAAACAGAAAATTTTGCTTTCTGTGATTTCAATTATCTGTGGTAAACTGTGGTCAGGAATCATATGATCCTCCTTCTGACATGCCATCAGAAAATCTTTTAGTAACCTAATGCTGACTCACAATGCCTATGTCGTTCATCTTACTTTATCTCACGACATAGGCATTTTATCATCTCATATCATCACAAGACTAAGGGTGAGTATAATACAGGACGTTTCAAGAGAACGAGAGAGACCACATGCACATAACTTTGATTACAGCATATTCCTGTAACTGTTCTATTGTACTATTCTTGTTGGTAATCCTAATTTATTGCCTAATTTATAAATCAAACTTTATCATAGATATGTATGTACAGGAGCAAATGCAGTATATATAGGATTCTATGCTATCCATCCATGGTTTCAGGTATCCACTGGGGGTCTTAAACCATATCCACCATGGATAATGGGGGACTACTGTACAAGAAAGCAGAGTAGCTATAATAATTTCAGATAAAATAGATTTTAAAACAAAATATGTTACCAGAGATAAAGAGAGACATTCATGGTGCATAAAGAGCCAATTCACCAGGGGGACATAATAATTATAAATACCTATGCACCTAACACATAAATTCCTATGCCCTGATACACATAAAGCAAAAAACTGACAGAAACAAGTAAGACACAGACAATTCAACAAAGCAGTACAGACTTCAAACCACATCTTCAGTAATGAAAAGAGCAACTAAGCTGAAGATCAAAAATGAAATAGAGGAATTGAATAACACTTTAAACCAACTTGACTTAACAGATATCTGTAGAACCTTCCAAGCAACAAACAATAGCAGAATATACATTTTGCTTAAGTGCACATGGTACATGGTCCAGGAAAGACTGTGTGAGAGTCCAAAAAACAAGCCTCAATAAATTTAAAAAGATAAAGTTAAAATATGTTTTCTTACTACTACAATAGAATAAAATAAGGAATAAATAGTGGAAAGAAATTTGAGAGACTAAAATGTGTGTGTAAATTAAATGATAAACTCCAAATAACTAATTAGACAAGGAATAAATTAAATGGAAAAATAAAAAATACTTTGTGGTAAATGATAATAAAATCACAACATTCTAAAATTTATATGATGCAGCCAATGCAGACTCACAGGTAAATTGATTGTTCTAAATATTTATATTAAAAAATAAGGAAGACCACAAATAATAATCTAACCTTAAATCTTAAAAGACCAAAAGAAAGACAAAATTGAGCGTAAAGTAACAAAAAAGGAAAAAGAAAAGGAAAAATTAATAGAAATTAATAAAATAGAGACTAAAAAAAGAGTAATAATAGTAATAATAATAAAATTATGGATCTTGGAAAAAAATCAACAAAATTGACAGACATTTCATTAAGTTGACTAAGGAAAAAAGTACAAAGACTCAAATCGTTAGAATCAGAAATTAAAGAGAGAATATTATTAACAACTTTGAAAAAATAAAAGGGATTATAAAGGAATGCTGTGTTCAATTTTATCTCTATGAAATAGACAACTTAGATAAAATTGATAAGTTCCTGAAAAGGGATAAACTAGAAAGCCAAATCAAGAAGGAATAGCCAAAATGAATAGACCAGGTAGAATTTTTTGAATTAGGAGTCAAAAGTATAACCAAAAGGAAAGCCTGGGCACAGATGTCTTCAGTGGTAATTTCTACCTAACGCTTAAAAAATGATTAACACCAAATTCTTCACTAATGCTTGCAAAAAAATAAAAATAAAAATAGTAGAGAAGGTAAACACTTCTCAGATCATTCCATGAGGTCAGCATTGCCCTGATGCCAAAACCACACAAAGACATCATGAAAAAAGAAAACTACAATCCAGTATCTCTTATGAAATAGGAACCATAGAAATCTTTGACAAGATGCCAGTATATAAAATCTGGCAATATACAATTCTATAAAAAAGAATTGTATGCTATCACCAAGTGCAATTTATCCCAGGGATGATGCAAGCATGTTTTAATATCCAGAAATCATGTCAATAAAATCAATAAAAATAGATAAAATAGAATAAAAATAAAATAAAATAATAGGAAAAAAATAAAATTCAAAGGGGCGCGTGAGTGGTTCAGTCATTAAGCATCTGCCTCAGCTCACCTCAGGATCTTAGGGTCCTGGGATCTAGCCCTGCATCAGGCTCCCTGCTCAGCGGGAAGCCTGCTTCTCCCTCCCCCATGCCCCCTGCTTGTGTTCTCTTTCTCACTGTGTCTCTGTCTCTCACTGTCATAAATAAATAAATAAAATCTTTAAAAAAAAAAGAATAAAAAGCATATAATGATCTCAAAAAATGCAGAAAGCACATTGACAAAATACAACCCACATTTATGGTAAAAACACTAAACAAACCAGGAATAGAAGGGAACTTTCTCAATCTGATAAAGGTCACCTATGAAAAATCTGATTAATGTCCCTTTTTATGGTGAGAGTCTTGCTGCTTTTCCCATGAGATCAAGAACAAGGCAAGGAAGTCTATTCTTGTCACTTGTGCTCAACATTGTAATTGAGGTTCTAATTTGGGTGAATAAGTAAGAAAAGTATTAAAAAGCATCCAGATTGAAAAAGAAGATGCAAAACTGTCTCTTCACAGATCACAAGCTAATATATACAGAATATCCTAAATAATACACTAAAAAAATATAGAACTAATAAAGGAGTTCACTAAAGTTGCAAGATACAAGATCAGTGTATGCAAACCAAGGGTATCTGTATAACTTGCAATGAATAAAACAAAAATTATAAGAAGAAAGTAATTCCATTTCCAATAGCATCTAAAACAAGATACAAGAATAAAATTAAGAAAAGTGCAAGATCTGTAACTGAAAACTACAAATATTGTGTGTGATTATAAAAAGATCTAAACAAGTGGGAAAATATCTCATGCTCATGGATCAAATAATTTATATTGTTAATATTCTACAAATTTATCTACAGATGAGATGCAATCCCTATCAGAATTCTATCTGTCTTCTTTGTAGAAATTGCCAAGCTGATTCTAAAATTCATACAAAATTTCAAGGAACTCATAATTGCCAAAATAACTTTGAAAAAGAAGTAAAGCATATTATGAAAGCAAAATATGTCAAAGGAAGGGAAAATAGATATATCTCAGAAAAGCCTTTAACGGTTTAAGAAGTAGAAAAGATAGTAATTGAAGAGAGACTATAGTCAAAGATATGTTGCAATCTGTACAGTGAATACGCATATACCAAAAATGTATATATATATGAATTATATTAGTTGGAATTATAAGATTAGCTAGAGTTATAAAGCTAATTCAGGGGATAAAAATAATAAAAAAGCATTTGAGTATTTTAAAAAAAGGTAGAAACAAAAGGAACAAAGGAATGAAGCCACAAAATATAGACAGAACAAGTGAAAGACAATTAATAAGATGAGTTGACTTCAAATATATAAATAATTACCCAAATATTAATGGATTAAACATTACAAATGAAAAGACAGGATTTCCAGGCTAGAATAATTAAAAGGTACCCAATTCTATGCTGTTTACAGAAGATTCACCTTAAATATAAAGACAGGGGCGCCTGGGTGGCTCAGTGGGTTAAGCCTCTGCCTTTGGCTCAGGTCATTGATCTCAGGGTCCTGGGATCGAGGCCCACATTGGGCTCTCTGCTCAGTGGGGAGCCTGCTTCCTCCTCTCTCTCTGCCTGATTCTCAGCCTGCCTGTGATCTCTCTCTGTGTCAAATAAAGAAATAAAATGTTTAAAAATATATATATATGTATAAAGACAGAAGTATGTTAAAAGTGCACTGGAAAAAAAAATTTAAGTAACAATAAAAAATATAAATAAATAAAATAAAAATGAGATATTATTTAAATATAGCTTAAATGTAGCCTTGTGGTAAATTATAAATTATTTCATCTGCTCTAGGAAATAAAAAGCCCTGTTCAAACCCTTAAAAAAAAATAAAATGACAGAAAAATACTGTGAAAGAACTAACTGTACATTGCTGAGAGAAGAATGTGATATGGTATAACCACGAGGAATACAGCTTAGCACTTTCTTTGAAGTTTAATATTCACCTACTATATTAACAAACCATTTCATTCCTAAGTATTTACCCAAAAGAAATAAAAGATTACATTCGTATAAATTTTACACAAATGTTTATAGCAGCTTTTTGGTAAGAATGGAAACCTGGAAACAGCATAGATACATAATCAGATGCATGGATAAACAAACTGTGGTGTAGCAATACAATGGAATGTTATTCCTCAATGAAAAGGAATGCATTATTGATACAGGTCATGACATGAATAAATTGTAAAGTAATTAAACCAAGTGAAAAAAGACATAAAAATCATGCATACTGTGCACACATACTGTATGACCAGTACGTACCTATGATTCCATTTATGAAATTTATATGCTCTTCTAAAAAATGCGAAAAAATAAAATACGTAGGAACAGAAACCACATCAGTGGTTGCCTAGAAGTGAGATGTGGGACACAGAGATCCTGAGGGAGAGATTACAAAAAGGCTTGGGGGGCCTTTTGGGGGTGAGGGATATATTAATCATCTTGGTCATGGTGATAACTTCATGGGTGTATATATCCAGGCTTCAGTGAGTCAACATTCATCGAGTTGCATAATTTAATTAGGTACAGTTTACTGATGTCAATTATGCTTCAGTACTACTGTTAAAAAGGAAATGTTTCTTTTTTTTAAGATTTTATTTATTTATTTGACAGAGAGAGACATCACAAGTAGGCAGGGAGGCAGGCAGAGAGAGAGAGAAGGAAGCAGGCTCCCTGCTGAGCAGAGAACCCGACGCAGGCCTCGATCCCAGAACCCTGAGATCATGACCTGAGCCGAAGGCAGAGGCTTAACCCACTGAGCCACGCAAGCGCCCAAAAACGAAATGTTTCTGATGAAGAAATGTAAACACAGTTAAAGGAGGGATAAAAAGACAATAGCTGCTATTCTTTCTACTGACAAATCATAAAGAATATATGTCAGGTGGCAGCATGTGTTATAAATTATTAAGGGAGAAAAAAGAAGCCAAGCATATTTTTAAAATTTTGAGCAAAGGAGATAAACAAGTAATTCAATAATGGTGAAATCCAAATGCTTCCTAACAGTATGAAAAATAAGTTCCACCTCACTAAATATGAGAAAAAATCATTTCAAAGAAATAATAAGTAATCAGTGTACAGGTGATCGGCTTGGTAAAAAAAAAAATTTATAAGTAAACTAATTTCAATGTGGATGATATGGAAATCTTCACCCAATGCCAATGGGGGTGAAAATTAGCTATTTTGCAGAAAAATTTGGAAATATTTATTTCAATTATGAACATTATCTTATAGCAGTTCCACTCCTAGATATATACCATTGTAAAACCTCCTATTCAGTACATAGAAAGATATTTATGTGAAGATTTATCACAGCCTGATGTGTAAAGACAGTGAGTGAGAAATAAATGGGAATGAGGGGATAATATTTTTTAGTTATCGTCTTCAAGATGGTGAGATACAATACAATCTAAGGAAAGAACTGGATCTAACTATACTGAGATTGATAGATCTCAGAAACAGTGTAAATGAAACAAATCAGAATTACAGCACTCTTTAAGTAGATTAGCAAAACATACCCTCTAAAAAACAATTACTGTATATAGTTTTTGGATGCATCCCCGTGAATCATTACATGGAAGGTGGAGTGGAAGGAAGGGCATACAGTGAACACCAATAGTAGATGCCAACATAGAAGAATAAAACAAGGAGAATGTAGAATTAGGAATAAAGAGTACAGAGAACCAAATATTAAAAACAAAATGAAATTATAGGGCTCCTGGATGGTTCAGTAGGTTAAATGTCCAGCTCTTGGTTTTGGCTCAGGCCATTATCTCAGGTTCGTGGCATCAAGCCCTACATTGAGCTCAACGTTCAGCATAGAGTCTACTTGGGATTCTCTCTATCCTTCCCCATCCATCCCTCCCCCTGCTCACACTCTCTCTCTGAATGAATGAATGAATGAATAGATAAATAAATAAATAATATCATTTTTTTTAAAACCCACAAAATAAAAGTAAATTAAATAGAAGAGAGTATGAGCTTAGACCAAGGATAGTAATGAATCATGAGACAAAAAATCAATCGGCTGTGAATCTAAGATCCAAAATGAATGTTAACTTGCTGAAAACATAATGATATATATTTTCTTTCTTCTCTCCTTCCTTTCTCTTTCTTCCTCTCTCTCTTCCTTCCTTTCTTTCTTCTTCCCTCCCTTCATCTCTCCCTCTTTCTCTTTCTTTCTCTTCCTTCCTTCCTCTTTCTTTCTCCTTTCTTCTTTCCTTCCTTCCCCTCTCCCTTTCTTTCTCTTCTTTCTTTCTTTCTTTCTTTCTTTCTTTCTTTCTCTCTCTCTCTCTCTCTCTTTCTTTCTTTCATTCTTTCTTTCTTCTATCTTGCTCCCTCTCCTCTCTCTCCCTTCTTCTCCCTCCCTCTCCTTCTCTGTCTCCTCTCCACCTCTCTCTCCCTTTCTCCCCTTCTCTCCTCCCCTACTCTCTCTCTTTCTTCCTTTCTGCAGAATGAAGTGTGAGGGTTGTTGCAGTGTTACTCAAGGATACAGTAGGCACAAATATGTTAGATAAATCAACAGATCTAACAAGGCAAATATAAGAGTCCATTTTACTTACAAGTGAGCATCTTTAATAAGTAGCTTTCAAATTTATTTAGGTGACAGAACACCAGTAGTTCATACCACATTCTATAGCACATTATGAAATATTAATTTTTGAATTTCATCATAAAACCTAGAAAGTGTTCCTATAAGAAAATATGAAAACTGACCTAGAAAGAGTTACCTGGATATCTGATTAGTATTTTCAATGTTTTTTTTTAATTACTGTTTTGTATTAGATGTTAATTTGTTTATGAACTGGAATAGGTACTGATGTACTTTGAGACACTTAAAATTTAGAAAGTATTTTTTCATTTGTTTACTCTCAGTGAGAAACAAAATATCTTTATTCCATGTGAACAGAGGCATTCGTCTATCCGGTTCTAGACCCTCTGTGATTTATGGATATGATACATAAGTGTGTATTTGCCAGTGTGTTACAGTTCTTGAAATAATTGCCGTGTTTTCAGTCCAATTCCAAATTCATGAAGCACAGTGCCTTTCCCAAAGGAGAAAATCTATTTGAATCAGATTACAAAACTTCTGGAAAGAAGTAGGTTATTGTTTAAGTTCACACCCATTTTCTACAGGTCCAAGTCCCAGGAGGAACTTAAATTTTATTTTGGGTGAAATTTAAAATTCACATAATGTTTACAGAGATTATGAAACATTGTTATTTTTTTCCAATCATCTAAAAATATTAAAACTTTTCATAGCTCCTGGGACACAGAAAATCAACCGTGGGCCAGAGGGACCCAAGACCTACAGCTTGCTGACCCCTGTACGAATCCATAGTGTTAGCCCATGGCTATTGTCTCTCATGATGACTACGTATTCTACCTTTGTTCAAATTGTTTGCTTCCTGTGGTGGCAAAATCCCTTTGGTCTTTCAGATTGGAATCCCTCCACAGTCCTAGTTGTATCCATCCCTTACCAGATTAGTACCAAAATTTTGGCATTCCAAATCACAGCACTCAATCTCTCTTCTCTCATTCTTTCCCTGAATCTCTGTCCCTTTTTTCTCAGGTCCTTCTTACATCTTTGCTTCTGCGAGCACATCTCACAGATTCTCAGCCATCCCGTCTTACCTCCATTCACAGCGGCCTCCAGCAGGGCCCCCAAGTGGTGTCTGCTCATGTGATACTCGATTTTTTTGGTCTTGCTCCAAATGCCACTTTTTTCACTTATTAAGATAACTTTCCTTTGTGCATACCTAGTTCCGGAGTTCAAAGAAGGGGGAAATATGTAATTATACCATGTCTGTCCCATCTCAGCAAGTCTTCTGATCTCTGGAGTTCATTTGTCATGTGGCCTGCTGGAGGGGAAGGTGTGCCCCTGGCACCGAGGCTTTGATAGATCTCAGCAGAAAAGTATATTCCTGGGGGCTATGCTTCATCTCAAGTGTACGACTGAACTAATCCCCAGGTTATACCACAACTCTCCCTTGGACACTTTGGTATAAATATTACAAGACATACATTAAAAATAACTTTCCCTTTAAATGAGGATATTTCTGACAACTGACTTGGATCTGCTTTCATGCAGAAGGAACTGAATTTTAGGGAAGCCTTTTTGTTCAGGACTTAAGGGCTGGGTGTATGTCTCTATCTTCTAAGTTCCTGCTCTGAATTGGATCTCTCTGAATAAACTCTTAATTATCTTTCTACTGAACTGCAGGCTCATTAATAATCCACTAGTTTATGCAACCACTTAATTCCTTAAAGCTTTGATTCCTTGAAAATGCACACTGAATACCTTAAGTATAATGTCTGTAAAAGTAGATGATGCCAGCATATGAAAAAGAGCCATGCAATCAACTGTAATCCATCTGTGCAAAGACCTTGTAAATGTATCAAATTTCAGGTGAACAAGTGCACTGTTGTATTCTAAAAACTCTAATCTTTATTTCAATAATTTTATTACTATCTCATATACAAATTTTGAGGACTGGCTGCTCTCCACACATTAAGACTGTTGGAGGAAATATACAAAGAAAAAGGTGGATAACTCAGTTGAGAAAGGAAACTGAACAATGAGCATTGTTTTGCTCATAAACCCATGTGACTGATATGCAACCTGTGGAAGCTTTGCATAGTTTTAGGTCAACATCTGAAATTTTTCATCCTAATTCTAATAATTACCAAGGATGTGTACCTATGTCTATTATATGTTTTATAGTGCTTTAAATGTATTGTGATCAAATCCATTTATCCAGTTTATTCAATTTCTGGAAAATTCTGGTCCTCAATGTCAAATCAATCAGCCAAAGGGACCTAATTTCTGAGAAAAAAAATCATCTAACTTCATTTTCTAAATTTAGAGAAACTTGTTAATATGCACCTGCTCCATGAACTTCTCACTGCTGGGTTTTAGTTCTGAGATGATAACGAGCTGACTGTGGATGTTGTCCAGGTGCTTCCTAGCTGAAACAAAGCCCTTCCCCTCTGAGGGAAACGTTCTTAAGTTGTCGTTTTGTTGGGTACTCAAGAGGTGTTTCCACCAGGGGTCAGAGCACTTTAGTAAATTCTAAATAGCTGAGAGAGATGCTTGCCCCCACCCCAAACCCCTATCCCTGGTCTAGGAAAGTGGGAAAAGAAATTAGAAAAGGAAAGTAAAGAAAGACCTGGTGGATGGAATCTGAAACAAATTAATCTTGGAGAAGAGTACAGGTGGAAGCTGAAAATCTAGAACTCAATACACTTATAAGCTATCCATGCTCCCTGGAAAACATGCCTGTGCCCACATGGATATGTGTGCCCAGTTTAAGGCCACCCATCATAAATCTCTAAAGAAAGCAGGAGAAATAACAAAATGGCAAGATGCAAGACAAGACAGCAGGCGAGCCCCTAGCCCCCACGTGCATCGGAGAGCAGCATTTTGGTGATGTGCAAGCTTCTGTACTTACTGTGTAAGGCAGACAGTTTGTAGTGGGGTGCAAAGCTTCTCCTAAGAAGGAGCAATGATGAATTACCAAGTAATCAAGAGAATGAGGGCACAACCAGCAGGGAACAGACCCCTTAGAGGTGGAAGGGAGAAAATGTTCCTGAATTGTTGCCTGTAATGACATTTCCAGTGGGCCACAGGAAATCTGGGGATATAAACTGAAAAGAGAAGGCCCCTCAAGCATGAACATGGTTGGAATGATCTGTTTTGCCCAATCTATCTCTTTATGTTGCTTATTTAACTCTGGTTTGAAACATGGTTTATGGCACTTTGCCAAAGATTTATTGTAGGATTGATTATGTCTCAGATACACTCAGAAGTTCAGAGGAAGTTGAATGGGCTACTTGGCAATGCCTTTGGACACTAATCAGTTAGGGGAAATATTGAAAAGTCACTTGCATGGCAACGTGTGGCTGTGTTTCTTAGCTGGAAAGACTCCTTTTCTCTTTGGAACTTGCACACCACCCTGTGCACATCTCACGGCCATCTCCAGATACTGCTCTCATACGAGTTACCCATGCACTGCCTGCTAAACCAACTACATTCTGAGCTCCTTGCCGAGAGAGAATGTGTTCTATTTTTCTCTGTATCTTCCATGCAATCCACTAGAATAAGTAAGCAAGAACTTGGGCTTTTGTGGTTCAAGCAAACAAAGCAAAGCAACCCTGCTGACTGCTCCAGTTTCCATCGGTCACTAAGTTGAAGCCACTAGGACTTTAGTTCTGAACTTTGAGCCCTGTTCCGATTCACTGTTATCCGGGGGCCTTTACAGTTGTGTCCCCACTGCCTGCAATGCTGGCTGCTTGTTCCTTAGGAGCTCAAATCTCTTCCTTCCTTCAAATCTAAGCTCAGATATTACTTCCCAAATAACCATTCCCAACTACACTAGATGATGGAGACACATCTCTTGTCACAGCTCTTTCACTCTGTATCTCCCGCTTTGTTTCTCTTGTTTCCTTACTGTCCCCACCCCATCTGCTTGCACACATACCCTGATATGTGAACTCAGGCTGGGGGTGGGGGCCTGCTCTTTGTTGTCACTGCTTCATCCTTGTAGCAGGACCTGGAACAAAGGATTCAATAAATATTGTCAAGTGAATAAAGTCACCCAGAGCTGAACAAGAATGATGTTTAGAATAAAAATACGAACCAATAAAATGCATCCCTATTTCATTCCTTGTTTCAGAAAAAAAAAAAAAAAAAAGACATTTTTTTTGAAGAAGAAACTACTTCCCTGGTTATCCATGTCGTTGATTATCATTGTAAAACCTAAAATCACCAGGTGGTGAGAACCTTTGGGGAAATGGAAGCTTCTCAGAAAATGAACTTCAGACAAAATTTAATCTAAAATGGCATTACAAACAAAGGTCACAGTAAATTACTTTTGAAAATAACACATTATTCAGTAAAACCCCTGAACCTACTTAACAAAACATCAATGATTGGAAATGTAACCAGGCCCCACTTTGTAAGACTCCTATGTGCAGCTTGCCAACTGAGCAGGAACTTGTTTTCCTTAAGAAGGTCAAAGCTGTGAGCACACATTTGCAAAGCTCTACTTGTGAGCCAGTACCCGCACAAAGTGCAAGTGGTACAAAGACAAGGAAAACACCATGTGCCATCAGATAAGGAAGGAATGGCCACGTATGGGCAGTGTGGGTTGTTAGGGAGACTTCACAGAGGAGATGATCTATATTTGTGTGATGATCTACACTGGTAAAGAAAAACAGGGAGACGAAGAGGAGATCCCATACAAGGCAGAGGGAATAGGCCTGCAAAGGAAGAGTATTGAGGTCAGACTGCACTGGTGCCAAAGTACCTTACAGCAACAAGCAAAAAGAACTGGATGATGGATGGATGGGTAGATGGATGGATGGATGAAAGAAACCAGATCTAAAGCACTCAACTCTCACTTATAAAACAGTCAGATATAGTTACCAGGTAAAAAAAGAATTCCTAATTTAAGATTTTCAAAAACGGGGGCTGTCATTAAGCGTCTGCCTTTGGCTCAGGTCATGATCCCATGTTTTGGGATTGTACCATTCATCGGGCTCTCTGCTCAGCAGGAAGCCTGCTTCTCCCTTTCCCACTTCTCCTGTTTGTGTTCCCTCTCTTGATGTGTCTGTCTCTGTCAAATAAATAAATAAAATCTTTTTAAAAAAAAAGATTTTCAAAAACAAACATTGAGGAAAAGAAAGTTTTTGAGGTTGGCCTAATTGATTGCATGGTTAGCCTAAGCCCTTAGTCCTCAAAATAAAATTCAGTCGTAAACTTTTCATTTTGGAGTGATCTTAAGTTCACAGAAAAGGTATAATGACAGTACCGGGAGTTCCCCTAATCCTTCACAAAATTTATGACAGCCTTAACATCTTACACTGGCTTGGTATATTTGTCAAAACTAAGAAACCAACATTGGTCCATTATTATCAAGGAAACCACAGGTTTTACTCAGATTTCACCAGTTTTTGCACAACAACCCTTTCTGCACTCCAGAATCGAATCTAGGGTACTACATCGCATGTGGCCAACATCGTATTTTAGATCAAACCCTTACTGTTAATAATGATATGATTAATTACAGTGACAAATAAAAACGGGAAAAATGGATGACACAATACAGTGAATAATAATCACTACTATATTCAGTTTTTAATAGAGGGGCGATGTACTATACAAAACCTATTTCCTGATAAAACATGACTGGAAAATTATATTTTGATTATTAAATTAAATTTATCATTGACTTTCATGATAATTTCAGGATATTTAAACTCCTTACTGAGTGATCTTCAATAGACACTGGTTCTTAACATTTAGCTTTAATTTTCCTCTACATGCCCTTGAGCAGTTAACAGTGTATAAACATGCCCTTATTTACATTAAGATGTTGATGTGGCTTCCACCTTTTGTACTATTTTCTTAATCTATCGTCTTCAGAAATCAGACAGCTGTTCATAGGGTTTTCTAAGAACATGTTCTCAAGGGAGATATGTTGGTCTTATTTTCATAGAAAGTAAATCATGCTTAATAGAATCTTCCCACCCTGTAAGATGCACTCATTCTCCATGACTTGGGTGAGTCACTGAACCTCCTCAGGGCTCATACCAGAGGACAAGGGAAGAGGGAACTACATAAAACCGTCCAACCAAGTGATGATGGTGATGGAGAAAAAGAGATGCACAAGAAATGAAACGAACATATAATGTGAATCTCATATCCTACTTAAATATATTTCATCAAGTATAATAGCTTTGATAACTTTACTCTCTTTCCTTCTTTTCCTCTTCTTTTAAAAAGAAATAAGATGTAGTAAATTCAAGTGCTTATCATTGTCCTCCAGTCTCCACCCCTCCACCCTCTGCCCCCAGAGCAGCTATTTGGAGCTTTGTTTTTGATCTTATTATAACCCCTAAGTTTGATACTTTTATGTAATGCATGATTAAGGCAAATGAAGGCACATATCTCACACACACACACACACACACACACACACACACACACACACACACACACACTTTTCAGTTGACTCCAGTGGCAGAATTCACAAGAGCATATGTATGTAGGTTGCAGACAGGGCTTGTGTCCTTGCTCATTGACCTACTGTGAAGCCCATTCACTTGGCCCTCCAGCCTTCATTTTCCTGAAGATGACAAGGAAAATAATGCATACCTAGCAAAGAATTGAGGCTTTTTAAATAAAAGACTGGCTTTAATTATCCAAGTGTCCTCCTCAGATTGCCTGCAAGAATATCCCTTTTACCAGTTAGGGTAGCAATCTTTTTTTTTTAAAGATTTTATTTATTTATTTGACAGAGAGAAACACAGCCAGAGAGGGAACACAAGCAGGGGGAGTGAGAGAGGGAGAAGCAGGCTTCCCGCCGAGCAGGGAGCCCCATGTGGGACTCGATGTGGGACTTGATCCCGGGTCTCCAGGATCATGACCTGAGCTGAAGGCAGTCGCTCAACCAACTGAGCCACCCAGGCACCCCCAGGATAGTAATCTTACTTTGGTCTACTTTCCAGAGAAAAGCCTGGTTTGCTCTCCATCCTGGGCCTAGTAGTGGCTGAAGAGTAGGCAGGAATTTTCCAAACACAGAAAAAAGAGTAAATAAACCTGTCAGAAGAAAAGAGTACAATCTATTAAAGGTTTTGATCATCCTATTTGTCATAGAGAAATAGCAGATGCATTAGTGCTCACAGCACTTATAATTCAGAGATCATCGTTACACCAAATGACAAATGATGTTACTATAATTTACCATTTGTCTTTTTTCACATAGTTAAAAAACCATAATTACAAGAAATTGTGACAACTTGCCAATTAAACAGACTCATTCACCCACAGATGAAGCATGCATCTTTGCATTTTGCAAATTAAGTCAGGGTATGTGAGGAGGATGAGAACCAAAGTTGGTACAGTGATTTATGAGCCTGAACAGGTATATTTTGAAAGTAAAACAGCTTCCACCTTTTTCCCAGAGCATCTAAGCCACTTGGAAAATACCTTTAGTTATAAGAAAAACCAATAACCTTTCAGTTTTCTTCTTAAAGATTTTCAGACTTCACTACAATTCCAGTCTCATCTTTCTTTCACTCTGCCATGGACAATGATCTACTATAAGTAAAAAGAATGGATTAATCTGACACTACATGAAGGAAAAATGGTTTATAAATGTATATAAAACCACTAGATACACCACTTTGGAAATAAAAAATGGGATAAGCATCTCCTTATGAAAAAATGGGATAGAGAGAGAGAGGAAAAGTTCCAGATTTTAGCAACACACAACCAGTTGGGGTCTAAAGGGAACCAGAAATAAGGCTGTCAGCTGATGCTCAGCCCTGACAAGAACAAAGGTAACAGCAAGCTCTCTGGTGACTCTGGTCGAAGTGACTTTGGGACCCAAGAGAAGGAGGGGGGCCCTCTTGGCAGGTGGAGCTCAACTTTGTTCGTGTGTTCATAAGGACTTAAGGAGTTTATACTATTTGTCCATCATTGGAAGTAGAAGCTTCCATTTGCCTGTAGAGAGACAACTCCTTTACTTGGAAGAAACCACCCCCTTAGTGACAAAATGTGAAATGGGAGCCATTCTTTTTTCCAGCTCTTTGGGGAAAAAATGGTGAAGTAATCCTCATGCATATATTTTATATTTGTTTAGTAAACTGAATTTGGAGTGCATTAATTCTGGGCCGTAACAGGGAGTGTGTTTAAATGCACAGGTTGTAGAAACATCAGGTAGAGATCCCATCTCAGTTCCCCATATCCTAACTGTTGTCATTGGGAAATATACCTATACTCTCTCTGCTTTCACTTCCCACCTTAAAATCATGCTCGTAATAGTACTAATTCATAAGACTCTTGTGCGGATCCATGAGTTAAGATAGGTAAATGCTTAGCATAGTTCCTGCCCATGGCAGAGGCTCATTGAGCATTAGAGGTTTTGTTGCTGGATCTGAAGGGATATTTTTTCCCTTATTTGTGTTTAGATAGCAAAATTATCTGGGTCCTTAGAGATGGATCTGACTGGCAGAAATCACTGCAGTGTGGGAAGTGAGTATAAATGCCGCCTTGTTGTCTGCTGGAGTGTGCATTATGCGAGCTACAAGTATGAAAAGGGCTTCTTCATTTTAAAATGGATAAAACCAAAAAGCAGAAACTTCATTTGCAAATAGAACAGTATGACAGCCAGAGTATTAGTGAAGAGAAGTCCAAACACACTAAATTCATCTTCGTATTTTGTGAAGATAGGATCATCGACAGCACAAATCTCTACTTCTTTGACACTGATGAAACTGGAAATAATAATTTAAGCAGAAAGCACCAGCACATGAGGCTGTAGAATTCCCACTTGTACTAGCTCTACTTCTCTGTGTACCTCTCTTTTAATTTCCCTTGAGAAAAGAGGAGATGCAGTTTCACTTGGAAACTGGGGCTCCTTGGCCAACCCAGGCACCTTCATTTCCTTTTAATTTGTTCAAAAGTATCGTGCACACACCCAGAAGCCCGATGCAGTTGGTATTGGACTTATTAATTAGCAAGCATAACTAAATAAATGAGAGAAATAAATTCGATGTTTGGAATGTATTTTGTCATATTCTGGCAGATATTCAGAAATAGCTTTTTCATTTCTGAACAGGAGAAGGTGATATATGACTGAATGGACATAGGGTCCTAATCTACCGTATTTCACAAGTCTTGCTTAATGCAGTAGGTGGAAATACTGTCTTTTTTTTTTTTTTTTTTTTAAGATTTTATTTATTTGACAGAGAGAAACACAGCCAAAGGGGGAACACAAGCAGGGGGAGTGAGAGAGGGAGAAGCAGGCCTCCCGCCGAGCAGGGAGCCCAATGTGGGACCCAATCCTGGGTCTCCGGGATCATGACCTGAGCTGAAGGCAGTTGCCCAACCAACTGAGCCACCCAGGCACCCTGACAGAACCTTAATAGTGTCCCATAAGGAGAAACTTGGGAGGATATTTATAGGAGGTTTGGGGTCTGGGGTCAAGTGGTATAAGACAGCTCTTTCAAGGCAATCAACTGATTGTTACTGGGTCTGGCTCATGAGATAATCACTTAGGACTGGCAGCACAATGAGGTGAGATCTTAAACTGAGTCTAAGGAATAAACTGTGTTGGTTAGGCATACTATGAGCAAGGCACAGGTCCAGACAAAT
Organism: Spilogale gracilis; assembly: GCA_004023965.1. Taxonomy (NCBI): domain Eukaryota; kingdom Metazoa; phylum Chordata; class Mammalia; order Carnivora; family Mephitidae; genus Spilogale; species Spilogale gracilis. Next base: position 640,690 of record PITA01000003.1, read on the forward strand.
TGGTTTGCAGAGACTTCCTGAAGCAACAGCGAAGTTTTTGGTTGGTTTATACCCTTATCCTTTTAGGAAGGATTTTTTTGGAATAGTTGAGTGATGTGGACATTGAGGAGACTCAGTCTTCTTTTCTTTTCTTTTTCCTTTTTAGATTTTATTATTTTTGAGGGAGGAGAGAATCTCAAGCAGACTCTGTGCTGAGCATTGAATTATCAAGGGGCTCAGTCTCAGCATTCTGAGATCATGACCTGAGCCAAAATAAGAAATCGGTCACTTAACCAACTAAGACACTGAGGCCCCCCTTCCTTTTCTGATACTAAAGCGTTGTGGACACAGGTTGTCTTCCTCCTCCCCAGATACCAAATCGAGGACTCTTCCCCTTGCACCAGATGCTACCTTCCTCAACTTGCCCAAGGCTAGAATTGGTTTAATTACAGTATGCAAATGCCATTGCTTTTCCTCCCCTCTCCTTTTCCCATTCCTTATCTCTTTTGCAAGTGCACAGTATTGCAGGCAATTAAAATCTGTAAGTTTCAAACACCTGTTTGTGGGTTGGCTTCAGTCTGCTCATGTTGTAATTCCTCAGGAAGCTTTTGCTTCCCTCTTGGAACCCTCCATTTTTAACATAGCTTTCCAGGAGAAGGCACAGCCAAGGCTGTGAATCCCTGAACTAAGAAAGAGAGATGAGTAATAATTCAGTGCTTCTCAGGATTATTAAGGAAACAGAAATCCTAAACACCTCTCTATTCTTTCCATGACACCATAAGGAATGTTGGAATTTAAATACTCATATCTGAGTTAATTATATAGGAATTTGGAACTATGTTTTACTAACAATAAGCAGTAGCAAGTCAAGAGATTTAAATACAGTTTATGGAAGTTTTTTTTTTTTAATTAAGAAAATTATTCCCATTAACTTTTTTTTTGCTGAAAGTTGAAGGGGGGAAAAAAGCTGTCCATATCTGAATGTAACATTGGACCATCACGTTTGTGCCAAAGCAGAGGATGAGAACCACTGAGATAGAAAGAAACACAGCTGGCAAGCTGAGTCTCTGTGACTGCCTAATTAGCAGCTGTAAGGGATCACATTTGCATTCTAACAGGAAGCATTTTGCCATAACTTAAAGGAGATATGAAGTGGGAATTACCAGATCTTTGTAACTACATGATAAAGGAATTTTTTTTTAATTGAGGGGGATTCTGAGACCCCCTTATAAACATTCTTTTGCCCTTCATTAGGCTGGACCCTATTATAATTGGTGTTTGTGATATACTTCCAATTCTGGCAGGATGGGCCAGTTTATATATCAATAACAAATAGCCCCCAAATCTATGTGGCTTGATACAACACATACATTTTTCCTTTACACAAATGCCCAGTACACATCAACCAGTGGCTCTTTCATCCTAGTCGTCTGGGCAGAGATTGATGGCCGTTCCATTTTAGCACATGCTTCTATATTTGTGGTAGGAGAAGGATTGTGGAGAATCTTGCACTGGATCTAAAATTTCAGTGCCCTTGCATTCAAATTTTATTGGCCAAAGTCAGTCACATGGGCACATATAACCTTAAAAGAGAAAGAAAACTCAGTCTGTCATGTTCCCATAAAGAAGGAAAGAGCACAGTATTTAGCAACAATCCTAATGCTGATCATAATCTCCAAACATTAATTTAGGTCTGGGAAATAGAATTCAAACACTCAAATCTAATCTCAGCTCCAACAGTAAATGATAGACAGCCTGAAAAGTACTGAGACAGATAATGTGCTCCTAGGAAAGCTGTTTGCATTGTCCTCTGCTGGTTTGTACCCTTGGGCCAGGTTAATTTAAAAGGGCCAAAGCAGGGAAGACATTTGCATACCAATCTGTCTCCTCCTTTAAACAATGCTCAGTCCATTCTTCCTCTGAGGAATGCTCTGTGACCATTTCAGGCTGCCCTGTTCACTGGTAGCTCAGTCTACTGCCATATCACCAATGTTGAGCACATGGTCACTCTTTGATAAGCACATGTTAAATGAGGGAATGCTTGTTAAATCAAAGTGTCAGAGTTCAGCATTTTAATTCTATGTTCAGTTAATAAATGTAGTTTTTGTTTTCCAGATTAGACTGTAAATTTCTCAGAGGCATAAAACAGTTCTTATCTTTGGAACTCTACAAAGTACTCAGGCCAAGGATGGGCATACAGTAGAAGAACCATAAGCCTTTGACAGTTCACTGGTAGACTCAAAGAAGAAAGAAAAAAAGAAAAAACTGATGGATGTGAGCTGAGCTTTACTTGGTTCATCAAAGAATAGATGTTGCCATCAAGAGCACAGTGCTTACACCTTCCACTCAACCTTGCCACACAGAGTGAGTTGGAAGACTACTGAATAAATATGACATTTGGTTAGACCCATTTGAGGACAGTCATTAATATTGCTAACAGGTCTCTGTGTTAGACTTGGCCCAACAAGGGCACCAGATGCATCCTCCAGGCGACCTGGGGGCCCTTCTGAGGGTTCCTCCAGGCCAGGCACACTACATCTGCTTTCACTCAGGCAGCCTGGCTACTTGGCTCAAGACAGCGCATTCGTGGCAAGAACTAACACTCTCTCAGCACGGCTCTACTTCATGAAAAATGAACATAGCTAGGGGGTTGAGTCCTGCCAACAATCTGGCCAACAGATGGTGCATTCCTGATGACAGGGGACAGCCAACTGAAAGATATCTTGACCTGCTTCTGCAGTCCCGGCTGAGTTAAGTAAATTCAATAAGAACCCATACATAGTTGTGTGCCAACCTTCTGTCTAGCCCAGTGGTCAGGAAAATGGGAGCTCAGAGATCCAGAGAAAGAAGTAAGGCACCCTTTGGCAAAGACCTGATAATAGAGTTGGACTACATGTAATCAGAGCAGGAAATACAATCCCATGAGGTAAAGAGTTAAGCATTTTTTAAACTTTCTGCTAAGGGATTCATAGACATCATTCCTCTTAATACTTGCAACTACCCTGTGGGCACAGAGCAACGGCTCCATTTTCCAGATGACAAAAACCAAAATCTGAGAGGGTACCTGACTTCCTCAAGTTCAGACAATTGATAGGGTCAAGATTTCAACCTTTGATTCCAAAGAATGTGTTGTGAGAGTGTGCTTTAGTTGTGGAGGGTTATTGAGGTTTGAAGAGGCAGATTTGGAGTGCGACTAACAGTAAGAAACATTTACATCATGTTTACAGAATACCTGGAGCCCTCCTTTTTTTTTATTTATTTATTTGTCAGAGAGAGAGAGAGACAAGATAGGGGGAAAGACAGTCTTCCCACAGAGCAAGGAGCCTAATGTAGGACTCAATCCCAAGACCCTAGAATCAGGACTTGAGCCAAATGCAGATACCCAAATGACTGAGCCACCAAGACCTCCCCACCCAGTGTTGTTCTAACATCTTTTCTGTTAAGAACTCACCCAAAGCTTTCTAGCAACCCCATAAATTAGGCATTAATGTAACTTCCCTTAACAAATAAGGAAACAAGCATACAAAGAGTTTAAGCACATAGCACAAAATCCTTCAACTTAATAGAAGATTAGGGATGTGAACCCAAAAGAAGATGGCCCTTCTTGCCCACTATACTATATTAAATACTACTGATAATGTTCACTCTTCATTCCCCCCAGAACGCGGCCAGGACTTTTCAGGAGTGGATTGATGATTGCTATATCTGTCTTGGCTCAAAGCAGAAGTTTTGACGTTGGCCTTTGTTTTCAAAACCTAAAAAGCTATATTTACCACTGACTCCCTCAGACTTGAGGACACCAGTGTGCATGCTGCTGTGCTAGGTAACACCAGTGTCCCCAGAGAAGGGTGGAGACACCAACCTACCTCTGCTGGAAGGCCACAGTGGTCAAAGTTTATGGGCCTTAAACAGGTGATGGATAGATGGATAATATTTTCACTCTGACCAAACTAGGAAGCCAATGTAAAAGTGGGGGGAAATCCCACAGTTGAAAGGGTTAGTGGCCCTGTTCCTAACTCAGGACCCAGGAAAATGGTTGGACTTCTGATAGCGAGATGGTATAAAGTGGAAAGTATGGTTATGAGGAGAAAAGGCTCCTAGCCTCATTAATAATCTCCTTGTGTTGGGGTATCTGGGTGGTTCAGTCAATTAAGCATCTGCCTTCAGCTCAGATAATGATCTCAGGATCTTGGGATCAAGACCTTCTTCCTCTCTCTCTGTAGCTTCCCTTTCTTGTGCTCTCTCTTTCTGTCAAATAAATAAAATATTTTTAAAATGATCTTATAGAAGCTTGCCATAAAACTAACAATGCTATCAACTTCAATGGATCATGTAGATTTGGACAATTAACATATTCTGCTGACCATTGTGCACAGAATATCAGAAGAGCTGAACCAAAAATTTTAGAATATAGCAGCCCCTAGAACTTCTAAAATGATTCTCAAGGGGGTAAGGATTCTCCAAAACAAAACAAAACAAAACAAAAATCACATGTCTTATTTACTTTGACAAATAGGGGCTTGGAGTCAGATATACTTTGGTTTGGAACAAACAAAGTAATACGATTCTTGAACCTAAGTAAATTAAAACCCTTTCAGTATGTATATAAACTTGAAATTCTGCAGCTCAAATATTTAATACAGTATTAGATTGAGTATCTGGAAAATGTTTCTCTTCTCTTTTCTCTAAAAAAGAAGGAAGAGAGAAAGGAAGGAAAGAAGGAAGGAAGAAAGGAAGGAAGGATGGAAGGAAGGAAAGAGAGAGGGAGGGAGGGAGGAAGGAAGGAAGGAGTGAGGAAAGAAGGAAAGAGGGAGTGAGTGAGTAAGAAAATAGGAGGAAAATAGCAAAGCTAAAAGGACTTTTGAGCAGATGTAAAAATGAATATCAACTGGCCTTCCAAGTAATGGAATCAGATGTTTAGTTTAGCAGGATTCTGTTGTGTATCTAATTTTTCCATTAAGATTTTCATAGGCAGAGACTCGATAATCACTTTTGCAGAGAATACTGAAGAGTTGTACTTGCTTAGTTGAAGGGGAGGAAAATGAATATGTGCATTTAAAATTTTTATGATTACATTTTTAGTGAAGGGAGGAGGATGGCTATAGTTTCATGACTGCTTTAATGCAATTGGTTCCACATAGAGGAGATGACATGCTGAAATGTGATGAGTAAAGATGTGCAGAATGCTTCCCCAGTAATTGGATTCAAGCAACAATAACACTGGGCATTGTCAAATCCTTTATAGCTTTTTTCAAAGTGTCTCCTTTTTTATCTGAAAGAAAATGCACATAATATAGAACATCATGACCTTACCCAACAGTAAAAAGGGATATTAAAAATTATTTTACCTAAGTGCATCTGCATTTGAATCAAGCACATGCTAAGGTGTATGCAACTTCTAACTGCACAATTTCTCCTCCTCACTTCTTCCTGTTATAAAAGCACAGGATTTTAGAGCTGAATGGTACACTTCAGTAGTAATTTTAGTGTAACATTCTCATTTTAGAGATAAGGAAATAAAGGCTTGGAGAAGTAAGCTAACATCCCTCTGGATGTAAGGTAAACTGATGACAAAGACAAGGCCAAACTTAGAGCTCCTGATTCTGCTTCTTGTATAGTCAAGGGGGAAAGGGTTTCAGCAGGAAGCGTGTGTAACAAAGGTCAAGTGAAGGAAGGGTGCAATTGTCTAAGTGTTTGTGCCCTTGCTAACTTTCCTAGGGTGAAAGTCTAGCCCCCAAAGGTGATGGTATTTGAAGGTGGGCCCTTTCAGAGGTGAATTAGGTGATGAGGGCAGTTCCTTTATAAAAAGAGATCCCACAGAGCTCCCTGGCCTTTTCTGTCCTGTTAGGATAAAGAAAATTCTGTCACCCAGAAGAAAGCGCTGATCCAACCATGCTGACATGAACTTCCATCATCTATGACTGTAAGCAATAAACTTGTGTTGGCTATAAAATACACAGCCTGAGGTATTGTGTTGCAGGAGCCCAGACAGAAGAAAATAGAGGGCTTCAGTGAACAGGGGCTAATAACCTTGGGGAAATAGAACAGCTGGAGGGGAATGATAGCTGATAGAAGGTCATTGGCCATTATAAGCAGATCATTGATGATCTTTTTATTTCAGACTCTTAGTCACAAGGGATAGAAAACAATCTAAGTAATGTTGAGCTAAAAGAAAAATTTACATTTTCCTGTAACCAAGAGTCTTGAATTTCAGGTATACCTGAACTCAGTTGCCCAAATGACAATCAGTGCTTCCTCTAAGCTCTGTTTCTTTATTTAATTTAATTTAATTTATTTATTTGACAGAGAGAGATCACAAGTAGGCAGAGAGGCAGGCAGAGAGAGAGGAGGAAGCAGGCTCCCTGCTGAGCAGAGAGCCCGATGTGGGCCTCGATCCCAGGACCCTGAGATCATGACCTGAGCCAAAGGCAGAGGCTTTAACCCACTGAGCCACCCAGGCACCTCTAAGCTCTGTTTCTTACCTCTCTGTGCTGGTCTCATTCTCTTTCTCTATGAGGTCTTCCCTGCAGTGAGGAAGAAAGCCACCTGTAATCCTATTTTCAAACCTTCTCAGTTTAGCAACCTCACTTGAAAAAGAAAGCCTGTCTTCCAATGTTGAAACATTCATCACAGGGCAGAGTATTCATTTGTCCTGTGTGGTCATACACTAACCCTAGATTCAAGAAACTGTTTAGTATGACTGGCCAAATTTAAGTGAAAATTTCAGTCTTAAGCCTGCTGTGGCACAGAGGGGGTTTTATGATTCACTGACCAACTGGGGACATGGTCTAAGATTGTAGTATCTTAAACAGAAGGAAATATGAAACTGGAAGAAACAGGGAAGAAACAAACTAAAATATAAAACAATACTTTGAGTTTACCTTTAGTGAACGGCAAGCACATACATCCTTCTTAAACATTCCATTTCACCTAATAAATTGCAAGTATCTGTATACAATTAAAATCATGTTCAACACTTCCCAGGGAGTTAAAGCCATAAGTCACTTCCAGATGTTACATATTCATGGCATGTCATAAATCCATGGGGCTTTCAATTCAAGGGATTTTCATTCTGCCTCTATGCCTATTGAAATCCTGTTTCTTTCTTTCTTTTTTTAAAGATTTTATTTATTTATTTGGCAGAGAGATACAGAGAGAGCACAAGCAGATAAAGCAGCAAGCAGAGGGAGAGGGAGAAGCAGGCTCTCCGCAGAGCTGGAAGCCTGATGCGGGGCCAGATCCCACGACCCTGGGATCATGACCTGAGCCAAAAGGTTAGCCAAGCCGACTGAGCCACCCAGGCACCCCGAAATCCTGTTTTAATATTCTGTGGTCTATGAATACAATAAATGGTCAATTTAATCATCCAAAACATACCAATTTAAAAATGATAAAAAAATAAAATAATAATCCAAAATAGTCTCATTTAGAAAGCAGAGAAAAGGGACTAACATAGAGAGGTCTTTCGAGAGGTCCTTCATATGCAGCACACAGCATATACTCTTAGACAAGAAGACTAACATCTCCTGCACTAGTGGGGGAATGTGACCCTCGGTTAGTTAGTCTGGCTTCCCCACTTTTATTCTCTGGCACCTTTTCCTCTCTGGTCGTACCTAACAGAGGCCTGGAAACAATTGAACCCACTTCTGGTAGGTACAATTGTAGGAGTCCTGTAGTTGCCTTACAAATTAAGAAAACACATACCCCTAATTGACAGGATGTGTTTCTCTAACAACACAACTACTTTAAAACCGTGGTCAACTGTAAGCTTAGTATATTCCTATGAACTCTGGTTACTAAACCAACACTGAGACATTTTTAAAGACAGCATCCATGAATGCAGATTGCAGTCTGGTACATTGTTTCTAATAACAATAGCCCTTTTTGCCAGGCTGTAGTGGAACTGATGGGGTACCTTCAGAAGCTTTATCTGAGACTGAAACAGTCATTCCCTCACTGCTGGAAGTTTTTGCATCTAATGGCTTTCCATTGAGTCCATCTCTGGAACTTTCTCTTAGCTGGAAAGAGCTGATTCCCACAGGTTTTGCCCCCTTCCTGGATTTAGCCTACATCTAATGACTGGTGAATGTAGAGATACAAATACCCAGCCTCCTTGTCCAATGTCAGACAGCACTAAAGGGCCAACCTGGCCTCATAACTTCAGGTGGGATTGACTGAAGACTTTATTGTGACTGTTTCACTCTGTCCCGTGTTCACTCTTCCTGATCCTCCTTCTTTTATCCCACCAGAAGTATTTATTCTGAAAGCACTCTCAACAATATACCTCCTGCTTGAAAATCTTATCAGAGTCTGCTTCCCAGGGACCCCAGCCTCTAATAGGTGGCAACAGAAGAGGCCTGAGAGAAGACTCTGGATTTTGAAGATTAGTTACATCACCTGCAGGCTGATAGGTAATGAAGATCCCCAAATTATGTTTGGTGAGGCATAGACAGTCCATGGCATGTAGGAACAGCATAATTATTAAAATGTTTCCCAGTCATATGGGGCGCCTGGTGGCTCAGTCGGTTAAGTGTCTGCCTTCGGCTCAGGTTGTGATCCCAGGGTCCTGGGATTGAGCCCCACATCAGCTTCTCTCTCTACTGTTCCCCTTTCTTGTGTTCCTTTGCTTGCTGTGTGTGTGTCTCTCTCTGTCAAATAAATTAATTAATTCATCTTTAAGGAAAAAAAAATGTTTCCCAGTGATAGACTAAGGTGGCATACCAGAAAAAAGGAAAGCATTGACACATGAATGAAGCAGATGATTGAGAAGTTTTTGCATACCAATAATTATAAAGAGTGTGGAATTGGACAGATATTGTTGTGGACAATGAATGCTTTGAAGATAGAAATAAAATGAAAGTCTGAGCTGATTAATCTCCAACCACATGTTAAGGTCCAGGATCTCCTTAGCAGCTTATAAAGGAGACTCCCATTCCCTACAATGGGAGAAAAGGAAAAGCTAAAGGTAGAACCAAAGATTTTAACTATAATAGTAACAGAGCTCAAGAGGAGGTCAAATTTTCAACCTTAACCAGTCTTCTATGACAAAGTCATCATTCTTATTAGAAAGAAATTGACTCTGGGACAACCAAAAGCTGCCAAATTTTGGTAGGGCCTGCTATCAGTCAGGGTTCCACCAGAAAAGCAGAGCAGCAGAATATACATACTTAGGCCACTCTGGTGGGCTGTGTATGCATATATAGACACATACATACACAGATAAATGCATATGTATATGCATGTGTATGTGTGTGTGTATGTATATGCATGACATTTATTGCAAGGAATTGGTATACACAGTTGGATACTGGCTGGGGAAGTCTGAAACCCATTTCTTGGGCAAGCCATCATGACGGGTAGGCTGGAAGCTCTCAGACCTTAATGGAAGCTGCAATTCACAGGTGGAGTTTCTTCTTCTTAAGGGAAAGCTCAGCTTTGTTCGTAAGGTCTTCAACTGATTTCAGTTGGCCCACTTAGATTATCTAGAATAATCTCCTTAAATTCAACTGCTTGCAAATGTTAGTCACATCTCATAGGCCTAGAGCAGAAAAGAACTCTATAGCAGCTGGTCATCATATTTATGTTCATCGGACTTACCATCTCACAATTTCTAGGAGGAATTAAGGCACAGTTTACATGGAACCTTTGTTTAGGGTCGCATAAGGCTACACTCAATGAGTTATCTATGGTGGGAAAAGATGCCATGTGGAGTTCATGGTATGGCTCAGTACAAGAATCACATTGTAGATTGTGTTCTTCGACCACTATATTCCTTTCCAAAATTGCTCTTGAGATGCTCTTGGACTTTGTTAGAGATAGACTCCCTAACCATGGGAAAAGTAGCTATGTGCCAGAGCCCATAATATTGTAGCATCTGTCAAGATCACCAAGAAATAAAGTCAGGAGAACCCTTCAGATTCAATCTTAAGATAGAAGTGTACAGCATCATTTGTTGATTAGACTGGCTTTTCCCCATTGCATGTTCTTGCCTTCTTTCTCATAGATTAATTGGCCACATAAGCATGGATGTACTTCTGGACTCTCTATTCCTTTTTGTTTGTTTGTTTTGTTTTAAGATCTTCTATTTATTTATTTATTTATTTATTTATTTATTTATTTGAGAGAGAGTGAGAGAGAAAGCACAGAGGGACAGGAAGAAGGAGAAGCACACTCGCCACTGAGCTGGGAGCCTGACAAGGGGCTCAATCTCAGGACACCAGGACACGACCTGCACCAAAGGCCCAGCTGAGCCTCCAAGAGCTCCTGGACTTTCTGTTCTGTTCTAGTGACCTATAGGTTTATTTTTGTGCTGATATCATACTGTTTTGATTGCTAAAGCTTTGTAATACATCTTGAAATCTGCAATTATGATACCTCCAGCTTTGTTCTTTCTTAAGATTGTTTTGGCTACTTGGGTCCCTTTGAGGTCCCATAACAGTTTTAAAATTATTTATCTGTAGATTTCTTTTGTTAGTATAAACATTTTAACAATATTGATTTTTCCAACCCATGAACTTGAAATATCTTTCCATTTGATTGTGTCAACTTTATTTATTTTTTTTTAAAGATTTTATTTATTTGACAGAGAGAAACACAGCCAGAGAGGGAACACAAGCAGGGGGAATGAGAGAGGGAGAAGCAGGCTTCCTGCTGAGCAGGGAGCCCGATGTGGGACTTGATCCCGGGTCTCCAGGATCATGACCTGAGCCGAAGGCAGTCGCTCAACCAACTGAGCCACCCAGGTGCCCCTGATTGTGTCAACTTTAATTTCTTTCATCAGTGTTTTACAATTTTTGGTTAAGTTTATTCCTAGGTAGTTAATTATTTTGTTGCAATCATAAATAAGATTGTTTTCTTCATTTCTCTGTCACTTCATTATTAGCATATAGAAATGCACCAAATTGCTGTATATTAATTTTGCATCACTGGCATCACTGAAGTCATTTATCAGTTCTACACAGTCTCTTCAACAAATGGTGCTGGGAAAACTGGACAGATACATGCAAAAGAATGAAACTGGACCAGTTTCTTACACAAAAATAAGCTCAAAATGGATTAACGACTTAAATGTGAGACCTGCAACCATTTATCTCCTAGAAGGAAACATAGGCAGTAATTTCTTTGATATCAGCTATAGTAAACTTTTTCTAGATCTGTCTCCTCAGGCAAGGGAAACAAAAGCTAAATTAAACTATTGGGACTACACCAAAATAAAAAAGTTTTTGCACAGTGAAGGAAATGATCAACAAACAAAAAGGCACCCTATTGAATGGGAGAAGATATTTGTACATGATATATATGATAAGACATTAATATTCAAATTATATGAGGAATTTATACAACTCAACACCAAAATAAATGAATAATTCCATTAAAAAGAAATGAGCACAGAACCTGAATGCACATTTTTCCAAAGAAGACATACAGATGGCCAACAGACACATAAAAAGGTGATCAACATTCCTAAAATCATCAGGAAAATGCCAATCTAAACTACAATGAGATATCACCTCACATGTCAGAATGGCTAAAATCAAAAATACAAGAAACAACAAATTTTAGTTAGGATAGGAAGAAAAAGGGACCCTTGTGGACTGTTGGTGGGAATGAAACTGATCCAGCCACTATGGAAAACAGGATGGAGGTTCTTCAGAAAGTTAGAACTACCCTATGACCCAATAATTTCACTACCAGGTATTTATCCCAAAGAAAATAAAAATACTAATTTGAAAAAAAAGTATGTACACCCGTGTTTATAGCAGCATTATTCAAAATAGCCAAGAAATGGAAGAAATCTGTCTATCTATAGATAAATGGATAAAGAAGTTGTGGTATATATATTGTGGAATATTATTCAGCCATAAAAAAGAATAAAATCTTGCCATTTGCAACAACATGGGTAGAGCCAGAGAGTATAATGCTAAGAAAAATAAGTCAGTCCGAGATAGACAAATATCATATGATTTCAGTCATATGTGCCATGTAAGAAATAAATAAATAAATAAAAACAGAGGCAAACAAAAACAGATCCTTAACTATCGTGAACAAACTGATAATTGCTAGAGGGGAGGTAGATGAGGGATAGTTGAAATAGATAAAGGGAATTAAGAATGCACTAATCTTGATGAACACTGAGAAATGTATAGGATTATTGAATCATTACATTGTATACCTGAAACTAATGTAACACTGTACAATGATGAGGGACAGCACTCGTAAAATTACTCTTATGCTTACTAGAAGGATATGATTTTATTGGAGGTACATATGTATAACATACACCCTTAATCTCTTGAAAAGGACCTCTCCATGATATTACAGTGCATATTACAATAGCCCTTCACTATGTCTGTAGCTTTAACAAAAGATTGATAGTAATACCTTTGGTGTCTTTATCTATACCAAGGTCTATCTCTTTCTTATGTACTATGCCCAGAAGCCATTTGCACTTTTAGCATTTTACCATATATAAAGGTTGAAAAGTCACCCAATGCTGGAAAATATTCAGAGTATTCATGGACGGTAGTAAATGGCAAGGCCAATTATTCAGGGAATTGGAGGAGAAAGATGGCAAGATCATGGACAAAGAGGTCTAAGGTAGAGTCATGTGGATAGATACACTAAGTAGGCACAGAACTAAAGATGCTTGTGCTACAGATAATACTCACCAGAGAGCAGTTACAATGCAGGAGGCACTAAATCATCATGACTCTCCAGTCGACACCAGCCAGCCACTGTAACTGCTGCTAACTCAATGACAGTATGAATGGCAGTCTTGGAGGGAGGGATGGAGATATATGCATACATCCAACACCATAGGCCTCCACTCAACAGGTGATTTAGCTACACTTCCTACCAAATGTACAAGATGCCATCAACAAAACCCAACACTGAGCCCCTGACATAGAATCATCTCTCCAAGAAACCCATTAGTAATTTGACAAGTTGATTATACTGGACATCTTCTACTTTAAAAGGGGCAACAATTATCTTGGCTAAACTTGACACATATTCTGAGTATGAGTTTGCCTTACCTGATCACAGTACCTCAGCAGGCACACCTGTGTAAGGGCTTATGCATTGTTTTATCCACAACATAGGACCTCACCTAACGTTGCATCAGAAGAGATGCATCAGAACGTATGCATTTTACCATAGAAAGTGGGACAATGGGAGAGCCTGGTGGTGGGTACTGAGGGCACGTATTGCATGGAGCACTACTGGGTGTGGGGCATAAACAATGAATCTTGGAACACTGAAAAAATAAAATTAAATTAAAAAATAAAAGTAAATAAAAATAAAATTAAAATAGCATTTTAATGTAAAAAAAAGAAAGAAAGTATGGCAGTGGTCACATGACCTCAGGATCCACTGGTTCTTGAAAAAACTATCTTATTCAAAAAGTGAAAGCTTGATAGAGCAACTGGAAAACTTGTTAAAAGTGCAGCTGATGTGCCAAAGAGGAGAGGATTCATATGGATGGGGCACTACACACAGGGTATATATCCTAAAGCAACAACCATATATGGTGCTATGTTTCCATTGGATAAAACCCATGGGTCTTCAAACCAGGAGTGGAAACAAGAGGGGTTACATTTGCCATCATTTCCATGCCTACTGGTAAACCTGTGCCTCCTATTCCCACAACTCTGGGTTTGGTGGTTTAGAGATTCTTGTTCCTAGATAGGGAACAATTGTACAGGAAGATGTAACTAGAGTTTTGTTGAACCTCAAGTGATAGCTGCCTCTTAGTCACTGCTGACTCTTTTTGCCAAGAAATTGGAAGACAAGGAATGGAGTCAACATCCTGATAGGATGAATAACCCTGATCGTCAGAAGGTTATTATATAATGAAGGCAGGAGATTCCTCAGGTGATTCAACTATCTCTTTGTACCCTTTTGATGGTAAATAGAAGAGCACAGCAGCAGAGATCCAAGAGAGGCCTGATGGCCAAGGACGCAGAAATGTAGGTCTGGTCATAGCCAATATAGGTAATGACCAACGGCAGGAAAAAATTTTAAGGAGTGATGCAGGAGAGAGATTGATATTTCTTATATCTCTGAGACTGATGGCCATGCCAGTGGTTCATCCCAATAACTTCCTTCTCACAACAGGAAGTATGGGTAATACGACATGTATTAAGTGGAGTTTGAATCTGCATGACTTGTATACTAAATATTAGTGGTAGTTCCTTCAGGATTCATGAGGACCCTTTTCCTGAGGGAAACTACTACTTTGTTTTAGAGAACTGAGGAGACACTAGCTATGGCTCTGCCACAACTGGACACAAATTCCAACTGATTTAGCCCCACCTAATTTACAACCACAAATTCACAAACTTGCTCTGTTTGCTAATGTCTTCCCTACTTTTGGCAATACAATACTCTGCCTCAATTGGAAACCTCTTCTTGAATACCATTTGGATTGTGGAACCTATTCATCATGTTCTCTGAACCTATCTCTGCCCCTACCTCATCCTGACACCAAGGACATCATCCTCCAGGACTGAGCAATCACAGTATCACTTTCCATTGGACCACATGGTTCAATTAGGTGGTAGGTGGTGTGATTCAAGCAAAGTCAAGCAGTGACCACCTGAGGGACTAATACACTGAAACACTGAAAAAGAATCCCTCTTTTTTCCTAGTGTTGCTCAACATAGACTATGTGCCAGTAGCCATTATTGTATGTATAACCCATATGTACTATATGTAGATAATTTTCTCTCTCATTCTCTTGCTCCCTCATTCTTGCTCTCTCTTTCTCTCTCCCCACCTTGTCACTGTATTATTCTTGGTTACCACTTTTAAAACCACCGCCTTGACTTCCTATAAAGTTAGGCAAATAAGTTATTCTGTTTTAGCTAAATTATCTTATCTGATTGCTTGCAAGTTGTGAAGGCAAAAGGAAGTGAATTAATAGTTTGGATATAAACTTGGCACATAGAGAACTCAGAGAAATGACAGCAGAGCATACCAGGGCCCTCCCATAGCCATTCTCCTCCATTTTTCCCCTGATGTGCAATAATTAAAGACCCATGTGAAACAGATAGGGAGTACAAGTCAAATTAGTTTGCCTTACCCATCCAGCTGTTTCTTTCAAGATACCCCTTGTCAGAAACCACAATGAAAGCCCTTAAATTGAATGCATTGAATGCTAGTGCTCTAGGTCTATTTCACAGGCTGAGTTTCCAAGGAAATAGGCTTTGAAGAGATTTGTGTGTAAGGAATTTATTGAGGACAGCTTTCAAGTTCAGCGACTGTTGAAGTAAAGAAAGCAGATTAATCAGAGGGAGAAACTGAAATACAATGTAGTCATAGCAAAGATTTCAGCCAATTCTGTAAGGAACTCGTAGACTTGAATCATTCCTCAGCATTGTTCCAAATTAAGCAAGGGAGCCAAGTGTTACACTCCACATCAGCCAAATAAATACCCCAAGGAAGTAGAAAAGAAGAACGAACTAAGAATGATGTGCATGAGTCATTCAAGTAGTTTCTGGATTTCTTTCAGAGGGAATTGCTCTGTGTGTGGCTATAGATCTGGTCTGTCCATGGGAAGATGTGAGTTCAGAAGATACCAATGTCACCATCCTGATCAGAACCTCAGGAATTTCAAACCTTATCATTATACATGCTTAATTTAGTGTCTCTGTTCCTACAAACTTGTGTCTTCCCAGATGTCAGCTAGGAAAATATTTATCAGAAGGCTTGAGTGGGCTAGATGTTGAGATGTGGTGATTTCTTATCCAGGAACAGGAGTGGGAAAGAATTTGGTACCAGAAATGAGATTGTGTTATAATGAAAACCTAAAACATGTAGAGTTGGCTTTAGGATTGGGTGTTGAGCAAAAACTAGAAGGCCCTTAACGATACTTTCAGTTGAAACATAGTGAGACTCAAAGAGGTTGTTGGTAAAGACGTAAGAAACAGTGGTATTAAAAGCTGAGAAGTCTCTTATTCCTGCCCTACCATGCTGGAGAAGCTCTGGGACTCTAGGTGATGGTGTCCCCTGAACTCCCAGACAACAGCCAGCGTCAACTTCAGATAAGTATATAAGCCATCATGAAATGTTCAAGAATGCTACCTCATGCAATGATATAGAGGAAAGCTTTTGAATTCAAACTTTTCTTTTGGTAACCACCCATTTTTCTATTTAGATTCATTATCTTGGATGTTTATTCTAGAAAGATAACACCTGAAAAAGATAATTTTTCTCTTGTATGTATATTTCATTTTTCTTGTCTTGACTAGAACAGCTAAAATTGTGTTAAGTAAAAGTGTGCATAACATGTTCTTTTCTTGTTCTTACATTAATAACAACATAAAGAAGCTCTATTAATAATAATAATTGCTATCATTATTATTAATATGTGCTGTGGGCACAATAATGGTATATCAAATTGTTTAAGAGCAAAGATTCAGAGGGCAGCTGTATGGATTTTTTATGTACAATATTTTATTAGTTAGAAGTGTACAGCATAGTGATTCAACATTTATATACATTACGAAGTGATCAGCATGATAAACCTAATTACCACCTGTCACCATACAAAGTTACTACAATATTTATTAACTCTATACCCTGCACGGTGCATTGCATCTTCATGTCTTATTTATTTTATAATTGAAAGTTTGTATGTTTCAATCCCCTTCGCCTATCTTGTCCATCCCCTCACCCTACTCCCTTCTGGCAACCATCAGTTTGTTCCCTGCATTTATGATTCTATTTCTGTTTTGTTTGTTCATTTGCTTTACTTTGTTTTTTAAATTCCACGTATAAGTGAAATCATATAACATATGTCTTTCTCTATCTAACCTGTTTTATTTAGCACAATATTAAGGCCATCCATGTTGTTGCAAGTGGCAAGATTTCATTCTTTTTTATGGCTGAGTTTGTATATGTGTATGTGTATACACATATATGTATATATACACACAAACCACATCATCTTTATTTATCTATCTATGAACATCTTAGGTTGCTTCTGTATCTCAATTTTTATAATTAAAACTGCAATGAACTTGGGGTACATATATCTTTTCAAATTAGTGTTTTTGCTTTTAGATAAATACTTAGAAGTAGAATTGCTGATCATATGGTATTTCTATTTCTAATTTATTTAGGAACCTCCATACTGTTTTCCATACTGATTGCAACAATTAGCATTCCCACAAACAGTGTACAAGAGTTTCCTTTTTCTCTGCATCCTCGCCAGCACTTATTTCTTGTGTTTGTAGTTTGTTTTTTTATAATAGCCATTCTAACAGGTGTGAGGTGACATCTTATTTCCCTGATGATTAGTGATTTTATGTGCATCTTTTCATGTGTCTATTATCCATCTCTATGTCTTCTGTGGAGAAACACTCAGGTACTCTGCACATTTTTTTTTAAAGTATTTGTTGTTTGGTTTTGATAATGAAATGTGTGAGCTCTTTATATATTTTGGATAGTATCCCCTTATCAGTTATACCATTTGTAAATATCTTCTTTCATTAAATAGGTTTCCTTTTCATTTTGTGGAGGGTTTCCTTCACCATGAAAAAGTTTTTAGTTTGATGTAGTCTTGATTGTTTATTTTGCTTTTGTTGTCCTTGTCTGAGGAGAAAGATTTAAAAAAATATTGTTAAGACCAACATTCATACCATACATGTTTTCTTCTAGGAGTTTTATGGTTTTCAACCTTTCATTTATGTTTTTAATTGATTTCAAGATTATTTTGATATATGGTGTAAGGAAGTAGTCCTGTTTCATCCTTTTGTGTGTAACTTTCCAGTTTTCCCAATGCCATTTATTGAAGAATCTGCCTTTCCCCTATCACATATTCTTGCCTTCTTTGTTGGAGATTACTTGGCCTTATAAGCATGGGTTTACTTCTGGGCTCTATTCTGTTTTATTGATCTATATGTCTATTTCTGTGTCAGGACCATACTGTTTTGATTACTATAGCTTTATAGTATACTTTGATATCAGGAAGCTTCATATCTCTAGCTTTGTTCTTCTTTCTCAAGATTGTCTTGGCTATTTGTGGTCTTCTTTGGTTCCACAGAATTTTTAGAACTATTTGTTCTAGTTCTGTGAAAACATACAATCAGTATGTTGATTGGAATTGCACTGAATCTATATTGTTTTGGGTAGTATGGAAATTTTAATAAAGCTGTCTGGATTTTAATCCTACCTGTGTTTCTATTGACTGTACAACTTTGGGCAAGTCATTTTACCCATCTTTAGTTTTCTCATCTATAAGATGGGGATAACAATAGTCTATTTAGCTCATTGAGTTGCTATAGGAATTAAATTAATGAGTAAAGTTGGAACACTTAGTCCATTCCTTGACCCTCACTAAATGTTATTAAGTGCCTATTATTACTGCTTACCAAGTGCATGTCCAGACTCTGCACTAATAAAGAGTCTTAATATATTGCCACACATAATATTACAACCTCTCTATGAAGTGTCCACTATCTTCCCAATATTTCAGAGGGTGAATATGCGACACCAAGGCATTAAGCAACTTTCCTAGCTGCTCAAATGTAAATAGCAGAGCAAGTTCTAGTTCATGTCTTCTCCCAATGATAAGAGTGCTACGCTTTCTGTTCCATGCCGAGTACTTTACAAAAGCAAAGAGAAATATCATACATAGTTCTTGCCCTCAAAGGTCTTTAAACTCCCAGAGTCAGTCAGGGCTGCCCGCAAAGTACTAGTCTTGCAGAATTTCTGGAGAGGAGAGAGAAGAGCAGTGATAAGGCACTGTGCTCAGTCCAAAGTGCTAAATGTTGAACGTTGAGGAAAGCAGCTGCCTTGGATTTCCCTGAAGAGCAGTGAGCTGTCCGGTGAGCTGTCCAGTGCTGAAGTTGCCGCAGACAGACGGCCCCGGTTATCTGCCTTCAGGGATCTGATATTCGACCTCAGTTTTCTTTTATTCTGAAGTCATAATGAAAGGCTGCAGTGAGGATAGCCAAAGAAATGTCTGATGTGGAAGGCTGGTTCTGCTGAATAAATTGCAGTGATTAAGGAATGAGTACTTTTGGAGACCTCTAAAATAACTTTTCCATTTTAATGGTACTTTATTTCAAAGTCACTCTCTTCAACTTTAACCTTCCTTATGTCATTCAATTTAACATTTTCGACGGTTTCCTTGATGGCCTCATAGGTAAGAACAATAATATTTTCTGAAGTGGAAATCCAAGTTAAATTCAAGTCATCATCCAAGTTTACTTTCCCATCTAGACCTTCTTGTCATTGATATTGTCATTCATCTTACTATGCATGCTTAGCACTTTTTGACCAGCTCCTTTCAAAATAATCACTAGGTTCTAGTGATTTTGCTCTCATTTCTTCTTTTTGTTTTAATTACAGCTATGTACTTCACACCCATATAAACATGCATTAAGATTATAACTTTTTTAATGAAATTCCTTCCTTTCAAATCCTTCTTACGCAGTATGAAAATATTATTCATTCAAAAATACTCATTAGTCAGGAAAGGGAAAAATAGTAACATCGCCACATACATCATGTGGCTACAGTGACCCCATCATATGATGTGACTGGAAGGGCCTTCACCCTAGTCTCATTATGAGAAAAAAAAAATCAGACCCAGACTGGAAGAAATTCTACAGAATACTTGGCTAGCACTCCTTATCACTGCCAAAGTCATAAAAAGCAAGAAAAGATTGAGAAACTATCACAGACCAGAGGGAACTCAGGAGTTATAGCAATCAAATACATATGTACATTGGGCTTGATCTTGGAATAGCAAGAGGGCATTAGTGGAAAAACTACTGAAATCCAAATAGAGTCCGGAGTATAGTTCGGATATGTTGACAATGTTGACATTCATCCCAAAATGTCAACAGTGTCAAGATTGGTAGGAATGTACCAATGTTGATTTCTTAGTTTTGACAAATATACCATGTAATCAAAGATGATGATGGGGAGAACATGGTGAGAGGTGTATGAAAACACTCTATTACCTTTATAACTTTTTTTGCAAATTTAAAGTCATTCCACATAAAGTTTATTTTAAAATGTCCTTTGCACAAAACCTTCCAACAGAACCCCATCATTTAAGTGCACGTATATGATCCTGCTGTTCATGGCCAACTATTGCCCAAGACTGTTAAGAGTGTGGTGATTTGTTACAGCAGCAGTAGAAAGCCTATTTATCCTTCCGTTCTGGTACAAGGACTTCCTGTTTACTCTGAATCTGTCAAATATGACAAACACATTTCACAAAGATTCATGCTAGTGTTATTTTGTCTATTCTAATTCCCCTTCTCTTGACTGAGCTATCTTTTTACAAATTCAAATAATGAAATACATTCTTTCTTTTTGGTCTAATGCAAGTTTTTCCTTCTTGCTTTTACTGTCTGCCACTCATTTGGTATATGGACTAGATTACTTTGTATTATTTTGTTCCATACGAATATGTAATTTATCCAGATGGGTTATGAGTCTTTTGAGAGTTATGGTCTTGCCCTATCTATTTCATACACATATGTATGTATATATTTTCAGGATCCTTCTGTAGCATTTGAAACTTTTCATGATCTTGACTGCCTGTCCACCTTCTAGACTTCTCATCCATCATTCCCTGATACATACCTTAAGTTTCAATTTATGCTTAGTAAATATTTGGTGTATATGAAAGTCCAGTGTCTTTAGCATAGTTGTTAAATAGCATGATGATAATGATGGTGGTGGTGATTATGAGGGAGGAAGAGAAAGAGGAGGCGAAGGAGGAAAGAAGGGGGGAGAAGGGGAGGAAAAACAGAAAGGAGAGAGGTAAGGGAAGGATCAGAATAGGTTAGATTAAAAAAAAGAAAAAGAAAAAGGAAAAAAAAAACATTTTAGACCATGGCAAGCATTATTCTAAAATAACAATTTTCTATATGGTTAATTCCACCTCCCCCTCCCGCAGGGATATCTGGATGTTTGGAGACATTTTAATTGCCACAGGAAAGTAGGAGAATTACAACTACCATCTAGGGAACAGAGGCCAGAGATGCTGCTAAATACACTATGAAATACAGGACAGCCTCCATAACAAACAAGTATTCATCCCAAAATGTCAACAGTGTCAAGATTGGGAAACCTTGTTCTACATCATACTGACCAGCTATGCATAGGGCACAGTGCATTCCTGCCTTGCTTCAGAATGTAAGCTAGAACTTGTATAATTGAACAATCCACAAGCTCAGTCCTTAGGAGTGCTGTATAACACATGAACAACAATTTTCATTCTATACCTATGCTGATGTCCCTGGCATGTCTAGATATGTTATCTGCCAGTGTCTGAAATTGATATATTTTCTTGAGCAATAAATTAGCATATGATTTTTTCTTAAAGCAGCTAACCCTAAAGTTGAGTTTATGCCTACAGATGCTAAAAAATGAATTGTCAGCAAGGTCATTGTCTAATTAACAGGTAACAGGAACATCTACTTAGCATTCCTACGCATCCATAAAGACCAGTCCTCATTTACAGATGTTCACATTCAGTCCTAATAATATTTACCTTGTCAAGCTATGACAATTTCTGAAAAGTTATTTTGCATATCTTTGGGCATTTAAGCCTCTGAGGAAACATTCCAGCCCAGTGAAGGGTCCATTTGCCAGATACCACTTCACCAGAGAGAAGGTAAAGTTTGCCAAACACTGTATTTCTCTCAAAATTTTCTAAATAAATAATTTCTCCTGAACCTTCTCAGACATTAATGTACCGCTTTTCAAGCTGCTAGAAAGTGAAGGCAACTAAACAAGAGAAATTTGGTTAGAGGGGAAAAAATGTAGCTTTCAGGATCAGAAGCTGCTAAACTACTTTCACATCAGAAGTTCAATTTAATCTGAAAGGAAAACAAATCCATCAATGTCTATTCAACTTGCCCACAAACCTGAGGGACATTCAGCTTCCCCCCTAGTAGAATCCGTGTGTTAGTTGTTATTTCGGTCCTTCTGTTCCTGAAACACTTACTTTAAGGTATACCATGTAATCAAATTTGCATTCTTTTTCTAGGTCTGCATATGGAGCATTTTTGAAATGGTCCTCAAAATTTTGCCTGCAGTTAAAATGTTTTTAAAACAGGAGAGTGATTTTTTTTTTTTCTTCCTACAACTTGATGACATTCAGTAATATCAAGGAATCAGGCCAGTGTTCTTAACTGGATTATAAGGAGTTTATCTGCTTCTGATTCAATGGCCCTCCCTTTCCATTATAGGCTGCTGCAGCCTCCGCCCTGGAGAAGTCCCTCATCAATGCCAGCCATGCTCAGGGGATAACAGTTTCCAGGAAGAAGTAATTTTAGTGTTGCTTCACACAGACACCAACGTTAACAGCCAAGCCAACTTGAATTTCCCTATTTCCATTACAGATATAAAGCTAACATAGGAGCAGAGCTTGGAAATTTCCATATAACAAAGAAATCTAGGCCAACCTTTGGGTGAGCACCACATTGTTTGACTTTACTCCAGTGGAGAGAAGCAACCTCCATCAGTCAAACAGCAAACCTCCTAGGTACCACACACTGATGGGCACTTTTAACCACTTTCTACAGATGAAGAAGCTGAAATGCAGAGGGTTTCAGTAACTTCACCAATGCTACCCAGACAGTAGGAAGAGTTAATATTTGTTAAAAGCCCTTGATTTATTTCCATTACCATACTTGATAACCACTAAGGGGGTGAGTCCTAACACTTAGCAGCAAGAGCACTTACACCAGCATCAAGAATAGAGAAACATGAACCTGATTTCTAAATGCAAGTGATCCAAGGGTATGAAGCATTTTGTTTTTGTTTGCTTGTGGGTCTGTTGCTTCTGTGATTATGCTCATCAGTGATTATGGAGACTATAGATGTCCCATGGGGTAGGGGCTCTGCTGTCAGCCAAACCTGCCCCAGACCTTGGCTCTTGATTCACCCTATGGCTAGAGTAGTCTTGAATGGGTGATTAACCTTCCCAAAGCTCATTTCCTTCATTCGCCAGTTGATGGTAATAATTCTGGTTATGCATAGTGTTTGAAAATGTTAAAACAAATAAGGCTCTGTGTGCTTCTTTGTCGGGGACGGTGCATGATCCACCCCTCCCAAGCCACCAGAAAACTTTGGTGGAGGTTCCTGTGAATGTGAACGAAAGTCCCTCGGCCTTTCCCCCACCTAGAATCCGGAAAGCCACATACCCTGTGGGTCAGGGCAATATGTCTTTTGTGTGCCTATTCAAGACCTATAGTTCCATTTAATCCTCCTCCCGGTAATCATATCTCTGTATCTCTTATCTGTATTTCTTGATCCCTGTGCCTCAATGGTCTCAACTTCTGTGAGTTTAAGTTTTTACCCTGCAGTAACAATACTAATCCTGTCTCTAGGGCGGGTGCAAAAGCAGTTAAAGATTTAACTGCACCTCCCAACTTCCTCACTTGGGAATAATAAAAGACTGGGGCCCTTGACAGTCAAGAGAGACAAAGGCAGAGCAAAAGGTAGAGTAAAAGGCAGAGGCAGCAAGAGAGCCTGTGAGGAGAGAGCAAGAGAGCCGGCAAATAGCAAGAGAGACAGAAGAAGAGACAGAAGCAAAGCAAGAGGGCCAAAGTCAGAGCTAGAGAGCTAGAGCTAGAAAGCCAATGCTAAAAAGCCAGAGCGTGAGCCTGAGCCTGCTTCATAGGTCTCTTCTGAGTGATTTTGGGTCTGTCAGCTTGCATCAGATTTCCGTGTCCGTATCATTATTTCACCCATCAGACATCCATGGTTCGGGACCCACATCTCTGCTGAGGCTGGTCCCCGGTGGTAATACTTCTTTTTTATTTTTTTTAATATTTTATTTATTTATTTGACAGAGAGAGATCACAAGTAGGCAGAGAGAGAGGAGGAAGCAGGCACGGCTTCGATCCCAGGACCCTGAGATCATTACCTGAGCCAAAAGCAGAGGCTTTAACCCACTGAGCCACACAGGCATCCAATACTCTGTGTGCTTCTTGAATAGTATCAAGAATATAGAAGATGTTCCTAAATGTCACCTCAACATTGCACTCAGAGCCATGTCCCTTCATTCTCCATATAATAGGCAGAGACTGGAAAGCTCAGCCAGACCATTACGAGTCCAGAGACCCAGCAGAATCAGTTACCATAGCTGGCAAAGCCTTCTTTAGAAGCCCTTGCAAGGGGGCGCCTGGGTGGCTCAGTGGTTAACCATCTGTCTTCAACTCAGGTCATGATCCCAGAGTCCAGGGATTGAGTCCTGAGCCCCACATCGGTCTCCCACCTCAGCAAGAAGCCTGCTTCTTCCTCTCTCACTCCCCCTGCTTGTGTTCTCTCTCTAGCTGTGTTTTTATCTGTCAAATAAATAAATAAATAAATAAATAAATAAATAAATAAATCTTTGGAAAAAGAAGAAGAAGAAACAGAAGCCCCAGTAAGCTCACCCAATTCTCATTTTAACTCTATGCCTCCTTTCAGGAATTGTTAGGAACGTCAAAAACACAAGCACAGAATTAAGAAGATGAACAAATGCACTGTTACTGGAGATTATGCAGAATGTTGGCAAAGGAGCCAAAATAGGACGAGACATCCTTCTGCATTGTGCAGCAGCTGTGGCTCATGTTTTCTCCTCTATTAAAAGCCAGACTCTGTGGCTTTCTTGCAGGATTAATAGAACTTCAGCAAACCTCTGATGGATCTGACTTTTAGAATACTGCAGCGGGGTCGGTGCTCATGTCCTGTCCCTCCCTGCTGACATTTATTTCAGATGGCAGCCAAGTGCATGAAGGGTCTGGCTAAGAGTATCTATGACTCCACCTCCTAAAGCTCTGCTCCTGTGAGTTTTCTCAGAGACCCAGAACACTTGCCAAAATAGCTCCTTCTTTTCTGGCTAGTAGATTGTACCAAGTCTTTTTTTTTTTTTTTTTTTTTTTTTTTTAAGATATGTTTATTTGAGAGAGAGAATGAGAACATGAGCACAGAGGAGGAGAAAGAAGCAGAATTCTGCTGAGCAGGGAGACTGACAAGGGGCTCAATTCCAGACCCTGAGATGATGACCTGAGCCCAAGGCAGATGCTTAACTGGCTGAGCCACCAAGTCTTCTGAGTGAGTCTACACTGTGGTAAGTAGTCTTTACGTGGCTCCAGTGATCCCCACCTCCTAGAATTTGTGCTTTCACCTACTCCCCTTCCTTTGATGGTGAGCCAGACTCACTGAGTTGCTTCTACTTAATAAAATATGGCAGAAGTTATAGGATGTCATAGCTGAGATTGGGTGACAGAATGACCTTGGCTTTGTCTATGAGCTTCCTCTCTCTCTCTCTCTCCCTCTGGTTCTGATAGAAGCTACTACAATGTGTGAGCTGCCCTATGCAGTGACCCAGAGGGAAGGAACTGAGGACCTCAGTCCAGCAACACACAATGAACTGAATCCTCCACAACCTTGTGAGTAATCTTTGCAAGCAGATCTTCTTCTCAAGTGAGGATCTCCAATGAAACCACAGTGCCCACTGATACCTTGAGAGCACCCTTGTGAGGGCCCTCTGGTCTTAGGTACCTCAGACAGCCATGCCCACCTTCCTGACCCACAAAAACTGTGACAGAATAATGTTCTTATTTCAAACCATTAGGCCCCCCAAGGCTAACTAATACCTAACGGTAGCAGACAAGTCACCTGTGAGCATGACTTTCATTTGCTAACCAAGAGCCTGCATCTAGCTCGGTCCTTTACTGAGTTCTCATACTTGTGGCCACCAGCTACCTAATCATTCCAAGGATGAATGGCCAGGGACCAGCCCTTATGGCCCAAAGGCCCCTGAAATTACCCAAACTAGCCAGTTCTAATCCTGTGTATTCTGCTGTGCCCAGTCGTTCCTGTGAAAGCCACAATAAAGTCTCCTGTCCACACTTTCCCCTTAGTCCCTTTACCTTCCCTGACAAACCTTGGGGTTCCCCCTCATGGCCCTGCATGGCCCGCATGGCATTCCCTTCCTCCTTGAAACTGTCATCAGCAAACTATCTTTCTAATGGCAAAGATACTGGGCCTCACCACATCTGAAAAATAATAAAATTATTTAAAAAATACATCCTAAAACATGCCTGATTGCCAAAGTAACTGGGAATTCTGTCCTAGCAGTAAGGTTAAAATCACTGTAGAGAGGGACGCCTGAGTGGCTCAGTCAGTTAGGCGTCCAACTCTTTTGGTTTCAACTGAGGTCAGAATTTCTGAGTCGTGAGATTGAGCACCTTGTCTGGCTTGGTATTTGGGCTTAGAATTCTCTCTCTCTCCCTCTCCTTCTGCTCCTACCTCCATCCCCCACTAGCTCACTATCTCCTTCTCAAATAAATAAATGAAATCTTTAAAAAATTTTTTTTAAATAAAATTATTGCAGAGAAAGAGACCATACTTCCTGTGCACACTTAACTTATCCTGGAAACAGTTCTTATCTGGGGATACCTTGCAGGCATGGTTAGGGATGAGGGGAGACAAAAAGAAAGAAGGCTTGGGAAGGGAGTGACATAGGCATGAAAAGCAAGTGCCTACCTTACAAAGTCTTGGACATATGAAAGAAAGGGAAAGGAAATCACATTTACCAGGCACCTAGTACCTGTTGCCATATATCGTACTAGAAGTTTTCAGTTATGTTAATTAATCCCCATAAAAATCTTGAGAGGCAGGTACCGTATTAGTACTATTGCCTTGTTGCAGAAATTAAACTAGGAATCTAAGAATTTAGATAACCTGCTCATGTTTACAAAGATAAGCAGAGGACACTAATGATCTCTCTGGTTTCAAAATCTATGCTTTTCCTTTCACCCCGCTGAGGTGTAGGGGTGCTAACAAGATGTTAGCAGCTATTAATAAGGTTAAATCCAAGTTTTGGTCTCTTCTGATATTCTTTGTTTTCTAAAATGAGCTCTTACTTATTCTTCTACTTCTGAGTTTATGGGGGGTCTCTTATCCTGAAGAAATCAAACACATCTCTGCATCTCATTCTGACTATACACCTTATTAGAACCTTCTCTTCATGAACAGAGCTGATCTCGTACACCATGCTATTTAATTCACCGACCCAGTTAGACTGGGAACTGTCTTAAAAGGAAGTTTCTTTTGACATATTGCATCTGAGTGATTGATTGGCTTCTTCATTGGCGATGCTGCCACCACACTCCTTCTTGACTTAGATAAAACTAAGTGGTTCAACGTAAAACCACTTCTTGTAGTCAGCCCACAAAACTACCCTCATTTGAAGGGGTCACCTTGCCCTATTGGGTAATGTAAATTTATTTAGCAGGGAATGGGTTTTCTAGATTCAGGCTAATTGACAGGGGTCTAACTATAATAAAGTTTGATATACAAGAACACAGAAAGGATTTGAATACAAAAACAATGTAATAATCTGCATACATTAATCCTTTGACCCATCTGGTCTTGTTGTTTAGGTATATCTCCATCTTAGTGGGGATACCACTAAGATTACCATGTTTACCTTCACTTTCCTCCTAAAATGTACAATGGTCATATTTCATAGACTTCTTTCTAGGAATGAATATCATAAAGCACCAGCAATGTAGCTTCCTGGAGTGATCGTCTTCCACAGTTATTAGTAGAATGATCCATGAAATTGGGCCACCGATCTTCAAGTCCTGACTCTGCCACTCATTAACTATTTGTCTTTGGGCAAGTTTCTTAACCATTCTGTGTTTTTTCTACTTTGATTTCCCCATAAATAAAATGGGGGAGATATAGTAACAGTTTTATAGAATTGTTATATGATAAAAAGAGTTAATGTATGTGAAGAAGTTGGACCTGCACTGGTTATGTAACATATAAAATGTAACACATAATATGCAACATATTGCATTTTTGATTGACATATAATTCATATAACATAAAATTCATTGAGCTTTTTTCAAAATATTTCCATCAGCTCCAATAGAAATCCCTGCATGTTACTAATCACCCACAATTCTCCTTACCCTTCATCCCCTGGTAACAAATAATCTACTTTCTGTGTATGGATTTGCCTAAGAGGACATTCGTATCAATCGAGTAATACAACAAGTGACTTTACTGTCTAGTTTCTTTACTTGAGCATAAAGTTTTCAAGGTCCAACCATACTGTAGCAAGAATCAATATTTCATTCCTTTTTATGACTAATATTCTACTGTATGTACATACCTCATTGTTTACCTATTCATCAGTTAATAGACATTGGTCTGCTTCCATTTTTTGGCTATTCTTTCTCTTTTGAACAACCTTGACACTATTATTGAAATATTAATTGACCATAGACATATGGGTATATTTCTGGACTCTCAAATCTATTCATTAATCCACATATCTACTTTTCTGCTGCTACAACATCCTCTTAATTACTTAGCTCTGTACTAAGTTTTAAAGTCAGAATTTTAAGTCCTCCAACTTTGTTCTTTTTCAAAATTATACCTAGCTAAAGACCCATGTATTTCCATATGATTTTAGAATCATTCTGTCCACTTTTGCACATACAGTAGCAAGAATTCTCATAGAAACAATATCTATAGATCAATTCCAGGAGTATCATCATACTATATATTTTTATAATTATAATTTTCAATATACAAGTTTTACACTTATTTTGTTGAATTTATTTATAAATAATGTATGCCTTTTGATGCTATTGTAAATGGAATTGTTCTCTTTATTTCATTTGCAGGTTATTCATTGCTAGTGTAGAGGACTACAACTGGCTTGGGGATTTTTGTTGTTGTTGTTTTAAGTTTTTGACTTGGGGATTTTTGTTGTTGTTTTAAGTTTTCATGTAAATTCTAGTTAACATATGGTGTAATATTAGTTTCAGGAACAGAATTTAAGGATTCACCACTTACATATAACACCCAGTACTCATCACAAGTGCCTTCCTTAAGGCCCACCACCCATTTAGCCCATCCCCCTAAAACTGGTTTCTGAATATTGATTATCCTATGACTTTGTTGAACTCACTGTTAGCACTAGTAGTTCTGTATGTGTGTCTGTGTGTGTATATTCTTTAGAGTTTTCTATGTATAAGATCATGTCTCTGAAAAGAATAGATGATTCTAATTCTTTCTTTCCAACATGGTGCATTTTTTTTTCCATTTCTTAACAAATTTTCATGGTTGGAACCTCCAGAATAATGTTAAATAGAAGTAGTGAGAGTGGAAATCCTTGTCTTAATCTTGATCTTAGAGAGAAAGGTTTCATTCTTTAAGCCATTGCATATGATGTTGGCTATGGGTTTTTCATAGATGCCTTTAGTCAGTTTGAAGAATTCCCTTATTCTCCTAGTTTGCTAAGTGTTTCAGTTATTAAGTGGTACTGGATTTTATCACATTTTTTATTAAAAATTGTTTTCTAATTTCCCTTAGAATTTCTTTTTAGCTCATTAGTTATTTAAGAATGTATTGTTTAATTTTCATACATTATAAATTTTTCAAATCTCCCTCTGTTATTGATTTCCTTTTTTTATTTAAATTCAATTAGCCAGCATATAGTACATAATTAGTTTCAGATGTAGTGTTCAATAATTCATCAGTAGTGTGTAAGACCCAGTGCTCATTGCATCACATGCCGTCCTTAATGCCCATCACCCAATTACCCCATCCCTTCACCCACCCACCCACCCCTCGGTTGTTTCCCATAATTAAGAATCTCTCATGGTTTTTCTCCCTTTCTGATGACTTCCCATTCAATTTTCCCTCCCTTTCCCTATGATCCTCTGCACTATTTCATATATTCCACATATGAGGGAAATCATATGATAATTATCTTTCTCTGGTTGACTTATTTTGTTCAGCATAATACCCTCTTGTTCCATCCACATCATTGCAAATGGCAAGATTTCACTTTTTTTTTTTTGATGGTTCTTTATCTATTCATCTGTCAGTGGACATCTGGGCTCCTTCCACAGTTTTGGATATTGTAGACATTGCTGTTATAAGCATAGGGATGCAGATGCCCCTTTAGATCACTACATTTGTATCGTTGGGATGAATACTCAGTAGTGCAATTGGCTTGTAGGTTAGCTCTATTTTCAACTTTTTGAGGAGCCTCCGTACTGTTTTCTAGAGTGGCTGCGCCAGCTTGCATTCCCACCAACAATGTAAGAGGATTCCCCTTTCTCCTCATCCTCACCAACATCTGTCATTCCCTGACTTGTTAATTTCAGTCATTCTGACTGGCGTGAGGTGGTATCTCACTGTGGTTTTGATTTCTGTTTCTCTGGAATCTCCTTCTGTTATTGATTTCTAATTTCATTCTATCATATTCAGAGAACACATTTTGTAGGCTGCTGACCATTTTAAATTTATTAAGACAAAAGCCAAATATAGGGTCTATTTCATAGAATGTTCAATGTTCACTTGAGAAGAATGGTATTCAGCTGTTAGAAGGTACAGTGTTGAATAGATGTCTGTTAGGTCTGCCTGGTTTATAATATTGGTCAAATCCACTTTCTCTAGCTGGCCATCCACCTAATTACCCCATACATGATTGGAAGTAGGTTGGTGAAGTCCTCAGCTGTTACTACTGAATTGCCTATTTCTCCTTTCAATTCTGTCAGCTTTCTTCATGTATT
Organism: Spilogale gracilis; assembly: GCA_004023965.1. Classification (NCBI taxonomy): domain Eukaryota; kingdom Metazoa; phylum Chordata; class Mammalia; order Carnivora; family Mephitidae; genus Spilogale; species Spilogale gracilis. The sequence continues at coordinate 671,232 of PITA01000003.1, forward strand.
TTTGAGCTCTAATGCTAAGTTTACATGTGTTATACTTGTTACATCTTGATGTATTAACCTTTTTTATTAATATATAATGTATTCCTTTGCCTCTAGTAATACTTTTGGTTTTAAAGTCTAGTTTGCATGCAATCATTAAAGCCACTCAGTTCTCTTTTCATCACTATTTTCTCATCTTTTACTTTCAACCCATATATTTTGTTGACATCAAAGTGAGTCTTGTCAAGATAGCATATAGTTGGATCATGTTTTTATCTACTTGTTTAATTTCTACATTTTCATTGTAGAGTTTAGTTCATTTATACTAATGTCATCACTAGTTAGGAAGTACTTACTTCTGCTCTTTTGTTATTTTTTTCTATAGATTTTATGTTTTTTTTGTTATTGTTTTCCAATCCCTCCATTATTGCCTTCTTCTGTGTGAAATTTTATTTGTTTATGTTTTTTTAAGGTTTTTTTCTCTTTCTTTTATTCTTTTTTTTTTTTTTTTTTTTTTAATTGAAGTAACCTCTACACCCAACGAGGGGCTCAAACTCACAACTCCAAGATCAAGAATCACATGCTCTGGGACACCTGGGTAGCTTAGTCACTTACGCATCTGCCTTCAGCACAGGGCATGATCCCAGGGATCAAGATCCTCATTGGGGTCCTCGCTAGGTGGAGCCTGCTTCCCTCTCTGCCCACCGCTCCCACTGCTTGTGCTCTCTCTCTCTGACAAATAAATAAAATGTTTTGTCAAAAAAGTCTCATGCTCCTCCAATTGAGACAGCTAGGTGCCCCTTGTGTTAAATTTTAAATTTTAACTCATTAGTTTATCATTTTAAAAATTGTTTTTATTACGTTACGTTAGTTTTTGATGTAGTGTTCCATGATTCATTATTTGCATATAAAACACCCAGTGCTCATCACAGCACATGCCCACCTTAATACTAATCACCAGGCTAACCCATCCCCCTACCTCCCTCCCCTCTGAAACCCTCAGATTGTTTCCTGGAGTCTACAGCCTCTTGTGGTTTTTCCCCCCTTCTGATTTCCCCCCTTTCAGCTTTCCCTTCCTTCCCTTAATATACTCTGCACTATTCCTTAGAGTCACATATGAGTGAAACTATATGATAATTGTCTTTCTCTATATTAGTGTATCATTTTAATTCTTTTATTTCATTTTCTATATAAAATAACATCTAGTTATTTTCTTGGTGGTTGTCCTGGGGATTACAGCTAACATCTTAGTTTATAGTAATCTATTTCAGATTAATTCCAGCTTAATTTCAATAATATATCTCTTTATTAATATTCTCTATTTGGCAGACATTGTTCTTATATATTTTTTTTATTTTTTAAAAATATAGTTTCTGTTAATTCCTTGCAGTTATTTAAAATCCCTGAATTTTCTTTTTAGTATTTAGCATATTGTTTTAATTTTTTTTAAGATTCTATTTATTTATTTGACAGAGAGAAACACAGCTAGAGAGGGAACACAAGCAGAGAGACTGAGAGAGGGAGAATCAGGCTTCCCGACGAGCAGGGAGCCCGATGTGGGGCTCGATCCCAGGTCTCCAGGATCATGGCCTGAGCTGAAGGCAGTCGCTTAACCAACTGAGCTACCCAGATGCCCCTGTTTTAATTTTTAAGATAACTTTGCAGTAGTATAATTATCCCCATTTTACACAACAAAACTGAGATTTGGAGATGTTCAATATCTCATTGACCTGGAATTACTCATCAGTCTGTTTATCTCCAAAGTGTTTCTATAATACTGCTTTTTAAAAGTTTTTATTTAAATTCCAGTTAGTTGGGGCACCTAGGTGGCTCAGTGGCTAAGCCTCTGCCTTCAGCTCAGGTCATGATCCCAGAGTCCCTGGATTGAGCCCTGATTTAAATTCTTTGTCTAGAAAGTACCACATTTGGTCTCCCTCAAGGACAGTTTCTATACACTGTTTCGTTTTTTTGTTTTTGTTTTATTTATTTGTTTCTCCTGTGTATGGTCCATAGTTTCTCATGCATTTGCTCCTCTCATAATTTTTTTGTTGAAAACTGTGGGCATTTTGAAAATTATAATGTGGCAACTCTGAAAAGTAGATCACATGCCCCTCCCCAAGTGTGTTTTGTTAGTTTATTTTTTGTATATCTTTTATGAATTCTGTATTCCTTCTCAAGTAGGCTGTTGGTCTCTGACCTATTCCCTCAGAGGTTAGCTAATTGAGCAGAGATTTCCTTAAGTACCAAAACAAACAAAAACAAAGCCGCCCCAAATCCCTTTCAGTCTTTTTCAAAAGGGTTCTGAGTCCATTCAGGAGCATTTCCTTAAGACTCATCCAGGGGCTTATACACCTATAGCTTAGCCTGGTCTACACAGAGATTTAAGATCCGCAAGAGGCCAGAATATAAGACTTTCCCGGCACTTTCCAGAGCTTTTGCACAGCCCTCCACACACAGAATCCCCTAAATTCCCAGGAATGTGTCAAAGTTTTTACAGTACCCATAGCTGTGTCATTCCCTAGTGTCTCCCTACCAGCTCTTTGGTTGGTCTATTGTTTGTGCCGACTTTTATCTATTGCTTCAGGCAGCAGCCACTAAAACATTGGCCTGTAATTGTTTTCAGCAAACACTCCCTAGGCAGTGGCTCCGCACTGAACAAGTTCTGAGTCGGATGAAATAAAGAAAAGTCTTCAAGCCAGTTTTCCAGGGAGCCACCAAACAGTTCACATTGCTGCAAGCCTTTGGTTGATTTCCAGAGATCAAAAAAAAAAAAAAAAAAAAAAAAAGTTGATTTTGAGAGTTTTTGCCAGTTTTTTCATTGCTTTTATGGAAGCACAGATTTTCAGAGTTCCTTACCTTGCCATTTTCATTGATATTGCTTCAGTATATGATATTTATGTGATTGTCATTCTTAGTGTTAGTATTTTTCCTTTCCTTTAGAGTATGAAGTCTCCCAGGTGAGAAGATTTGAGGTGAGATGCATGAACTAATTCATAACAATCTCATACTCTAAGACACGGGGCTGAACTGAACATGTGGTAGTCTCCAAACTGGTCCACACTCAGCCTTTTGTTTCTCATTTATGTGACATAAATCATGTGTCACACAATTTTCCCAACTAAATAAAGAAACAGGGGGCACCTGGGTGGCTCAGTTGGTTAAGCGACTGCCTTCAGCTCAGGTCATGATCCCAGAGACCCAGGATCGAGTCCCACATCGGGCTCCCTGCTCGGTGGGAAGCCTGCTTCTCCCTCTCTCACTCTCCCTACTTGTGTTCCCTCTCTGGCTGTGTTTCTGTCTGTCAAATAAATAAAATCTTAAAAAAAAGAAAAGAAAAGAAAAAAGAAACAGTCTGAACTGGGACTCATTTTTTTGGTATGGGTTGGTTAATAGTTTCTCCTCAACTTAAAGAAATTATAGTGGTCCCCTTGTGATGACTCATTCTCCAGGTACTTCACTCAGAGCAATGGGACTGTGCAGCGTATCCAGAGGGAACCTGAGTACGTAACACAATAGTTAGTAAGGAGTGATACTTAATTAGAGCCAAGCCACCTGCCTGTAATCCTGGAACATTTTTTGGTACGTATTGGTGAAATACAAGATACCTGACTTCTAACAGTACGTATTAGCTTTGTTTATCTTGGTACTTATATAAGTGGACTCTCACAGTTTGTTCTTTTCTGTCTCATTTATTTTGTTTCAAATAAGGTTTGGGGGATTCATCCATGCTTTTGCACAAAGTTATGGTTTGTTGGTAAAATAAGCTGTATAGTATTCATTTGTTTAAAAATGTCACATTTGAGGGGCGCCTGGGTGGCTCAGACGTTAAGTGGCTGCCTTCTGCTCAGGTCATGATCCCGGAGTCCCAGGATTGAACCCTGCATCAGTCTCCCTGCTTGGCGGGAAGTCTGCTTCTCCCTCTCTCACTCCCCCTGCTTGTGTTCCCTCTCTGGCTGTGTTTCTCTCTGTCAAATAAATAAATAAAATCTTAAAAAAAAAAGTCGCATTTGGATTTTCCGGTTTGATCCAATTATGAGTTAGGCTGTTCTACCCATTTTAAAAAAAGTTGTTTTTCTTTTTTTAATAAACATACACACTACTTTACCTTAGATATATATTCAAGAGTGGAACTGCTTTGTCTGAGGGATGGATATGTTTAGATAGTTTTTCTAAGTGATTTATTTTACTTTCAGTTTTCCACTGTCAATATTTGAAAATTCCAGTTGTCCTCACATGAAGTATCTTTGGGATTTTTCTTGTAGCCATCTGCTGGGTAGACAAAGTTGTCTTCTCTCTTATTTCAACTTGCATGTCTTTGATTCCCAATGAGAATGAGCACCTTTTCATACACCTATTGATCTTCTGAGTATTTTCTTTTCCAAAGGGTCATTTCAAGAGTTTTGCCCAGTTTTCTATTTGATTATTTTTTTAAAGATTTTCTTTATTATTTTTTTTTTTTTGAGAGAGAAAGAGAGATTGGCAACACAAGCAGGGCAAGGGGCAGAAGGAGAGGGAGAAGCAGGATCCCCACTGAGCATGGACCCTGATGGAGGACTCAGTCCTCAGCCCTGGGATCATGACCTGAGACGAAGGCAGATGCTTGACTGAGCCACCCAGGCATCCCTCTATTTATCTATTTTCTTATTGATCTGTAAGAAATTTTTATATATTCTTAAAGGAGTTCCTTGTTGGTTATATGTATTGCTAATACTTTTCTCACTGTAAAGTTTGCTTTTCTTACACTTTCAATACTATCTATGATACAAAGACACTCTTAAACTTAATATAGTGAATTTCTAAATATACATTTTATTGGTGGATATTAACATCTTATTTAAGAAAGATTTGCCCACCTTATTATCATGAAGATGATATCTTTTAGAAGTTTCATCATCTAGGGGCACCTGGATGGCTCCGTCAGTTAAGCATCTGCCTTCGGCTCTGGTCATGATCCCAGGGTCCTGGGATCGGGCACTGCATCAGGATCCCTGCTCAGTGGGGAACCTGCTTCTCCCTCTGGCTCTGTCCCTCCCTTCTTCTGGTGCTCTCTACCTTTCTGTCAAATAAATAAATAAAATCTTTTAAAAAAAGTTTTATCATCTAATATTTTAAATGTAAATTTTTAATCCATTTTTTTAAGATTTTATTTATTTATTTGACAGAAAGAAACACAGCCAGAGAGGGAACACAAGCAAGGGGAGTGAGAGAGGGAGAAGCAGGCTTCCCGCTGAGCAGGGAGCCCAATGTGGGGCTCAATCCCAGGACTCCAGGATCATGACCTGAGCCAAAGGCAGTCACTTAACCAACTGAGACACCTACGTGCCCCCTATCTATTGTTCTTGTGTAAGATATAAGAGAGGTAGGAGTGAATGGTTTTTTTTTTTTCACAAATGGATAGCCAACAGATCTAATACCACTCATCGAAAATTCTGCCATTTTTCTCTATTCTACACTGTCACCTTTAGCATAAAAATCATGGTGTGTAGGGGCACCTGGCTCAGTTGATTGAGCATCCAACTCTTAATTTTGGCTCAGGTCATGATCTCAGGGTCATGGGATTGAGCCCTTTGTTGGGCTTTGTGCTCAGAGCAGAGTCTGCTTGTCCCTATACCTCTGCTCCTCCTCAAACTCCACTTATGCTCTCTCTCTGTCTCTCTTTTTCTCTGTCTTAAATGTAAAAATAGCAACTTTCAAAAAAAAATCAGTATCTGTAGATGTGTGGGTTTGTTTCTGAGCACCCTTTTCTGTTCAGTTGGTCTGCTTTCTATCCTTTACAAATACCACAAAATTTTAATTATTATACATTTTTAATAAGATATTTGATAGTGACTGCTTTTTCAAGATTGTCTTGGATATGTTTGGTTAGTGTAATTCCATATGAATTTTGTATTTAGCTTGTCAATATTTACCAAAAACAATATCTGGGGTTTTGATTCGTATTGTTTTGAATTTATGCAGGAATTGAAGGGAATTAATATCTTTATTTAAACTTGCAATCCATTAACATGGTATATCCCGCCATTTATTTAAATATTTTTAATTTGCCTAAATAATATCTTATAGATTGCTAGTATATAAATCTCAAACTTTTTTTTTCCATTTACTTCTACAAAATAGATGTTGTTTAAGGAAATTACAAATGTCCCTAATTGTTTTAATTTCTATCTCTATTGGTGATATATAAAATGTAAAGTAGATTTGGGAACTATTTCCTGTTTTCAGTTCTCTGGGGGAGTTTATGTTTGATAGCTGCTATTTTTATTGAAAAATTTAGAAAAGTTTCACTTATGGTCATCTGGGCTGAAAATTATGAATTAAATTATTTCTGGGTCTTGGACTTTTCAGGTATTTCTGTTTGTTCTTGTTTCAGATGTTATACATTGTGCTTTTAAGGAATTTGTCAATTTCAACTAAATTTTTAATCTGTAGCATTCAATTGATTTTTAGTGTTCTCTAATTACGTATGCAGGATATTGGTAATTTGTGCCATCTCAATTTTCTTCTTGACTATTCCTACCAGCACTGTGCCAGTTGTATTAATCTCTTCACAATACCATTGTCAGTTCTGGGGCATTCTCTCTATTGATGCTGAGTTCCTTTTTTAATTCATTTTTCATCTTTAGAACTTCCTTTCTTCTATTTTCTTTGGTTTTAACTTTTGTATTTTAGAAAACATCTTGACATATATTTAGATCATGAATTTTCAGACTTTAAGTTTCTCTAATATGTGTTTTAAAGCCGTAGATACATTCCTTTCTAAGCACTTTTGCTACATGTCACGTTTTAGAATTCATTTCCATTTCCAATGTGATCTCTTCTTTGATCCCTGACTCACCTAACAGTTTATTTGCTTCATTTGCATAACTTGGTAAATATTTTAGATTTCACTTTGTTATTATCATTTCTACTTTAGTTTCACTGTTGTCAGATAACATACTCTGTAAGTTTTCAGTCCTTTGAAATTTGTTGAAATTTCTTTGTGGTTCAACACATGTTCAGTTTTGGATGACATTTGATGGACATACGAACACAATGTGTAGTCTATCGTTGTTTGAATTGTCTATATATTCAAATGGTCGACTTTCTCTACAGGCTAATGAGAAGGTTGTGTTAAAATGTTCCACTATGATTACCCATTGATAATCCATTGGATTTTCCAATCCATTGGACAATCCATGATTGTCCATTTCTCTTTTTAAGTCTATTTCTGATTTATTTATAAGTCTATTTCTGAGACTTTTTGTTCACTAGGTGCATTCATATTTAGTGTATATATATATGTGTATATATATGTACACATATATATATATTCTTGGTAAACTATCAGTTTCATGTCTTTCTTAATCCCTAATAGTACATTACCTCATGAAGTCTACTTTCTCTGACATTGATATACTTACAGTAACTTTCTTTTGGTTAGTGCTTGCTGGATTTATCTCTTCTTTATTCTTTTACTTTCCAGCTTTCAATATCCTTATATTTAAGTTGGATCTCTTCCAAGCAGAATAGAGTTTTATTGCTTAAATTCACCTAAAAAATCTGTGTTTTTGAGTCTCTAGATGAAATCACAATTCCTCAGAGGATCTATTTAGGCTTGGGGGGGGGGGTGTGCAGGGGAAGGCTGTTAGGGAATGATCTCCTTCATGCAGTTAAGGATTGAGATGATTTAGGACTGGGTTTTAATGTTTGTGGACTTTGGTTTATTTTGTTGTTGTTGTTTACTGTTCCTCTTGATTATATCCCTTCTAAGATACCAGTCAAAAGCCTGGAGTGTTTATTTAAGCCTCTTCACCATAGAAAGTCCCAAATCCCAATTTTTGACATTCTGGATCTATGATTTGCTGAACACTTTTATCATAGTCTCACTTTATTAGCCTTTGATGTTTGTGCCATGCCATTCAAGGTAAAGGGAACAGCATGAGCAAAATCACATTTGCTGTAGAGGCACAGAGCATGGTGCATGGCAGGAATACAAGGGAAGAAACAGAAGGTAAAGAAAGAAATTTAGACAGATTACGTTTCAGATGGACTTGAATGCCACAAAAACTAAGTTGGGGTTTTATGTGATAGGATGCAAGCCAAGGCTATTTAGTGAAGTGAATCCCTCTGGCTAACATTTACAAGTCTTCCTATAGACTGGTCCTCTAATAATTTCTACACTTTCCTTTCCTTCCTTATAGAGAATTCAGTTTCAATATGAAGGGGAACATTATGCTTTTAGTGCAAGCTCCTTTGAAGTTTAGTCAAGGCGGGAGGTACTTCCTCATGGCAGAAGGAGAATATTTTTAACACACACACTCCCAGACAGAATGTGACTGATACCCAAAGGGAAAGATAAAAAATCAGAACTGCTTTTTAAAGGTTGAGATGTGAAATCTCTGAGTCCTTTCATAATTCCACTCTTGCCTGCGATAGATTGAATTTTCAAGTACATCTACTTACAAAAGGCAATCATTATCAGTAATATTGAAATGAAGAGAAGCTACACACACCAAGTTCTGAACAGCAGGAATTTTTTTATCTTTACAACTTAATTATTTTGCACTCAGTATTTCTCCAGGGTTGAAAATTGTCATTTTATCCTGCAGACATTTACAAGTTGGTTTTTTATATTGGTTGGGTTAAAATCCTCAAAAGTCATTTCGGCCTACTGCCAATTCTTTTAATTTAGACAGGTATAATGAATTTTAATTGTTTCTGAAAACATTCATTTGTGTAAAAGAAATATTTTAAATTCTTCAAATACATACATAGGCTAAGCTGTTTCTTTTACTGACAATAAATTATTTTTTTCCTACAAAATTACAAATGTAACTTCTTATTCATACTCTCCCTTCAAACCAATTTTTAAAAGACTCTTTTCTGGGTAATACAAAGGAATTAGGACATGTAAGTGACAAGCTGTTTTCTCCCAGGAGAAAATTAGAATTGTGTCCTTGAACATTTGGGTTCTATAGCTTCTGGTGACAAAGATTCTGAAATCAACAAGACTCCACCTCTGGACCCCTTCACAATTGGGACAAGATTTCCTATAAATGCTGATCTTTTCCACGCTTACCTTTTTTGTCATAAAGTTAGCAAATCATTTCTAAGAATGATCAATTCAGGGATGTATGCAGAGTGACAAGGGCAGGAAAACAAGTTATAAAAGACCAAAGTCTGTGGTGACACAGGTTTGATATAGGCCCAGTCCACATTGAAGGATATGGATTAGAGCAAAAGGAATGAATCAAAGGCATTCTGAGGAAGGAGAGACAGAACTCACTACAATTTTTCCCCCAACAATCGATGACATGTACTTAGATTTATAGATGTACTCAGATGAATAAACTTCTGTGTAGATAGTCATAGTGTGAGTTCTGTTTGCTTGTCTCTGGTTCCTCAGTGCCTTACACATAGTTAGCACACAGTAGGATGCTCAATAAATATTTGAATCACAAATTTATAAATCAATTAAAGGGATGAGTGATCATATCATCACAGTTCTTTAATTAGCTATTTCTAGTTTTAGATTTAAATAAAAATATTTACACAGAATCCTAAAACTTTGTCACGCACAAAAGTTATCCAAAAGAATTTATAATTTCTTTCCAAAATTAACAAAGAAATTTTTGAACAAAAGTTGTACCTTATCATCAAAGAAATGTCTCAAGATTCCCCAAAACACTTTAACTCAGCATCCAGAAATTCCACAATCCAATGAAGTTTCCTCTTGTGAAAATGCCAGATCCTTCTTTGTCCCTGTCCTTGTTCTGTAAGAAATGAGTTAGCAGAAATAAGTTAGCTGTTTGATTCTAACAATTCTTCCTACTACTTTTAGAATGAATTTCTTAAGTCAGTAGTTAGTATTTCCTGACAAACATTGCTTCTCTGAAGATGATAAAATGAGGGGGAAGAAATGGGCTCTGGAGAGAGAGGATTTTGGAGTTAAATCGAGTTAAATAATCATAAAGTCATTTCTTCTTTCTCCACTCATCTCCAAAAACATTTCACATTCTAATAATGTGCAGTGGGAAACCTAACACTGTCCGCCCCCAACACCCATTTACTTTGAGAAGAACATTCTACTGGACAACACTTCACAGAACACTTCTGGGGAAAGCCTGCTCTAGGGATTCATGCATAATTATCTCTCAGAGCTTAATAAATCTTGATGGCTAAACACCTTACATTCCCTAATATTGTGTGAGCTATCAAGGACAAGCTAGGGTCATTCACTTAGTTAATGGTGGTTAATTGCCAACTAAACAACTTATTTACTGACTCACTGACTGACTGGGCAATGAAAGGCCAGGCAGCTCTACCTGAGGGAGGCCAGCAGTATGATAAGTGACATTTCTAAGGCACCTGAGACAGTAAGTTGCATAGCCACTACCGTAAGCTGGCCTCATTTGCTCTGTAAGCATTAAACTTTGATATCAAGAATCACTTTTTAATGTTGTGGATTATTCCCTGAAGCAAGTGGAACATTCCACTTCAAGGGACATCGCAAAAGGAAGGTTTATGTGTATCCAACTTCTCCAACCTTGCCCCCTGACGGCTGGAGAGGCACACACACAGTGAGTGTGTCTCCCTCACCTGCTCAGGGAAACTACTCCTCTGTGAGCAGAGAATTCCTTGCAGCAAGGGGAAGCCACAGGGGACAGACCGACGACCCAAGCAGCAGCGCTCAGGACTCCAGAGCTCTCCTCTTTGCCTCCTGGCCCCAGGCCCTTTTCGTGGCCATTCGAGGGAATTCCAATGCAGGATGTCCTATAGAGCCACCCACCTATGGACACAGACTGTGGAAGGGGAATGTGCAGAGACAGCCTCACATAGAAGAATTCAGTTGCACCCATTTTGTTCTTCCTACTGAGAACCCCACTGTGTCCTCGCAGATCTCGGTTTTTCTTTATTTTACAGGAAACGTTCTGCTTCCTGAAGGCAGACTATTTGGGAAAGATTGGAAAAGTATAAAGACTAGAGAGACTAGTGGTGCTGAGACAAACTTCTCTACTTATCTTGCCCGGAACCTTGAGGGCTAATGCTGTTCTTCCTTGTCAAAATGCTGGAAATCGAGCTCTTCCTCTTCTATATCCTCCCTATATTTTTGCTTCAGTGAAAAAGCAGTGGAATATTCTTTAGTGGAATCCTTGAACTGCTTATACTTTTTCAATACAACATAATATATTCAATAATAAAAACAAGTACAACATTCTAATGACAGAGCCATAAAATTTCATTGTTGACACTAACCTTCCAGTGGCTTTCTGAGATGGAGTGACTAAAGGCTCATGTTAGGAAAAGTTTGGGTACTAGTGACTTTCTTTGTTTGGATTAGCTAAGAAGAAATGCCCCATGGACATTCAATGGTATTTCCCCCCAGAGTTCTCCCATCACCCCCTATGTCTAGATGGTGTAATTCCACCCAGGATACGCTCTGCCAGAGCATTCTAGAATATGATAGCATGCTCATCTTCCTTTACTCACATAATAGAAAAAACTAATAATCACGTGAATGAAACATGCTTTACATGTGCAATGTCATTTGACCCTATAATCGTAAACACTCTGAGAAGTGAATATTATTATCCCTAATCTATAGTTGGGAAGTCCAAGGATTTAGAGATCTTCACTAACACCAAAACTGAGAAATATAACTGCAACAACCTGCTTTCTCTTTTCTCGGTCTCAGTTATAAGGCACCTATGTCTGCTCCTCCACTCACTTGGAATCAAATTTTTCTACTCCTAACCTCAAACTGACTCTCTTTCTGTATTATAAAAAACACTTGGCATTTTAGAATTACACATACACGATTATAAAATACATAAGTTGGTGTGTACTTTACAGTCCATCATTCAAGCAGAAATTCCTCATTTTCACATGAGAATTTGATGTTCAGAAATATGAAAGTCATCCCAAATCATGACAATTCTTCATATCTTTAGACTTTCATATGGAGTTCTTTATTCTGCTGTGATGGGCCATGATTCCTTTTCACTACATAACCTCTTAAAATTAATTTTAAATAATATCTCCTTGCTATTGGCATCTTCCAACAGTAGCCAGGGGTGCTAATGCCTTAAAGTTAAAGTCAATAAATATAGAGTGCCCTGTCTCTTTGCCTAGAATTCGGGAACATAGAGTAACTCGGTCTCCATGTAGCCCTGAATTAAGTCAATATTTCATTCCATTACCTTCAACGGGGTTCTCATTGCCTTCCTAGAATAATTTAATTTCTCCCACTTCTCAAATTAAACGATACCTAAAAGGCTTAGCATTTTCCTTCAGGAACACAGGGCATGTATCTTTTACTATTAGTGAAGAGCATTAGCTTCAATAGAATGTCCTCTCTCTAATATCTACTACAGGAGTAATGCTCTCAGCCACATAATGCAACTCATTTCCATGGCTCTGGATAAACAGAGCAGGATATCTGCAATATTTTTTGACCAGGCATTTAAAGAAAGTGCATTGATGAAAGAGAAAAGAGCATTAGTGGCTATTAGAATTGGCTCACTTATAGAAATGTTTTTTATTATTGTTGCTTACATTGTAGTTCAATATTACATTAAGGGTGCCAATAATACAACCCAAATTTTATATATGAAAAAATTACCTCATTAGAAATGCAAATAAAAATGGCATCAACATTCACATAGATAATCTTAGCTAATATTTCTTGAGTGCTAGGGATTATTCTAAGTACTTTACCGGCCTTACCTAATTTAATCTTAATGAGGTGAGTAACTTGCCCAACATCACATGGCTAGTAAGTCGTAGAGCTGGATTCAAGCCCAGAGAACACAGAGCCCATGCTCTGAACCTAGACTTCCTCGCCTGTTAGAGACAGACTCAACACTGAAAACTGCACCACACATTCTATGCCATTTCCCCAGCCAGGGTAAGTGAGGAGGACTCAGCCGTGCATGGAAAATTAATACGGACAATTTAAAATGTATATAAATGCATTTATGTTTTATCTCAGACTATAGAAACATACACAAACACAAATACGTCGAGATACTAAAAAATTGTAAGGGGCATCAGGGATCTCTTACTACCTTCTAGTAATTGGCCAATGAATCAGTCAAAAAATATTTGCTCCACCGTGATAAGTGGCCAGGCCTCTCAAGAGATCATGCTTCTTACTTTCCAACTTGAATTGGTAAGTGTATCCTATCACCATGGTGATCCCAGGGGATCAAGATATGTGTGCAACATGTCACAGCTGCTACAGTGATGTGTCTATTGGTAGGTTATTGATGATGGAGCTCAAAGTTGCTAACCTTGTACCTACACTCTCCTAAAGCATCTGATTAACTGAAGAGAGGCAAAACTGCCCACTGGGATCTAAGTTCAACAAAAGCCATCTTAACAGGTTGACTGATACCCCACAACTCCCAATGTATAGGGTTCTCTGACAAAATTGGATTGGAAAATGGGGTTTGGATCTAAAGCCAAAGTGAGGGTTTCAGTTACTTTGGGCACCATCTTCAGAAAAAGCCTTAGCCACAAAACAAATGATTGAATACACTGATTCACTGGGCCTCAGTCACCCAGCACACTCCAAGGATCAGCAGGATGGAGAGCCAAAGGAAGGAAGCTGGGCAACCCAGTCAGTTTTAGGTGATGGTGCCCACCCCCCACATGTTTTTTACCTAGTGAGCTAGATTTCCTCATCAAACTGAGATGAAGGCAGCAAAGGGGGGGGGCACATTTCCTGCTTCTGAGATAGTTTCTTATTTATTTATTTATTTATTTTGGGACGTCTGGGTGGCTGCCTTCAGCTCACGTCATAATCCTGGGATCCTGGCGTCCTGGGATTGATTCCTGCACCAGGTTCTTTGCTTGGAAGGGAACCTGCTTCTTCCTCTGCCTGCTGTTCGCCTACTTGTGCACCCCCTCTCTCCCTCTTTCTCTCTGACAAATAAATAAAATCTTTAAAAAAACTAATAAATATTTTGTTTATTTATTTGAAGGAGAGAAAGCATGAGTACAAAAGAGGAGCAGAGAGAGAAGCAGGAAACCCAATGTACCCTGGGATCATGACCTGAACCAAAAGCAGATGCTTAAACCACTGAGCCCCCAGGTGCTCCTGGGATGGTTTCCTAGGTGAAAGCTGGTCATGGAATCAATCTCTCACAACCTTCTTCAGACAGGAAAGGAAATCCCTACTCTTGCCAAACCGGGGAAAAAGACTGGAGATGCCCTCTAATATTGAGAAACAGACTGCTGGGGAGGGAAGGGGGCCCCTCCAACCCACAACTGTCATGCAGTGTCATATGGCTGCACCAGGCAAAGGAATTACCTGGCAGACACAGCCAGCTCTCACCAGGTATAGGCCCTAGAGGACATGACTTCAACAGAGAAACCTGGGCAGAATCTCTGAGATGCACTGACCATGCAGATGAGGCAGAACAGATTATTTAATAAAGACAGCAGGATGAAAAGAGGCCCAGGAGACTGGGGCATCTACTCTACAGGGAGGATGGTGGGGTGGTTTATGCCAGGGAGGGTGGTGGGGCTGGGGTACAAAAGGACAGGCGGCAGAGGCTGACAGGAACCAGGAACATCAGCAGGGAGCCTGCCTCCCATCCTGTAAGGCAGCGGCCTCTGCTCTGAGGCCCAGAAGGGAGGGTTTTCTGGGAAGTTCCTCAGGACCATAGTACTGTTGGGATCCAGCACCCAGCAAGTAGATAGTGATGGGAGCCCTGGCTGCATTCAGGTGGGGAAGCTACTTTTTATTGGAATTTAAGTAAATTTTCATAAGAACAAAGTGTTCTGAAGGCTTAAAAAAGAAAAAAAAAAAAGCAACTGGAAATCACTACAGCACAGAACAAGGATCCAGAATCAGTATAGCTACTGATTTTAGGCATGCTTTGTGGTCGTAATCGGAGTTTCTGCTTCTTGGAGACAGGAAGTGCATTTACACATTTTTTTTTTCTTAAGTAGGCTCCACATCCAGCCCCTGGGCTTGAATGAGATCAAGATCTAAGCTGAGATCAAGAGTGAGTCCTGTGCCTAACTGACTGAGGCACCCAGGTGCCCCGTTTATACTTTTTCCAATGAAGGACTTTTTTCTCCATACATAATGCTTATTAAAACAGTTCCTTCCCAACATTGTGGAGCCCTTACCAGGACCCCTCAGTAGTAACTCTTCGTCTCAACAATCTCAACAACCCCTCAGTGCTTGTTCCTTCTCTTCTCTGGTTTCACCTGGTGTTCTGGCATAAAATCCCCTTGCCCCAGACCTTTCCCTCCTGCAGAAGTAGGCAGACATTCAGAAGCCTGCGCACCAAGACCTGCGCACCCCTCCGCCCCCTCTCACGCCCGCCCCGCCTCCCAGGCTCTTCGGCTCCACCCCCTCTCCCCCCAGGCTGCAAACAAAACTTCTGTGCTGTTCTGACCAGGTGACTGTCAGGGAACAACAGGGAGACTAGAGGCAGTGGTGTTCTGTCCTCTGGAAATCAATGGGAAGGAAAAACAGCTGGGAATGGAGTGAGAAAGCACATAAAATAAAACCATGATACTGTTACAAGTAAGATAAAGGTCAATGGATTTCAAAATGTCAAATGACAAAATGATAATTTCCCTTTCCAGTTTTCAGTTAGTGCAGTTTAGTTGCTGCCAAGTTTTGAATATTTCCGACTTCATGAACATTTCTACTCTCGTATTAGTGGCTATCAATTTATTCAAGTTTATATTAATAACCTCATAAATGTCAATCAGCACCTTAAGTGATGTGAAAAATTTTTGTAGATAGATTCTATCTTGGGCACCATGACTGTACATTGGCTCAGTTATAAAAAAGCTCAAAGCTCTGTTGAGGGGCTGTGTGGAGGCAAGGCTATTAGGAGGTGAAGGTGGCAGGTGGATACTAAATTTTTCAATATTCCCTGCTCATTGATCTTTGAGGATAATGAAAATGTCGAAATCACGAATGATGGTGATACTGGGAATACTTTGCAAACTTTTACCGTGCTACTGTGTATGGCAAACATTGTGCCAAAGATGTAGAAAGGTGTGGGGGAGGGAAGGGACTGACTCTCTTTAGAGACTCTTTAGAAGAAACAGATTACCAACAATAAAGACATTATGGGTGCTTAATAAAATGTACATTACCTTTATATTGCTGTAATCACTACTACTATTATAATAAATGGTGGTGTTCATGTGTCAGGCACTTGGCATGTATTATTTTAATTTGGGGCCAGTTATTACTAGTCTTAATTTACAGATGAGAAACTTGAGGTTCAAATAAGTTAGAAGACACTTCCGAGACCACACAGCAAATTAGGGGGAAAAAAACCCAACATTTTAACCTAATACAGTCTGACTCTAGAACTCAAGCTCTTTCTATGGCATATTGATGCCTGTTGAATGTCAACTAAGTAATGTTCAATTATCACATTTTCAAGATGAACTAGACCCATAAAAGAGTCTGTATAAACAGAAAAGCAAATAAGACCAAAATGTATATTTTCTCAAATTTTGTCTAATTTTCTTTTCAATGTGTGAGCAATGCATCATTCTCAGGTTCCTTAAGGGATAAGATCTATACAGTGTACTTGATTGATTTATTAAGTATCTCATTTCCCTTTGTTCTCATTTTCTCCTCTTCTTTATTTAGCTCCGAATATAGCACAAGATGCTCTAGTAGCTCTGAGGAGGTAAGGATTCTTCAAGCATTTGCTGCATTGCCTGTAACCCCTCCTCCCCTCTTTGATCTCTATGCAAATTCATGTGCCAGGCTTGCAAAGCATGGCATTGTGGAGAGATGAAGGCACAGTCCCGCCCTAGAGATGCTTAAGGACCAGAGAGTGCAGGAAGGGAAATGACATACAAACAGCCTGCTTCATCATATCAATAATGTAGTAGAAATGCCAGCAAGGTCAAAGGGAGTCAGGAGCCTGAGAGATTGGTCTCTGCGGGAGAGCTGGGCAAACTTCAGAGAAAGTAGCCACTAGACAACCAGAACAGGGAAGTAGGGGGCGTGGTTATGTTGGTTGTAAGTTGAAAGAACACTACACAAAGCTACACGGTGTGAGTGTGTGTGATGGGTTTTGAACAAGTAGGTAGTTGTCTTTCACCAGGATGAAAGGAACGTGAAGGTGTGTGGTGGAAATTGGGATTGGAGAGAATGAATTCAATACCATGGAGATTAAATTTATATTCTGCAAGAAGTAAAATGCAGGGAACGTTTTTTGATAAGATATGGTCAAACATCTGTTTTAGGAAAATAACTGACTAAAGAATAAACAAAGGAAATAAGAGCAGAAGCCCTGAGACTAGATTTTAGAAGCAGAGCACAGTGAGAGACATTTCCATTTGGACTGGAGTCAGGTGCATGAAGATTCTCCTGTTCCCTCTTGCTGCATGCAGAGATTATAAACAGAAGCCTGCCTCCCTATAATGGTAGATGAATGGGTGGGTCTATGCCATGCTCTTCTCCAGTGCCAGAAATTGTCCCTTCATCCCTTTTCCCCTTTTTCCCTTGAGCAGGATTTTGTGTTTTCTGAGAAGACAGTCAATGGATTCAAATGCATAGAGTCCTTGATACTTCCCCTAAAATACTGGATGCACCTCTCTCTGAAACAAAATGGAAGAGTCTTCAGAATGAGCTGATAAACTTCAATATGGCCTCAAAACAGTAAGGAGGTGTTCAGGAACTGAAAACACAGGAAACGTCTAATACAGCACTCCTGTTATAACCACATAGCAGAATTAGTGGATACTAGATTCTTCAATATAGATACTAGATTCTTCAAATCCCTGCTCATGGATTCTTTCTGGGTAATAAAAACGTCCAAATCAAAAACGATGGTAATATTGTAGCTATTTAACAAATTTTATTGTATATGTAAGTAGTGAGCTTCTGTATCTGAATTGTAAATATATACATATGTGCGAGAGAATATAATGTGTTTTTTTAACAATGAGATGTACACAGCTTTATTTAATAATCTGTACAAAGTCGTACTCTGGTAAAGTGACACATTCTCTGTCTCAGGAGATAACTTTACATTTATTATATATTTATATTTATTATATACCTTACATTTTAATCTATTTTATATTATATATTTACATTCATTGTATATATTTTAAAATATTATTGAAATTTGAATTTAGAATATTACTAATTTTATATATTAACGTTCTATATTATATATAGTTCCATGTCAGGACACAAAGCCTCATATGCAAAGGTTTGCAAGCATTAATGAAAATATGCAATATATTTAAGCAATTTCAAAGCAAGTTCTTTAAATAGCAATGTTTTAAATAATCAAGCTTTGTGAAATTCAGTCCTTTCTTTCCCTAGAAAGGCAATTTAGCAATTTGGCTACTCATATAATGCTTCTAATAATTCAAATGTGGAAAACTCTGTGGAAAATTATTAGAATTATAATGGACTTCAACCTAAGCTTCAGAGGAAAAAAGATTCTGATTCAGACTAGACTTCCTTGAGTAAATGAAAACTAGAGTCTACACAGTAATGTTTCAAGTCAGATTAATGAGATTAATAATAACAAAAACATCACCAGCAACAATTATAACCAATTAGCCAATTTGGGACAAAGGAGTAAAAAACACAGTTTTTAAATGTCTCTAGTCCTGTCGGATGCAGGAAGGGGCATTATAAGCAATAATAGACATACCAACATTTTTACCAGGATCTGAATTAAATTGAGTCTTTTCACATGTTATCCCATTCAATGCTCACAGAAGTCTTGTGAGATACTGTGGAGATTATTGCCAACTACATTGGGAACTGTCTCGGAATCGCTCAGAAGTTAGCTAGATGGAACCAGAAACACTACCCTTGTTCAAGAAGAGGCTGTGTTTTCCTACAGGTGCTCCCTGGTCCCCGAGTACAGAGGAGGTGGCATTGCCCGTCATTCTCCTGAACAGCTGGCATCTAAGCTGTTTTTACATTTTAATTACATACAACACCAGGTGAACTCACAGAGCAGCAGCTTGCCCACTGTGAAGGTCATTCTCATACTCTTCCTCTTAGGGGAAGAGCAGTAGACCCTAGGGTCCCTTCCCTGGAGCACAGCCACCATGGGTCCTACATCCCTGCAGAAAGCTGGGAGATCTGGGTAACTCTGTGCCTCTTCTTACTGACCCTTTACTAGAATGATCTGTTGCCTGAAATTATTCGTGTGTCGTTAGGGGCTGAAATGAAATTAAGTAGCATTAAAGGTCGTGCAGAAGTGTGAAAGCTATGTTACAGATTTTGGTGTATCTGATTTCAAAGTGATTCTGGTTAGTAAGATTAACATATCCAAAGTCGTGCTTTTATTAAGTTGTGAGGCTAGAAACTCCACCAGGCTTGTCAATTCACAAGTGAGTAGTTATCTTCACAGCATCATCTTCCTCAAAGGGTGAAATCAAGACCATCTGCACCATAAAGATCATGTGCTTATAGGACTATATGAGTTTTAGGGGGCCTAAAGTCAGATTTATGGAACCATTACCTCTGGGGGCAATGATCCCAAATCTGCAGTTCTTAAGGGACACCCTTGGTGAACCCAAGACACTCAAAAGTTTACGATGCATTCCTATATAGAAATTGTCCTGAACTTACCACAAGAACCCATGTGTGTGTGTGTGGTGGGGGAAGGCACAGGCCAGGCCACCCATCTTCTCTCAGAACTGAGGATGTCACAGGAAAAGCAGAGTTATCTGTCAGGAGGGAGTCCTTTGTGAAATCTAACCTCCTGGCCTCAGTAGTAAGAAAAAGAGAAAAAGAAGTTTATAATATTACGGGGCTTTTCAGATCCAACCGAAACTCTTAAAATAATGGATTTCTGATACATGCATTCAAGGAACATCCTGGAGTGTGATGAAGAGGACGACAAGAAAGTGTGTGCACCCTCCTAGGGGGTGAAAAAAGTACTGCAGCTAGTCTGAGCCACACTGAGGCAGGTGGGGAGAAGAGCCGGCAAAAGCTTTAAGGGAAAGAACCATAGTTTTCTTCTTCTTCCCCTAGGAAAGTAAATAGTTGTGAACCTGCTCCTACAATCCAAGGAGAACCAGTGATGAATTGACAAAAATATGGGCCCGAAATGTACCGAGGTCTGGCAGGGCAGAGTTGCCACAGTCCCAACATGGGCAGGAGATTTACTAATATGAGGACATTACTCTGTCCATCTCATATTTTATTCACCCTACTCCTTCCTCTCTAGTCTCACAAGAGAGAACTTGGGCTTCACTTCAAAAGAAGCTTAGGAAGAGGCTTGTGATTGAAAAATATTTCACCTAATTCATCAGTGTTAAACATGTCAAAAACCAGCCCTTCCCACGCACTGTTTTAAATCACTCTGCCTAGAACAATAGGAAACATGCTATTCAAATGCAGCTCCAATTGTGGTGAATTCTAAATGACCAAGCAAAAGTCGAACACCAGTCTTGGAGGGTGATATAATTTCATGGTACTTTCTGAGAACCTATAATTTTTGAAAAAGTAAGTTGGGCATAGCTAACATGGTGGAAAACCAAATGAAACATGATTAGTCACTAGAAAAGAATCAATTAAAAAATACATTTCGTTCCTTCTGTTCAGTACCTGGCACACAGAAGAGGTCTGGTAATTTTTTGAGGAATCCACGAATAAATTCCAAGACTCCCAAAGTTATTACTGCAAATCCTTAATAGGGTCAGACCCCACCTTTGATAAAATAATACAAGATCAGTGAAGGCCCATAGGGTTATCTGTGTTTATCAGGGGACTGGTCAAAAGTTCTCATATAAACCAACTAAATATATTCAATCTTTGGTGATTTTCCAATTTACTCCCATATTACTTAGTTGAGCTGTTTTTTTCTAATCCACTGCTTGAAAAGAAGAATATGACATTTCTCCCTGATGAGTGGCTAATTTAGAGAAAAAGTGGGGGTGGCTGTGTCTGTTTGGGGTAGTGAAATTTCAGTAAATGGATTAATGAGACTGCTCGGATAGCTATCAATAGCCATGCAATATTTAGGTCAAGAACTACATACACTCTAAATAGGGAGCTTGTAGAAGATTAAATGAGGTCTTAGCATCAGTAAGAAATGTTGTGTTCCACTATAATTATGTTATCAAAGTGAAAGATGGCTTAGTGAAAAATGGCCATAAAAATGGCCATAAAAATGAATTGCTAGAATCATGTATTTATAAAAGAAGATATATATGGATTTCTTTGTTTACTGACACTAGGAGAAATATTGAGTTTCTATTTTGCAATCCTTAAAGTCTTTCAATTGCGAAGGCTCTTTCTCTTAATAATATCATAGCCAAAGTTTATCAGATCTCCTGTTTTCTTGACCAGCTCATTGTATGCCCCTGCTTTTATTTCAGATTTCAATTTATCAAGTCTTTGAAAACAAGATCCTGTGACTATATTCTCTGTGGTTCCTCTTCCTTATTTAATCTCATTCTGAAGATGGCAATTCATATTTATATGCCAGGAACTGATCAAAGTTTATTAATGCATTCATGTATATTCACAGTGTTATTTCCTAAACAAAGGTAATGTTGTCATCTCTGGTGACAAAGAAAGAAATACATAAATAGGATCAAAAATTTTAAGATATGGCCCCTTGGGCAGCTTGGTCGTTAAAGTCTGCCTGCGGATCAGGTCATGATCCCGTAGTCCAGGGATCGAGCCCCGTATCGGGCTCCCTACTCAGCAGGAAGCCCACTTCTCCCTCTCTCACTCCCCCTGCTTGTGTTCCCTCTCGGGCTGTGTTTCTCTCTGTCAAATAAATAAGTAAAATCTTTTAAAATTAAAAAAATAAGATAATTTAGTAATATCTTTGGGAGGAAAATTCTAGCTTGATCTCGTAAACAACCTGTCTCCAGAGTTCTGATCTTTCCCATCATTTCCTTTTAACATTCAAAATGTGTTTCCTTATATTTTTTTATGAAAAAATAAGTAGTAAAGTTCTTCCAATTCTCCCCTCAAAACCACACATGATTACTTGGTTAATTTTTGAAAACTTCTACATAAGATACATACATGCATATTTACATACATGCAATATGTAAACATACACACATACGTGTGTACATATGTAAACATTAATATATGTGTGTGTTCATGAATATACATATATGTGCATATACGCATGTACACATATAGACAGAATACCTTGAAGTTTGTTTTTAACACAGCATTCAGAATGATCTTCTAAGAAAACCAGAGCCTTACACAGCCCTAAAAGTGGTTTTCTGTTGCATCCAAATATCATGGCCCTTGTTGTCCCTCCCTCCTGATCAGTAGTACCATCTGACTATCCTGGGTTCTCTTCTGGTCATCAAATATAAGAAACTTTCGGGGCACCTGGGTGGCTCAGTTGGTTAAGCGACTGCCTTCGGCTCAGGTCATGATCCTGGAGATCTGGGATTGAGCCTCACATCAGGCTCCCTGCTCGACGGGAAGCCTGCTTCTCCCTCTCTCACTCCCCCTGCTTGTGTTCCCTCTCTGGCTGTGTTTCTCTCTGTCAAATAAATAAAATCTTAAAAAAAAAAATGTATAAGAAACTTTGATCTGCTTTCGGTTCCTGACTTGAATGTTCTTCCCTCAGACCACTGCTTGACTAGTTTATTCTCAAACCTGAGGTCTCAACTCAATTGCCACATTCTCACAACTGCTCTGAAACTAAGTTTCTCTCTCCCACCCCACCTACAGTGCCCCTCCCTTCTTTCTATCATATTATTTTGAATATTTTCTTCCCAGCCACGTAATTACCTTATTTATTGTTTTTATAAGGTTTCCCCACAATGTGAAGTTAGGGACGTTGTCAGCATCTGTCCTGATGTAAAATATCATCTGTCCTAGCACATCATAGATGTTCAATAAATGTTTGATGAGTGACGACATGAATAAAAAAGAGTTCATAATTCACATCATCATAGAATAACTTGTGTTTTTCCATGAAAAATGAATCATGAAACAATCCTATGTTGGCATGAAAGGAGCTCCCTTATTTCTCATTGATGAACTAGAGTCAGAATATGCATGCTTATCATTAAATTAAATATATTCCTATTGATAGATGCATAGGTTCTTTTTAATTTTTTACTGTCAGACACTTCCCTGAAATAAACAACTTTGCATTTGTGTCTGAATATACTTACACAACTCTTTTTCTTCACAATAGCCTTCTAAGCGTGAAACTGCACCATCAGAGGATTTTAAATATTCATCCTTTTTAAACATTCAAATTGCTCTCAAATGCTGTCAGAACTGTGAGGAGTCTGAGATTTTATGCTGCTAACAAGTCAGTCTTCTGTAGGCTCACAGATGCTGGCAGAAGACATGAGACTCCTGGGTCAGAGACAAAGGACTTTGCTGCCCCTGTTACAAAAGGCAACATGTTTCATGGCCACCTTAGTTCCACTTGCCCCTCCCCTGAAGGACCACAGCAGCACAGAGTGGCCTGAGTGAATTCTACACACACAATTGAATATTAGTTAGGAACCTGCAGTCTTTTCAAGGAACCACAGCAAACCTCTTCAGCTTCTGAGCTGGAAGGAGACATTATTTTTATTTTCCTGGGAACTAAACAAACCCATCCTCTTCTCCAAGGGGAGACACTATGCTTTCCAAGCCAGTTGACACTGCAAACATCCTTGAAATAATTGTCTGAAACAGAGGCTACCCGTGTGTGTGTTCACAACAGTTAGAGAAATACAAGAGGACTGTGGACGACTGTCTCCCACAGTTTACACTCTTACAAACAGCTGTATCCACTCTTGGGAGCAAGGATGATCAAACTCAACTGTGAGACGAGTTGACCAACACATCTGACTTTCTATACAGGAAAATCAAGAGGGAATTTAGAATTTTGAGTGGTGGATTTGGTAAAGGTTTGCAATCAATTTGGGTACTTCCCCAGCAAATGGAGTATGAAAAATTGCCTGTAAGAGTTTTACGGCATAGAAATAGCATACCTCATATCCTCCAATATCCCATTCATCAAAATTCAGTCACAGGCTTTCCCTAACTGCAAGGGAGGCTGAGAAATGCTGTCTTATCATGTCTCCAAGAGTAACAAGAAACAGAATTTTCTGAACACATGGCTTTCCTGGACACATAGACTCTGTGATTAAAGTCCCATAAGATTTTTCCACATATTCCTTCAGTACCAGGTTTTGCACATCAGGGCAAATTTCTCTTCTCATTTCCACCATCGAAGACTCTCCTCTTCAAGAACCCATTAGTAAGAGGTGAAGATATATGTGCCACCAATTAAGGAATAGTAAATGGAATAAAGAGATTTCCCAGGTAGTAGGTAAGGAATGTATGGGGACCTCAGTCAAAACTGAGAATTTTTCCACTCAACCTATCAAGCTTCCTCAACTTGAAAATTCTGATTGGAAATTACTTTTAATACTAAAGAGAAATAGAAGATATTGCAGACTAAGTCATTTTCAACCAAACACGTCATATTAAGCTCTTTCTGCTAAAGTCTTCTAAAGGAAAGAGAAATGAGGCTCTCCAGCTCAGTTTTGAACTCTCTTTTATTTTTATTTTTTCCAGTTTTGCTGAGAAATAATTGGCATTAGCACTGCATGAGCTGCAGGCATAAAGCATGATGCCTTCATTTACATATATTGTGAAATGAAGTAGTTTCAGTTAACACCCATTTTTTCCATATAGGTACAATAAAAAGAGAAAAGGTAGGGAAGGAAAAATTCTCTCTGTGATGAGAACTCATAGGATTTGTTCTCTTGCAACTTTTCTATATATCATACAGTACTGTTAGCTACAGTCACCATGTTGTACATTACACCCCTAGTACTCATTTACTTTATAACCAGAAGTTTGTACCTTTTGACCACCTTCCTCCAATTTCCCTGTGCTCCCCACCCCCACTCTGGTAACCACAAGTCTGATCTCTTTTTCTATGAGATTGTGTTTGTTTGTTTGTTTGCTTAGATTTCAAATATACATGTAATCATAGACTATTTGTCTTTGATTTATTTCACTGAACCTAATTCCTTTAAGTTTCATCCATGTTGTTGCAAATGGTAAAATGGTAAGGCTTCCTTGTGCCTTTATGGCTGAATAATATTTAATATTAATATATATATATATATATATATATATATATATATATATATATATCACAGTTTCTTTATCCATTCATCTATGGATACTCAAGTTGTTTCCACCATCTTGACTATTGTGAATAACATGGAGGTACAGACACTGATTTTGTTTCCTTTGGATACATTCCCAGAACTGTAATAGCTTGATCATATGGTAGTTCTATTTTTAACTTTTTAAAAATCCTCCATATTGTTTTCCATAGTGGCTACACCAGTTTGGTATAGACTCCCACCAGCAGGGCACAAGGGTTCCCTTTTCTCTACATCCACATCAGCATTCATTATCATTCATCTTTTTGATACTAGACATCCTACAGGCCTGAAGTGACACCTCACAATGATTTTAATTTGCCTCTCAATGACTAGTGATATTGAACATCTTTTCATATACCTGCTGGATTTTCATATATCTTCTTTGGAGAAATGTCTATTCAGATACTTTTCCCAGTTTTTATTGTGTTATTTGTTTTTATGCTATTGAGTTGTATGAGCCCTTTGTATATTTTTAATATTAAACCCTTACCAAATATATAGTTTGCAAATATTTTTTCCCAATTTCATAAGTTGTTTTGTCACTTTGTGCTTGGTTTCTTTAGCTGTGAAGAAGCTTTTTAGCTTGATGTAGTCCCACTTACGTATTTTTTTAGTCTGTTGCTTGTGTATTTGGTATCATATCCAAAAAATCATTACTAAGACCCATGGCATAAAGATTTATTCTACATTTTCTTCCAGGAGTTTCATGATTTCAGGTCTTAAATTTAGTATTTAATCCATTTTGAATTCATTTTTGTGAGTGGCATAAAATTCGGATCCAATTTCATCCTTTTACATGTGAATATCCAATTATTCAGCCCCATTTATTGACAAGACTGTTTTTTCTCCATCGAGTATTCTTGGACCCCTTGTCAAATATTAGGTGGCCATATATACTTGCATTTATTTCTGGAGTCTTAATTCTGTTTCATTGGTTTATTTGGCTGTTTTTAGGCCATTACCATACTGTTTTAATGACTATAACTTTATAACATACCTCACAATCAGGAAGTATGATGTCTCCTGGTTGGTACTCATTTCTTGGGATTTCTTTGGATCTTTGGGGTCTTTCATGATTCCATATAAATTTCAGAAGTGTTTTTTCCTACTTCTGTAAAAAATACCATTAGAATTTTAATATATATTGCACTGAATCTGCCTTTTGGTAGTATTAACTTTTTAATTCTTCCAATGCATGACATGTGATACTTTTCTACTTATTTGTGTCATTGATTTCTTTCATCAATATTTTTGTTTCCAAAGTATATAGCTCTTTCACCTCCTTAGGTAAATTTATTACTAATTATTTTATTGTTTTCAATGCTATGGGATAGATTTCTTTGTTTCTTTTTCATAAATTTTGTCATTAGTGTATAGAAATGCTACTGATTTGTAAATGTTAATTTTATATTCTGCAACTTTACTGAATTTGTTGATTAGATTTAATAGTTTTTTGGTAGAGTCTTTAGGATTCTTTCTCTATAAAAATATACAGAAATGGGTGCCTGGATGGCTCAGTGAGTTAAAGCCTCTGCTTCGGCTCAGGTCATGATCTCAGGGTCCTGGGATTGAGGCCTGCATTGCGCTCTCTGCTTGGCAGGGAGCCTGCTTCCTCCTCTCTCTCTCTCTGCCTGCCTCTCTGCCTTGTGATCTCTCTCTCTGCCAAATAAATAAATAAAATCTTTAATTAATTAATGTTAATTAATTAATACATTAATACATAATTTCATGTCTTGCCAATTCTAATATTTACCTCCTTTATTCACTTTATTGTTCTAGCAAGAATTTCCAGTACTATGTGGAATAGGGGTGGTGAGCGTGGCACCCTTGTCTTGTTCCTGATCTTTGAGGAAGTTTTCAGCTTTTCACCATTGGGTATGATAGTCTTGTCATATATGGGCCTTTATTGTGTTGAGCTGTGTTCCTTTTATGCCTAATCTGTTAAGAGTTTTTAACACACACATGCACACAAAAAGAGTTTTTAACACAAATGGATGTTGAATTTTGTCAAATGCTTTTTCTGCATCCATTAAGATGACCATATGATTTTTTTCTGGCATTCTATTAATGTATCATAATTAATTGTGTATCACAATTAATGTGTAGCACACATATACACAAATAATTTTATGTCACAATTGTGATGGATCACAATTAATTGACTTATAAATGTTTAATCATCCCCAGGTATGTCCCACTTCATTATGATGAATGATCCTTCTAATGTGCTGCTGAATTCTCCTTTCTAGTATTTTATTAGAAATTTTTGCATCTGCATTCATCAGGGATATTGACCCATAGCTTTTTGTTTGTTAGTTTTTTTCTAGTTGTGTCTTATTTTGGCTTTGATATTCAGGATAACACTGGTCTTGTTAAATGAGTTTGGGAGTATTCCCTCCTCTATGATTTCTTAGAAGAGTTTGAGAATGATTGGTGTTAATTCTTCTGTAAATGTTTGGTAAAATCCAACAGTGAAGCCATCTGGTCCTGAGCTATTCTTCATGAGGAAATTCAATCTCTTTACTAGTAATTGGTATATTCAGATTTTCTATTTCTTTCAGATTTATTCTTGGTAAGTTGCATGTTTCTACAAATTTTCCATTTCTTCTAGCTTGTCTAGTTTGTTAGAGTATAGTTGCTCATAATATCTGCTTATGATCCTTTTAATTTCTGTGGTATCAGTTGTAATGGTTTCTTTTTCATTTACAATTTTATTTATTTGGGTCTTTTCCCATTTTTCTCTGGTTAGTCTTGACTACAGGTTTGTCAATTTTATTTATCTTGTCAAAGAACCAACACTTTAGTTAAACTTTTCTGTTGTTTTTCTGTCCCTATTTCATTTATTTCTGCTCTCATCTTTTTCTTTTTAAGACTTTATTTATTTATTTGACACAGAGAGAGAGATCACAAGTAGGCAGAGAGGCAGGCAGAGAGAGAGGAGGAAGCAGGCTCCCTGCTGAGCAGAGAGCCCGATGTGGGCCTTGATCCCAGGACCCTGAGATCATAACCTGAGCTGAAGGGAGAGGCATTAACCCACTGAGCCACCCAGGCGCCCTGCTCTCATCTTTATGATGTCTTCCTTCTGCAACTTTGGGCTCAGTGTGTTTATTTTTTCTAATTTCTTGCAGCATAAAGTTAGGTTGTTTTTTGTGATCTTGCTTTTAATGTAGGTGTTTATTATTATAAATTTCCCTCTTAACATTGCTTTTACTTCAATCCATGAGTTCTGGTAAGTTGTGTTTCTGTTTTTGTTTGTCTCATGAAACTTTTTTATTTTCCCTTTAATTTCTCCTTTGACCCACTGGTTGTTCAAGAAGAATGTTGTTTTATTTTCATATGTTCATGAGTTTTCTAATTTTCATCTTGTTATTGATTTCTAGTTTCATGTCATTGTGGTCAGAGAAGATACTTGGTATGATTTCAATTTTCTTGTATTTGCTAAAACTTGTTTTGTGGCAAAACAGATGGTCTGTCCTAGAAAATATTCCACATGTTTAATAAGGATGTATATTATCTTGTTCTTGGATAGAATGTTCTGTCTATGTCTGCCAGGTCCATTGGGCCTATAGTGTTGTTTAAATGCACTGTTTCCTTATTGATTCTCTGTTTCGATGATTTATCCATTGTTCAGAGTGGGTATTAAAGTCCCCAACTATTGGGGCACCTGGGGGGCTCAATCAGTTGTGTCCAACTCTTAATTCCAGTTCAGGTCATGATCTCAGGGTCATGAGATTGAGCCTGCATGGGGCTCTATGCTCAGAGGAGAGTCTGTTTGGGAGTCTCTCTCTCCCTCTTCCTGTGCCCCTCCCCCTGCACAATCTCTCTCTATATATTTCTCTCTAAAATTAAAAAAAATATTGGAAAGAAATAAAAAATAAAATCCCCAACTCTTATTATATTTATGTTTATTTCTCTTTTAAGACTTTAGTTTTGCTTTATATATTTAGGTACTCCAATGTTAAGGACATAATTATTTTCAACTGATAATTTCTTGATGTATTGGCCAGTTTGCCATTATATAATGACCTCTATCTCTTTTTACCATTTTCAGTTTATAGTCTACTTTGTATGAGGTAAGTATAGCTATTCTTGGTGTTGTTACCATTTGCTTGAAATGTCTTTTTTCATCCCTTTGCTCTCAGTCTATGTGTGTCTTTACAGCTAAAGTGAATCTCTTATAGGCAGCATACTGTTGGATCTTTCTTTTAAGCCTATTCAGCGTTTTTTCATCTTTTAGTTGGAGAATTTAATTCATTTACATTTAAAGTAATCATTGATAGGTAAGGAATTACTATTGCCATTTTGTTAATGGTTTTCTAGTTGATTAGTGAATCCACTGTTTCTTGTTTCTTATTTGCTGTGTGAGGGTGTGTGTGTGTGTGTGTGTGTGTGTGTGTGTGTGTGTGTGAGAGAGAGAGAGAGAGAGAGAGAGAGAGAGAGAGAGAGATACTTTGGTATCAGTATGCTTTGTCTTCTTTATTGTGTTCTTTTGTGTAATTACTCTGGAATTTCCCCTTGAGATTTTTAAATAAAATATCCCCTTGAGAAGTTTTAAATAAAATATCCCCTTGAGAAGTTTAAATAAAATATCTCCAATTATCACACTCTATCCCAAGCTAATAGCAATTTGACTTCAATAAAATTCATAAACTTTACACTTTTACTTCTCCTTCCTTCCACATTTTAGCTTATCACTGTTGCAATTTACATTTTTTTATATTGTGTAGTAACTTATAAGAAATTATTGTAATTATGGTTATATTTACTATGTCCTTTTTTAACTTTTAGAGTTGTGAGTGAAATATGCACTATTATCATAATACAGAATCTAAGTATGACTACATATTTACCACCACCAGTGAAGTTTGAATTACCTTTTTATGTTTTTATAATAGTAATTAGTAATATTTTACTTAACCCAGAAAACTACTATTACCTTTTCTTGTAAGGCATGTCTAGTGGTAATGAATTCCCTCAAATCTTATTTTCAGATTCAGAAAGGTGTTTATCTCTTCTGTGCTTCTGAAGGACAACTTTACTAAGTATAAAATTCTTCATAGACCATTATTTTCTTTCAATACTTCAAATATATAACCTCATTCTCTTCTGGACTCAGAAAATTCTATGGAGGAATCTGTTTATAATCCTGTTTATATGAGGGTTCCCTTATATATAACTTCTCTCTTTCTCTTGATGCTCTTAAAGTCATTTCTTCCTCTCTGACTTTTGACAATTTAATTATAATATGTTTCAGTATAGCTCTATTCAAGTTCAACTTATCTGTAGTCCTTTGACCTCATGGATCTATATGTCCATTTCTCTCCCTAGGGTCAGGAAGTTTTCAGCCATTATTTGCTTTGAATATAATTTCTGTCTCTTTTTCCTTATCTTTTACTGCCAGAATTCTCATAATGTAAATATTGTTTATTTATTGTGTTTTATAATTCCTATAGGATTTCTTCACTCTTTCTCATTCTTTTTTTAATTTTTGCTCCTCTGACTGGATACTTTCTAATATCCTGTTCTCTAGGTCACTGATTCTTTCTTCTACTTTGTTAAATCTACTTTTGGAACTCTCTATTGAATTCTCTAGTTTAATTATTATATTTTTAAACTTGGAATTTCTCTTTGGATTTTTTTCAATGATTGCTATTGCTTTGTCCAACTTCTTGTTTTGTCCATACATTGTTTTCTTAATTTTGTTTAGTTGTCTGTCTCTGTTTTCTTGTAGCCTAGCAAACTTATTAAGAGCATTATTCTGAATTCTTTTTCTAATGGTCTGTAGATTTCCATTTCTTGAGGATCAGTTATTGGAACTTTATTAGCTTCATTTGGTGGTGTCATATTTACTTGATTTTTTATGATCCTGACTCTTTATGTTGGTATCTGCATACATGAGTAATCAGGCTACTCTTCTAGACTTTATAGGTTTGTATTGGCACAGACAGTTCTTCACCAGTCAGCTGAGTTTGGGTTGCTGGTCATGTCTGCTGGCAATGTTCCTGGGCAGGAGAGGTCTGCTATTATAGTTTATTTATGGGTTAGGCAACTGTTTAAACTCTGAGGACAAGGATGAGGGGTATGCCACTGGTTGGGAACATTTGGAGAGGACTGTTAACTTGGTCCTACCCAAGGACCTCTGGGTCCTCTACCCATATGTAGAATGGGTTCTGTGATTGCTTGGGTTTTCCTGTCAGGCTTATAGTTAAGACTTGGTACTATATTCAATAATATATTGGGCTAAGAATTAGCTTCCCTCCCCTGACCTGTACAGCTCAATGTCTGGGGACCTAAATCAGGCAGAGTGCACAATGAACTCCTTGGTCAGGTGAGGGCACCAGTTTCTCTCTGCTGATGTGGAAAGCCATGGTTTATGCTTTCTCTTCAAGTGCCACTGAATGTCGAGCTGTTGAATGGGCTATGCAGCTGCTTATGTGTCCTGGGTAGTGTTCCTGTTTGAACAGACCAAAGGCTGATTTCAATGATGAGCAGAGTTATGAATTAGATTCCCTGTCCAGATACAGTGGTAAATTTAGGCAGCTCTAATACTGATAAAGCTCTTTGTGTGTTGTCTTGACTCAATCTGACCTGTACCCCAAGTTCCCTGACTGACTATGGCTACTGGCTTTGTTCTGCAAACTGATTGACTCTGTCTGTCCACCTCTCATTTCAAATGTGTCTGGGCTCCACAGCTTCCAGGATTTGTCTCCAGCTCTTCTGGTCAGATAGAGTTATAAAACATTCTTTACAGTGGGTAGGGCCATGTCTCAGCTCCCTGGCATGGGTGAGAGGAGGAGGAGCTGATCCAGGCTACTCTCAATTTCCCAAACAGGCTTTCCAACTAGAAAGGCTAGGGACTATCTTAAGCCTTGGCTATGAATTAATCCCCCAGACTGTGTTTGGCACTAGATTACTCCATGTCTAGTATTGGCTTTACTCTGGAGGTAATCAGCTCTACCCACCCATGACTTAGCACAAAGAACCACTGGAGAGCAAAGTTTCCAGAAGTTGACCAGCCCTTCTGGTCAAATGGGACTGGAACACACTCTCTACAGCAGGTGGGGCTGTAATTCAGCTTCCTCCCTGGGCACAGGCAAACCATGCTGGGAACACTACTTAGTTGAGGATCTGAATCAGACAGATCACGAAGTTCCCTGAGTGCACCATTAGCTTGGTTCTATAGATGAGCAAAACAATTGGTTGGGCTTACTGCTTGGACACTGCAGGTATGAACTCAGTCTGTCAAGATCCATGGGCTTGTTGTTGTGAGCCCCTCCCACCTCTTCACAGCTACATTCCCAGTGACTGTGTCAAGCAGATTCCTCTGCAATCCTTTTGTTGTGATATCAGAGTAAAGGCTCCCACAAAGTGACCCACAATACTGAGAGGAGCTGGTTATCACCACGTGGGTTCCCTTTTCCCACTGGAGAAACCAGAGGTTCAGAAGAGACCTCTCTGTGTGATGCTACATTGGCCTGGGGAGAAGTGCAGTTACCATATAGCTGCTTCTCTTCCCTTCTAATGTCATCTGTCTTGGTCTCTGTGGGCAGTGCTTTAGATTCACCTCCATGTTTTAGGATTTGTTCAGTGGTCTCTTATTCTTGAATAAGTGTTAGTTGTTCTTGTGAGGGGGAGTACAGTGAAGAACAACCTATGTTGCATCTTGGTGATGTTCTTGAATACCTTTTTATTGTCAGGTGCCCATCTGCAGAGATATTTTTAATTTCCCGGTCACTTATTTGTTTTCTCTGTAAATAAAGAGTTTTCTCCATCTGCTTATTTAAATAGTAGGGATCTTTTACCCCATTTAATCTATTATTTATTCATTTATTTATTTTGTCCATATTACCTTAGTTCAAGCTGCTATACAAAATACCATAGACTGTGTGATTTAAAATATATATATATATATATATATATATATATATATATATATATATATATATTTCTCACAGTTCCAGATACTAGAAGTCCAAGCACAGGGTGCCAGCATGATCAGGATTTGGTGAGGACTCTCTTCCTGTCTTATAGATAGCTACCTTTTTGCTGTATCTTTGCATGGAGGAAAGAGAGAGCTCTGGTGGCTCTTACTCAGAATTCTTGCAAGGACACTAATCCAGTCATGGTGTGGAAGTTTCACTCTCACGATCTCATCTAAACTTTATTGCCTCTAAAGTTCCCACTTCCTAATGGTATTGCATTGGGAGTTAGGGATTCAACATATAAATTTGGAGAGTTACAAATATTCATCCATTATATATAAAAGCTTATAAATTATAGCCTGGTGACATGAATATAGCATGTGAGTAAATTTGACAATATCTGATGATTTCTCAAATTCTCACCTACCTACTATCCTAAATGATTCCTTCACTCCTCCTCTCCATGTGTCATGGACCCTGGGGATGTGCGTATAGCAAGGGAGGTCCAGGATACTGACCCAAATGGGAAGCAATTACCTGTGATAACCAAGTATAATACTCTGGAAGATTCATATCCTCTCACATAGCACCCATGACCTCCCCTTCGTGGTCAAGAGAATGTTTCGTGGAGTTTGATTATCAGGAAGACCTCAGGCCAAAGAATCTGAGATGGCTGATCTGAACTCAGTTCCACAGAAGCTCTGGGTAGAAGCCATATGACTCTGAATAACTTTCATAACTTCTCCTGTTGTCATTTTTCCCTTTTATTAAACGAAATGATTTGGTTGAATAAACCCTAAAATCCCTTCTGACTAAGATTCAGTGATGCAATAAATATGATCCATGTCTTTATTGTTAATAAGTATTTTTATAGTGGAAAAATCACCCATCATGTCACTTTCTAGAAAAATAAATCTAAAACATATCAAGTAATCCTAGACAATGCTTCTCCAATTTGTAGGTGCTCTAGGTTCCATTTTCTTATTTATTTGTTTATTTATTTATTTGTTTGTTTGTTTATTTATTTGTTTATGTTCAGTTCACCCCTGTATTGATTTGCTTTTCACTGGTGTTATGTCCATAGCCATCATCAGCATCTACCAGCCAAGTATGATCCTGTAAGAAAGAAAGAGTAGAGAGACTCACCCAAGCATCCCAAAGATTTCTTCCCGCCATGGATGCTGGAGTTAGGTAGAACTCAGGTTGGGATACCTACTCGATTGTCACAAGTCAAATACTTAATCTTTCTAAAATATTTTTTCCTCATTTATATTTTAGGGTTTACAGAATCTAATAGGGAGTCAGCACCAATGAGATAACGATGCTAATAATTGTAGAATTATAGCAGCAATAAATGCCAAGAACACTTTTAACATTGACCCTTAACTTAAGGGTAAAACAAGGAAAGCTTTGGAAGTAACTTTGAATCTGAGATAGGAAGATGAAGAAGAGTGTGCCACATTAAGGAAAAAATGCATTTAAATATCCAGGAAAGCATGAAATATGACAAGAGAACAAGAAAAATTTCAGCAAACAAAAGGAAGCAAGGTGAAAGATGAGGTTGGATAGGTGGACATGGTTGAAATCAGATAAGGTGACTAATAATTACCATTCAAACCATGATACAACTGAGCATAAATGAGGACAATACTCATAATTATGCCAGGACAACAAGCATAAATAAGGTTGTCCCTAACAAGAGAATTTGAGAAAGGGAAGCCTATTCAAAAATTATTGCAGAGAATAGATGAAATACAAAATGTTTGGAAAAAATGGATGTATTATAGCTGAATGCCACAAGGTTTTTGGCCAGGTGGCAGGGAGAGGGGCCACGGGGAGTGGACCATTGGAGAGTAGATACAAAAGTAAGCTTCTCTTTTCTCTTTGGCAGGAAACCCACATTGCCAGCTAGCAGGGAACACATAAATCATCCCTGTGGTCCAGCCTAATTAACATGTGAGCTCTTTCACTAAAGAAGTAAAATAAACTTTGGTGTGCCAGTGAAGACTTCAAATCAATATTTCTGTAGGTGTCGATTCTACTGTATGAAATATTTGTGCAAGAAATGTAATTAACAGGCTCCCCTGCAGGTTTCAGATGCTCATAATATCCCCCAAATTTTCAAGAAATTGCAGCTTCCTTTAACAAAGGCATCAACAGCCATTCACACACAGAGCTGATGCTAATTTCAAAGGCAGAAAGATTGAAGGTTAATGCGTCTTATCTGTTTTGCTCACCTGCTTCAACATAAACCTTAGCTACAACTTGAGAACTGAAAAAGAAAAAATGCAGAGAGAGAAAGAAGGAAAGGAAAAGGAAGGAAAGAATGACTCATCCATATCCCCAAATGTACTTACTCAAATACTTGAGTAAGAAAATTTAAGCTACACCTGGGTAGGTGTAGAACACCTGGGTGTCTTGGTTAAGCATCTGACTCTTGATTTTGGCTTGGGTCATGGGTAGTGAGATCAAGCCCTGCATTGGGCTCTGGCCTGGGTGTGGAACCTGCTTAAGATTCTCTCTCTTCCTCTCCCTCTTTCTCTCCTTCTCACCCCACTCCCCACTCTCCATGCATCCTCTGCACACGAGTGCCCTTGGCAGGTTCCAATCATGTCTGAAGTTTTGGAGGAAAATTTGGAGTCCAGCGATCCCTCCCCTGCATCATCAGAGTGGTCATCTCTTCAATTGCCCAGTATCATCCACCAAGAGAGAAACTCACTGAGAAAGTATTTCCAACTAAGGTATAAGTAACTAAGTCAAGTTTTACCCTACCCCATCCACTGTCTTTAGAGGAATGTACATTTTTTAAAAAATCCACACAAAAATGTAAAGCAAAGGGATAAATCTCAAATCTTAAATGTGGAGTATCAGGCACTGTGATATTGAGTTGAAAATTATATATTCATTTGTATATTTATGTACACACAATATATAAAACATAGAGAATACAGATGCCATCAACTCATATGATATAGAAAATGCTTGGTTAATAGTCCTAGAATATAATACTTCATAGAAATAATTCATTGAGTGTCTACTGCTCTGAAACCAATCTGGACCAGCCACCAGGTAAATAGCAGCAGGCAAAAGAGACAAGCTCTTCACCCTAAGAAGGATAATCTCTCAAAAGTAAGGCCTATTATGTAGGGAAGTAAAGAGGTACTTTTTGTAAGTGAAAGGAGCAGGTATCTTATTCTGAAGAATAAAATAAGGGTAGTACAAGGAACTTATATTAGGCACTGGTAAGGAAAGTCTTCTCTGAGGAAATACTATGGTGGGCACCCATAAATGTGAAGGAGTCACAACAGCAAGTCTGAAGAAAGTCTTCCCACTGTTCATGTGTTGGCATAGTTCCTTACAATTATTTAACTCAGTGTGTGCGCATCTTTTCTCCTTTTTCTCTCTTTACTCAGCATACCAAGAGCAATTTCTCATATCTTGTTTTTTCGTAAATAGTTTTAGTGGTTGTTTGGTATTTTCTTACAGAGCTCTCCTTAATTTACCAAAGCATTGAAGACATCTGTTTCCATCATTGTGTTATTATTAATAACACTTTGGAGAATATCCTAGTACATAAATATTTGTATTTCAGATTATTCTCTAGGATAGATTGGTAAAGTTGGGATTACTGGATTAAAAGTATGAATATACAGTACCTGGTACTTATTGCTGTTAGCATAGCTAAATGGTTATCTTATGATATTCTTACTGAAGTTATTATGATTTGGGGGCACCTGGATGGTTCATTTGAGTGGCTGCCTTCAGTTCAGGTCATAATCCCAGATCCTGGGATCAATCTCCACATCAGGTTTCCAGCTTCTCCTTCTCCCTGCGCTGCTGCCCTGCTTCTGTGCTGTCACTCATGCTCTCTCTCTCTCTCTTAAATACATACAATCTTAACAAAAATAAAATTATTACGATTTTTATTTTTTTATTTAAACTTAACATGATATAACACCTGATAGGTAGTTGGAGGTCAAGTGGATGTTCAAGAAATATTTGTAGAAGAAGGAAAGAAAACACTTATGGGCATTAAAGAGAGCACTGGGTGTTATACTGAACCAACAATCATTGAGCATTATGTCAAAAACTAATGTCCTATAGCTTGGCTAATTGAATTTAAATTAAAAAAGAAAATTAAATATTAATTAATTAATTAATCAAAGTTAACATGAAAGTTTACATTTTGATTTGCATTGGTTTGATGTCTTTGAGCATTGACTAATCCTTGATTCCAACTGGAATACCTGGGAAGCAGATGTTCCTCAAGAGACTGACCTAAGGAATATGAACAGCAATAAATACAGTGGCTGTGGTTTACCTCTTGACTTTGATCCTTAGAACTCCAGCCCTCCCAAGCTGTTCCACTGGCTCCAGGAACTAAACAAAGGCTGTCCTCCAGGGTGAGGCACTGGACTCCCCAAATCTTTCCTGCCACATCTGCAGACATTCAGAAAGCTTGAATGTCCACTTGTCTTTGAGAGACATTTCTAAAACTTTAGAGGGAGCAGGGATGGAGACAACATAATAGTCATGATGTGTATCTCATGTGTGCATCTCCAGCTCTCACAAGTCATGATCCCTGACTGTCTCCTCTCTTCAGGAAAGAACCTTCCATACTTCGTCCTCACCTGAAATGTGCATTAAAGTTCTTACCAACCACAAACCTATATAAGACTTACCCATGGCATCCTTTTAGAAGACTAATTATCAGTTCCCTGACCTCCAGACTATGGGATCAGAATGTTTTAGGACATAGAATCCTGAAGTCTGCACTTCAAAATACTTCTTAATTGAGGCAGTTATGTGTGGCTGTTCAAGAACCATGGATGAGAGTACCCAGTTTATTCCTTAAGGCTTGGGGCAGGGAGAATGTTCAGCCCAAGGTCAGCTCTAAGCATCAAGTCAGTGGTTCTTCCTTGCAACTCTTGAAACCTTGGGTAAGCAGACAGCCAGCTGACCAATCATATTATTCTACACAGTACTCAACTGGCTAATAGACCCAGTTTATAATTTCAGGAAATCTTTCTTTCCATGTGCAAACAAAGGTAGATGGTTAGTAATCACCTAGGGAAAACTAGACAGTAGAGTTCAAAACTCTTTTTATCCCAATTATGTAAATAATTACTCCAAAATCAAATGAAGACATGATTTTATTGTCCTAAATTAAAATTATGTTATAAAACCTACTCCAATTCTTATGTTTTAAGAACACAATCAGACTGGTGTAACCCCAAAAGACATCACCACTAAAATAACTTTCATGTGCTCCCATCAGTAGCTTTTTCTTTGACTCGGTGTCTCCTTCAAAGAAGAGGGTTTATTAGATAGCACATAACATACTCTCTTTTACAAAGTAGTAATTCACTTAGTGAATGTGTGTCCAATTGTATAAAGTTCACAAAAACATTAAGGCATTGC
Organism: Spilogale gracilis; assembly: GCA_004023965.1. Lineage (NCBI taxonomy): Eukaryota > Metazoa > Chordata > Mammalia > Carnivora > Mephitidae > Spilogale > Spilogale gracilis. Next base: position 709,679 of record PITA01000003.1, read on the forward strand.
CTTTGATCAATGTTGGCTATCAGTAGGGAATTTCAAGTTGACTCTAAGGTTGTCTTTGTTGCCTTATTAACATGCTAAGGATTCATTTTGAAATCTTGCCGAAAAACACATTAAATGTTGGAGGGCATTATTTGAGACAAGTAAATAGAAAATCAACACTTGAGCCCTAAGTAAAAGGGAGGTTAATATTAACAATTAATACATAAGATGTATTAAAAAACACCTATTTTTCCAGCTGTCTAGTTAATGCTTATTAACAAATCAGATGCATCTCTTCGCTTTATTCTGCTCAGTGTTATTTGCTCAAAAGGAGAACCTCACTGTGAGTGGCCAGTAACTCAGTCTTCCAACTGTATGTGATCTTTTGGGGTTGGACATTCAGGACGAAGCTCAGGGGTCTTGTGTAGCACTTCTTAGCCCTTCCTGTCTGGCCCCTGCCTTTTACCAGTATCCTTGTTTTCTGCCTTTGCCATGCAAATACTTAGAGAGGAAGCATCTGAAATGAAACCATATGAAAACATATGAATTTTATTTAGGAACTTGTGTGTTTTCCTCTCCGTCCTTTGCATCCCCGAAGCATTTGAAGCAAACCAGGATATACACTGTATCAACGAGGTCTTCCCTAACCAGTCAGCTCTAAGCTGTTCTCCCCTGCACTAAAACTGTTTACCACTTACTACACCCACCCTGACTCATTCTGTATCCTATAGCACATCATTAAAGAGACTTCTAAAGATATAAGCCTTAAACCCTTCAGCATGATCAGAAATTCTTTATTTCTGTATTGACTCTTTACAGGGCTTCTTCACCTCCTTCAGCATTTGAGTGAATCAATTTTGTGTGTATAGTGGGTGTAAATATATGAAAAAGTAAAAAAAACCCACCATATTAGTCATAATGAAATAATAGTAATTACAATGTTAGTGGGTGCCTTTTAAGTGATTTCATTCAGTGACCACAAAATACTCTAAATTCTATCTCCACATTCTCTCGGTGAGGAGCACCTAGATGAAGAGCGGCTTTTACCTAGAAACCACACTCAGTTTGGGGGAAGGGCTTTTCTATAGATCTTGCTGGAAACAAAGCAGACTGAGGAAGTACAGGTGCACATAGTCCCACTTCCTTCCCCTTACATACCCTTTCCTTACCAGACACCCATCATGTCTTCTCTCCCTCCACATTTGTTAGTGAACAGATTCACAGCCAATAGAAATTTACCATGCACCAGGGTCTGTGATTAAATAAATGCAGAAGACAACAAAGCGTGATTAGCTGTCTCTCAAGGAGCTCATCTTTGTATAGGAGTTTCATCTTAGACATGTAATGAGATTAAATACAGGACAGAAATAGAAAGAGCTGATATTTGCCCTTCCCTGTTGTAGAAGTTGTTTGTAAGCACAGAAGGGGCACCTGGGTGGCTCAGTTGGTTAAGTGTCTGCCTTCAGCGTCAGCTCAGGTCATGATTCCAGGGTCCTGGCATCTAGGCTTACATTGGGCTCGCTGCTCAGCAGGGAGTCTGCTTCACCATCTCCCTCTGCCCCTCCCTGCTTGTGCTCTCTGTCACTCTCTCTCAAATAAATAAAATATTAAATAAAGAAAGCACAGGAAAAAATAAGCATGAAGCATGAAGAAAGCGCTGGATGAATACAAAGTTTCGCTGATCCCCCCTGATGCGTGTCTTTTGGTCCCACCTTGGAAATCAACCAGACCTAAGCAAGGAAAAAAAAGGCTGACTTTCATGTGAAGAACCTTCCCCAGTAGCCTCTTCCTCCAGTCTCTGTCCCATTGAGGATGTTCACCTGCTCCTTAAGGGGTTCACCTGCTCCTTAAGGGAACCCTAAGATGTGATTGGTTTTGCATGACCTCTGATTCTCCTTCCCCCTCATGCCACCTGCCTGGCAAAATATCACTCATGATCTTCCAGCTCAGTTCCTCCAGGGAACTTCTCTGCTCTTAACCCTACTCCAAGTTGGGGGTCCCTATTCTGTTTTCTGTCACAGCTCAATCATTCTCTATGGTGACAATCTACCCCTCTACAGCCCTCACTTGACTGTGAATTCCTCAAGGGAAGGGCTTACGATTGACTACACTGAGTCCCCATCACAATGGCTAGGTGATAGCAGTTACACGGGACACACAGGTGTTGGTGCAAAGAATGAATGGATGTTTTAAGTCTGTCTTCTTATTCCGATATTCTGGCATCTAGACCCTTACTGACCCTGAGGAGCTTGCCCCTCTGAGGGCTAGTGGATTCACAAAGATGGTAAACTGGTAAACCATTCACCTGTGATCATGCCTTTCATATGCAAACCAACCAAGCCAGAACCCACACAGCCACCACCTCCTTGACTAAGTTCTTATCTCTGGGCCACTTCTGTTCCCTGTCCTTAGCACCACAAGATGATAAGGCAACTAGAGACAGCCCTACTCCCCAGAGGTTGCCGAAATTCTTCAAACTAGCCATTCTAAGCTTGCCTGCCTTACCCATCCATTCCTTCTTGCAGGAACCACAATAAAGGTTCTTGCCCATGACTTCCCCTCACTCCTTCTGCCCCCTCACCAATTCTGCTCTTTCCCTGTGTGGCCCCCTCATTTGGGAATTACAACTAACAAATAATCTTTTCAAAGCAATCATCTCATCTGTTGGCCTCAATATATCTGAATAACAGCAAACAACAACAATAACAAAACAAATCAAACAAATGAAACCCTGCATAATAAAACCATAAAGGAGTAAATGAAGAAATGCTGAGGACTTACTGGGTCTATGGATTTACCTGAACTTGGGTCATTTTGTCTTCTTGGTCCAAATGAGTTCTGCAACATTTTCTTGAATATGATATTGTGCTTGACAGAAGGGGTCCAGAGATGATGGAAACCTGATCCTTGCCCTCAAGTGGCTGACCGCAAACTAGGAGTACATATGCCAGCACAAGGATGCTGATACAGTCTAATGGTGGTTCATAAACTGACCCCCCCGAAAAGGGCCAGGAGAGACCAAAAAATAGAGCACTCCAGATTGGTAGGTGCCAGCTTTAATAAGCAAGCATGCTCATTAAATTTGCTTAAAGATTTGTCTTGGGTGGTCACAAGACTTGTACATCTTTGCACTGACCCACCAGAATCAAAGTCTATGGAGTCTTTACTGTATTCAGTCATATATTCAGGCCAGATGTCTCAACAACACCTTACTCTCTTCAAGGCTGTGTCCTTGAAACAGCTCCCACTGTGGGAACACTGGGTAGAGTGCACATTCCAGGGGCAGGGATGAAGTGAAGAGCTTCAGAGCATGTGGGTCTGGCTTGTGGGGCAGTTTGCAGTCACAACCTCTTAATTACCTCCTGCAACAGCTAACCACCCTGGACCCAAAATTCTCCACTGAATCAAAATCTCTTTCAGCCTCCCAAAGAGGAAAATATCACAGCAGTCACATTTGCTTGTACAGCCAGCAGTATGGGGCAAGAGGGGATGAATGGAAATAAGAAAGAAGGCAGATGCTTCAGATGACTGCTAATCTCTGGATTAAGTCTATAAATCTCTTTACCTTTGTTATGCTCTTTGTTTGAGTGCTAGGAAAAAATAAGTCTTCACCAAATAATTGACTTATTGAAGTTTTCTCTTCTAGTGGAATTGCATTTCATTCATTATTCATTGATTTCTTCATTTGGTTCATTTTCAACTGAGTTCCTACAATGCCCACCATTTAAAGTGAAGCTCTGTGGCATGATTCTGCTCTTCCTAGGGAGAAAAACATGAATAAAAGTGAAATTTGATGAAAAGAGATATGTTGGAGGACAGGAGGAAGAGAAAGAAAAGAACAAATCATCCTTGGTTTAAAGACAAGGAAAGCTTCCAAGAGATGATGCCTAGGATCGTCCCTGAAGGGCAGTACAAGTTTTCCAGGTAGTTTTCAGGGCAGGGTTTTCTGGGGAGAGACAGGCATGCCTAGATTCTGCTGGTAAGCTGGTACCAGTGGGATTCAGGGCAACACACATTTCCAGGTATTTTCATCATTTCTACTCATAAGACAGGGTGCTTTCGCTAGCTTTGTTTGGATAAGTACTATTAAAAGTGTTGTAGGGCAAACATTCGTACTTATGCTGTATTTAACTTTTCATTAATAATAAATTCAGGTGAAGTAGCATTGTTATTAATATTGATCAACGTTCCAATTGAAAGCACAGATGTCAGAGTTTTTTTTTAAATGGGTTCAGTTATATTTAATAGTGCTGTTGATGAGAGAAAACCTAATGAAAACCAACAGATGGTCTATTTAATATCGCTCTCGGCTTTGAAACATGTGCCAAATGTGATACACACAAGGACTTGACAGGGCTGTTACTAGAAGCCTTTAATTACAACTATTTGCACTCCTGGGCCTTCAGAAATTGCTAAAATAACACTGCAACTCTAACACTAGCCAAGGCAGAATTTAAATAATACCCATTTTGTGATATTGTCTATGGTACTGTATTTCTAAATGACCTCTATAGACAGTTTATCTGACGGGTTTGTTTTTTGGTTTTGGTTTTGGTTTTGGTGTGTGTGTGTGTGTGTGTGGTTTTGTTTTGTTTTGTTTTGTCAAGGAACTGGAGCCAACAGCCAGGATGAGCTCAGATGGCTTACCTTCCACACATCAACACATTTAGTCTAAAATGTTGAACAGCATCTCCAAGGTCAAGAAGGGGTATGGATCCCTTTATCATTAGGGTCAACTTAATTACAGCAATGGCTCAACTGAAGTAAACTGCCAAGCAATGAATAAGTAATTAATAATACAGGCATACCTTGGAGATATCACAGGATCAGTTCCAACAAGTGTAATAAAGCAAGTATCACAATAAAGCCTGTCAGATGATCTTTTGGTTTCCCAGTGCATATGAAAGTTATGCTTACACTATGCTGTAGATTATTAAGTGTGTAATACCACCATGTCTAAAAAAATGTACCTACGTGAAGTAAAAATTACTTTATTGCTAAAAATGTTCATCATTACCTGACCTTTCATCAAGTTGTAATCACCACCCACACATCACTGTAACAAATATAATAGTAATGAAGAAGTTTGAAAGATTGCAAGAATTATCAGAATGTCACACAGAGATAGGAAGTGAGCAAATGCTGTTGGGAAAATGGTGCCAATAGATTTGGTCAATGCGGGGTTCCAACAAACTTTCAATTTTGTAAAAAACAAACAAACAAGCAAACAAAAAAACCCAGTACCTCTGAAGCACAATAAAGCAAAGTGCAATAGAATGAGGTATTCCTGTAATAGTCATAGTAGCAACTGCCCCTGTTATGAACCTTGCTAGGCATTCATCCAAGATTACCATTACTTCTCACAACAACAGAATAGTGGAGATGAGGGCACTGAAGCCTAGAGTGGTTCAATATCAGGCTCAATGTAACATAGCTTAGAAGTGTAACCTGAGGAGCCTGGGTGGCATAGTCAGTGAAGTGTCGAACTCTTGGTATTGGTTCAGGTTGTCATCTTAGGGTTGTGAGATCAAGCCCTGCACCCAGCTCTGTGCTCAGCATGGAGTCTGCTTGATATTCTTTCTCCTTCTCCCTCTGTCCCTCTGCTTGTGCTCTCTCTCTCTTAATCTCAAATAAATACATAAATCTAGAAGAAGGAAGAGGAGGAGGAGAAAGGGGTGCCTGGGTGGCTCAGTCATTAAGTGTCTGCCTTTGGTTCAGGTCACAATCCCAATCCCCTGGGATTGAGTCCCGCATTGGGCTCTCTGCTCCACGAGAAGCCTGCTTCTCCCTCTCCCACTCCCCCTGCTTGTGTTCCTTCTCTTGCTGTGTCTCTCTCTTGCAAATAAATTAATAAAATCTTTTTTAAAATTTTTTAAATAAAATTAAATTTTAAAAAGGAGAAGAAGTGTTA